>OZ010737.1:18715919-19315919 GCA_963932295.1 Tipula lateralis
ATTATTATATAGATTGAATGTAGATTTGTATATCGAATTGTGATATCGTGGTTGACCAAAATGGATTGGGGTTTCGACTTTGAAACGATTGAGTCGCAACATTTTTAACCATATACATCTAAGTTTTACAGACCCGCCGTTCGGTTCTGGCCGTTGACCAAAAATAACATGCACTGGATCTGTTAATTTTTGGTCAACGGCGTGTATAAAAGCATTCGTTGAGCTGACCACCTACAATGTGTACCAATACGTTAAAAATGGTTTGTAAGATCTCAGTTGAGACACGATTAGGACCGTTTACAGCCTTTAAGCCACCATAGATAGAGATGCTGGCTTCAAGCAGCTACATGAAGTATATTATAACGAAAGTCTATATAGTCCCTTTAAATTGATTAAACTTCAACACATGTCAGAATGTTACTAATGTGTCATTTCAACGGGGTACAATGGCTTATTCACTTTATGAAACAAATCTATTACTGATCGTTTTCAGAAGCATATCAAATTATGCGCCTCGTCTAACGATTTGCTTCTTTGAGTATATTTTTTGAGTATATTTCAAGCAATAGTGTGTATAATATATATATATATTATTTCCGTACATTTTCCCGCCCTCAGTTATGTCAGATTTAGAGTTTTTTTAGAAACGAAGAGAGCTTAAAGCTTCGTTATGAAGGATATGACATGAGATGCTTTGTCATCTGTATATTCCGTAATGTTGTTGTAAACGCTCCAGTTACACCATTAGGAATAGTATTCAGCTAATTCCAAGACTGAAAATCAGCCGCGGTCCCAAATTATTATTGATTCTCACCGTTAGTCAAAAATTGACAACGTATTAGAAAAAAAACGATTGTGTGTAAAAGTTCATTGACAATGTGCACCAATACGTACTAATGGTTCGTAAAGTCTCAGTTGAACTTGAAACGCAGTTAGGGCCGGTTTATGGCCTTTAAGTCATAGATTATTTTTACCTGATCCTAAAATATGTGTAATAAGGTAATTTATTAGGTTTGCACCCATCTCCGAGACCTTTCGGATTATTTCTTTCTATAAGATCTACTACATTATGTAGAATATATTTGAAATCCCGTTGTGACTATAGGATATTTGATAGTTCAACAAATTTGAATGCTTATCGCCTTTATTGTTGTGTCAATCTCTCTTTGTAGAACGAATTAGAATCTTATGCAGTCAAATCTAGGAAAAACTACTTTATTTTTAATGATTAAAGCATTGGTCTAACTATTTCATGGGTATAAAGCATTTTCCTAGATTTGTTGCTATCAAACTGGTTCAATGACCATTTCATTTTTGAAGTTGAATTTAGCAGGGCTAGTTGTAGCTTTTACGGTTAATTATTTAGATTTTTTGAACTGTGTTATGTTTTAATTTAAGACTCCCGGCTAAACGTCTTTAAAGCCTATGGCGAATGTGGAAGACGCGAAACGTTTTTGATTTCCGGGCTCGTGCAATGCGTTATTCGTAAAACTAATATACGCTTCTAATTCAATAATTCAAGAGGCTATAATAATTAAAATATATTGAATTGCATCTAACCGATTTCAAAGCACACGAGGGAAGCTCTTTTCTGTTAAGAAATGCATTGAATTCAATGAATTTCTTGAACCTATATATAAACCCACTTCTCAAAACAGTTTTACAAAATTTTGCATTTTAAGCTTATCAAGTTCTGTATTAATCGTATGAATTATTTTCGCGTTACTGTTAAAGACGTTTACCCTCAAATTTGTTTTAATTTTTGAAAATTACTCGAAATCAGAAGGTGCTAGATCCGGTGGTTCATTTGTATTTTTCATATGCCAGATCGCAATAAAATTACTCGTCATTTCAGCAGTGTTAGTTTTCATGATGTAAAAAGTAGTGCCATAAATCCTATTTCTTCTGGTTTTTCGACCAATTTTTGAAAACATTGGTAAGGAGTCGGTATACCATTTTGAAGGTACCGTGTGACCTTTCTCGACGGTAATCTTAGTTAAAAGTTTTGATCGGGTGAAATAAACTGACATCATTACTTTTGTTGCTTAGCTTTGTTGGATTCTATACCATGCAGTGCTGTTTTGTTTCCGGATCGTACTTTTAGAATCTATAGATCTCCCATAGTCAGTCTGCTTTTGGCTACATAAAGATTTGGTTCTTATACCCATAACGGCACCTTTTCTCACCAAAGATGTGTTTCGCATCAACGATGTTATCATTGCACAAGATTCTGGTAATACCGCAATTCTAGAAGTTCGGGATATCCATACACCTAAACTATAAAAATGAATCAAATTGAACAGTGGTTAAAGCTGCTGTATTTAAAATAGAAGGCACTTCATTCAAACTGCGATAGGCTTTGGTTGGCCCGGTGGAATCTGCTAGAGCCTTAAATTGGCAAAACTCGAAGCCGGTAAAATTTGTTATTTATTATAAATTTTCTCTCGCACTTGATTAGGCCCAAATTTTAACTGTTTAACACCTCTTAATCTTTTAAAATCGTTTTTCACCCAATTGTGAAACAGATGGCAGCATACGCCATTTATATGTAAAAATACAAATTATCTTTTAAAGAAAATCGTATTTGGCACAGAATTTTACAAATTTTCTTTTCGACGTACAAACATACATCTATTTTTCAACGATGATTCTCTACTCTAATTTTTTATTTGATATTTATTGCTACACACACACACACACACATACCAAAATGAAAATGAAAGGAAATTCGATTTTTTTTCTTCGTTTTAATTTTATTTTCATATAGACTCGCGTTTTCATTCTCTTTCTTTTGATTCAGTTTTAGTTTTTCGTGTTAAACTTACGCAGAGTGACACAAGAAAATGTAGATCGAGTCGAGTGTTTATATACTAAATTTTGCGCTATAAAAGAACAAATTAATCAACATATAACTGAATCAAAGTGATATATAAATAATTACAACTGACAATGTATTTTACATAAAATTATAGTGTACATATATAGTTGACAATGTTGATTCGACAACACAACTAGTCGCGCACAATTATGTAGTTAACTAACACTAAAACTGTTTAATAGTTTTTTATTTTTGTATTGTTTCGATTGGTGTCTAAACCCGAGTGCAATTATACACAAAATTTACTTACAGTTAACAAGTTTTAATACATAAATAATAGTTTGTCGCGGTGGATTGTTGTCAACATAAAAAAGCATATTAAAATTCTCCATCCAATTTAACATTGGCCGCACGCGTAATTATATATGTAGTGTGCGCACAGTGATTTTTTGTAATTGGTGTTTCAAATTTTGATAGCCTACCAACCATGTATCGAAATAATATAAAATTACTAAACAACAACAATATAAATAGTTTTGATCACAATGTACCCCCATATTTGAGTACAAATGGTAAAACTAAAGTTTACTACAACCAAGATGATGGCTATGTGGAATACGACGACGATAGTGTGCCAACAGACGAGATTAATGGTTCTGAAAAATTTGGTTTTGTTTGTTTGACCAAATTAAGTGGATTTATGGTTATGATTTCGCAACTACCTCTGCCAAAACTATCCGTTAGCGGGATGGGAATTGCAATATTGCTTGCGACATTTTTTTTGCCACGAATATTTAGTGAAATACTTTTGTTTCCTGGTTTCAGATTGCTGTTCGGAAATTTATATCCAGCCTATGCATCATATAAAGCGGTTAGGACAAAGAATGTTAAAGAATATGTAAGTATTAATAATTTATTTATATTTTAATTTTTTATTCAATTTTAACTATCGCGATTATTGTTATAAAAAATGTACGATTTAATTATATTTATGTGTGCATGAATCAAATGTAGATTAAATGATTTTTTTTTATATAGAAATGTTGTGATTCGATTCAAAATAGAATTGTGATGTCCGAGAATTTTATAGAGATCGCTGATAACATGTTTTAGGGATTTTTGTTTAATTGTGAGCTGTAATTTGCCATATAATTAGTGTATGTGATAAACATTGGTCTAGATTTTAACGTAATCGGAAGGTTGATGCACACTGAGATCGCGCAATATCGACTCCTTTTGATACCACATTAAAATGACGTTTGGTTTGCGGTGAGAATTGATTTCGAGATCTTTATCTTAACCATCACGCTACAACCGTCGATCATATACATAAAGGGTCATTCAAAGGTCGCGTCTTAATGTCTACGGGCTTGTGGCGTTCAGTAAGTACCAAATAACTAACGCCACAATCAAATAAATCAAAAAATATTGAGTCAAGTACTTGTAATTCGCTACACGATTAAACACTACTTATACGACAGTTGCACACATCATTTATGGATATGTGCCGGATAACATATGCTTGATGAGATGGATTTGATCTTTTCGATCACACAGTTGTTCAATGACGTCATCATCAGATCGAATTACAAAAATATATGGATGTTCAACTCAAATTTTTTTAATTCAAAATCTTTTTCTAATACGGCGTTACATTGGTGATCATTACGGCCTTGGTTAGGGAACATAACATAACACGTCAATACCTTCTGACAAAACCTCCCAAAAATTTCATACTTGAAATGTCTGCCTTCTTCAGTTGGGCTTTTCAAGGCACAGATATTTCCAGAAAATTCGTTCCATGCTGCAACATAGCCAAATATCACTAAATGTGGCCGAATGCGGGTACTCACAAAAACAGCATGCAGCCATTCAGGTTTGTTTCAATTACGGCATTTAAATAGGATTGCGCACATACAGACTCATTTCGAGTTAAGTTTTTGTAATTCGCTAGCACTGTTAAGTCACGAATAAACACTACATATACGTATCGCATAGTTACGTACTCATATCAAGTCAGATTGCATATTTTGTTCTTTGCGATCACTCAGCGATGACGTCATCATCAAATCGAAACCGGCCTAACGAATTACAACAACAACATATGCATGTTACAACTCGAATTTCAATTCAAAATCTTCCTTTAACATCACGCGGCGTTACATTGGCGACCCTTACGGCCTTGTTTAGGCCAAATGACGAAAAATTTCATACCTCTTGTCTAATCTACAACTTGGCAACTCAATGTCGGCCTTGTTGAATTGAGCTTCTCAAGGCACAGATATTTTCAGGAAGTTCGTCACATGTTACAACACAGCCAAATATCACTAAGGTAGGCGAATGCAAGGTCAGGGTCACCCACAAATGCAGCATGCAGCCAATCAGGTATGTTTCATGCCGCAACAAGCTTTAGGCCCGTTGCACATTTCAGCTAAGCTAAGCGAGAAAAATAGATCTCGTTAGCTTAGTTTAGCTTGCCTAGCTCATACCACTGCACACTTCAGCTATAACAACGCTCACAAATACATTCATGTGCAAATAAAATACTACGTCAAAATATTGTATATAAAAAATATTTTGTATATAAAAAAAATAACATCAATGTATGTGTTAGCAATATACCTGACATTTGCAAAGACAACTCGAGCTAAGTTAGTTTGCATCGCTGAAAACAGAAAAACATAGCTCGCATAGTTAGCTCAACTACATATGTAACGTTCCATTTAAAACTCTTTTTACAATTAAACTACGAACATAGCTCATATAGCTAGCTTAGCTTAGCTGAAATGTGCAACGGACCTTAATCACAAAGCGGGCTAAATGGCATTACACATACAGGCTCATAATAAACAAAGCGGAGGAAGTAATGTGGCGTTCATAGTAACCACCAAATAATTCGTATAATTAACGCCACAATCAAATAAAACGAAAGAAAATTCGAGTTAAGTTTTTGTAATTCGCTAACACAGTTGCGACACGAATGAACGCTATAAAACGTCGTGATATCGATGTTGAACATTACTCCACGACACTTTTGGCCACAACAGCAATGTTCTCTCACTAAAGCGTCCACCTTTTGGTTTTCTATTAATTGGCATGTCATTGTTTTAAATACGATCGAATAAAATCAGTAATTAACTATTAAAATAGATTATATGAATTGCCAGATGCTTCTATATGAATTTATTGGTTAGGCTATGATTTATTAAGCCTGTTTTATTCAGCTATAAAATTGTGTTTATGCGATTATTTATATGTAAGATCAAAACAGTTTGACCTTTAAAAACAGAAGTCGTTGAAATTTTAAAATATGTAGTTTAACACCCGGTGAGTAATCTGGATGGTTTCTCAAGATTATATAATAAAATAATTTTGAAACAGGTGATATGGATGTCGTTAACACAGTCTGTAAGTCCTTTGCACTCTATTTATCGAATCAGTATTGGGTGCTTAAGTATCAAAATTGTTGATATCATCAGGCATCAATTCAACTACAGGTAAAATTCTTTGATAGTTTATGAATTCCTTATATGGCATACTTAAAAGAAAACGGAGTATGTACTCCAATTAAGTTAATCTAAAAAGACTCTTTTACGAATATTTAGGAAATCCGGTTTCGCATCTTTGACGAAACTCAGTTTTCCAAAAAAGAAAGAACTATATAGCAAATCCCACTGAAAGAATGTGAAAGAAAAATCCGACTCAATGATGGAAAATAAAAATAAATCGGACCCACAAAATATATAATGGCGTTATTGACCTTTCCTCCATTATCAGTTGAGGTTGAAATGTTCAGTGCAGTCTCACTATTCTAGTGGACGAGATTTTGTTCAACTTCCAATTCATAAATTTCCCTGTTATTTTGCCTATGCAGCCTATTCTTTCCAAATAAGATCTGTTACTAAAACACAGAAACATATGTAAATATGTGTTCTCTGTTGTAATAAGTACTCAACTATTCAGAAATACAAATTTGAACCACTTCTGTCACAAACTTTAAATATTTTCTAAAAGGTAGATAGATTAGTCTACTTAGACCTCATCATAATCTTAAATTTAGATATTGCAAAATGTCCTTCATAGTTTTGAATCAAATCTAGTTATGCTTTATGACTTAAGACTCCGGATATATCGCTCGATTAACTCCATTCTACATACAAGAACACTAATTGTTTTCATGTTTTAGTTCACAGTGTACTCTGTCGAGTCAATTATTTAAAAGTACGGTTGGGTGATTATTTGACCACCTCGAGTAATTTGATGATCGCATTATAATAAGACAAAGTAAGTTTTCAAAAGTCTATATCTCAATAAAAAATTTCATCACCAAGACAAAATTGGCCAATCAGATCGTGGTATCAAATTGATTTTTGGCTCATAGAAGATTTATGTATACTTATCTGTTATAATTTGATCGAAGTGCTTCTAAATTATACACACTTTACTGTGAATCACTTTAATCGAAAGCGTATACGGCTTTATGTCTAAACATTAAATTATTCCATATACCAGCGTATGAGTACAAACGTGAACTATAGGTGTGCCAAGTTACATCACCGATGTAATTAGGTGATAAAAAAAAATCCTTTTGCACATCCCGCCTCTATCGAGATTTGACCACGGTACTTTCTCCTCCAACTTACGTATAGCTACAACCAATGATTAAAGATGGAAGTGTGATCGTGTTTCGTAATTCAGCCGCAAATTCGTCGTGTGATGGACCTACCTTTTGATTTCATTCAACTTGGCTCATCGTAATAACTTCAAAGTTAACGAATATTTATTTCAGCTGGTAAATCACCTGAATAACAATTCTTAGCCCTAAAGTTTTGATTATGCCAGTCTTAAGGTCAGAATCGGATATGTATCAGTCTCATATCAATTTTATATGTGGTTTCAATATGAGAAATTAATTATGTGTAATTAAATTGATTATTCTCGCCAAAGTAACGCCAAATATTCATGACTCTTTTACAAAACCCGTCAAGTAAGCGATAGAAATTCTGGACTGGAACTAGACTGAAATGTTTTACCAACTCATCGTATTCTCGAAATACTTAGCTATTTCCACCGATGGCTGTGTTATGTTAAAGCGACACTATCATTTTTATATGAGGATTCCAAAACATTCTTGGATACAATAATAGCATCTATTTACCAGATAAATAACGTAGCCTAAAACGAAATTAATTTCGCTTGAATCGTTTGACTTCATGAAGTCATTAATTTCTGGTTATCGAACGTGCATTTGGTAACGTTTTTTTAATGAAATAATCTCTGCAGCTGAAAGACTTTGCATGGAAAGTAACACACTTGTTTGGTTTACTACCATCAAGGTCAAGGAGATTACTGCAGACCTAGGCAGTGATAGACTACGGTGATCACCCGGAATTCTTTCTCCGCTCTTGTGATGTCTTGTGGTTAACTCACTTCTAGTCCAATTAAAATACAGATTTATTAAGGATTATGGCGATGACATCACCATAATTCTGGTTGGCACATATGTACTATGTGATCATATGGATGGGGTCGTGATGAGAATCTATCAGTCAACCTTCGGAAAATAATAATTTTCACAAGAAGCAGGGCTTTGGGAAACTTTAGTCTTCCAAAAATTGTGGCTCATACCATCCCGCTCTCTTCAAAAATTAAGTATCAGTGAATCTGGTAATATCGAAAGATCACCTGGTAAAAATACATGGAAGTGAAATGCAATTAACCAATTACTGGAAATACAAACAGCAATTTGGTAAATCATGTCGTTTGAAACCCAGACGCGTATACGGCTATACGTTTCGTTTATCAGATTCATATATAAAATCGTTTTCCGCACTTATTTGATAGCCTAGAATTTTGAGTAGGATTAGAAGGAAACCTCTAACGACTTTTTTATCTGGGTATTGTGAGAGTTATGTATATCATACTCATTGTAGCTATTGAGATGACTGCGGGTCTGCTACATGGCAGTAACAATATATTTAGCCCTTTAGGCATTGACAAATATGGTAGGGGTAGGCCAGCACATGTCTCTTAATTGAAAGGCGATTGACTCAGATACTGTTTTCTACAAAACTTTTCTAGAGACGGTAATTGCCTTAAATTGACTAGGCAGTCGAATTTATACCTAGTCACATGGATATTAAAGAAAAAAAGGGGCTGACAAATTGGCTCGTTTGAGTGCAGCTTATACTTTTGTGGGACCTCAGCCTGGTATTGATGACGTTATTATCTCTTAAGAGAAGAATCGCCTATAACTTTGGTGGTCTGCAACAGAGAAGATCTCTTCTCTTTTCGCCCATTCAAAAAAATTTTGTTAATCAATAAATCAGCAAATATTCCAATCCTTCTTAAATTATAACAGATGTATTTTGTAGATTTTGTATTCTCAAGGGACATTACTCCTTGAATAATCACATGTTCCAAATAAAATTTGGAACAAAAATGGAGGAGTTGAAAATACTTTTAAGCACTTCTTGTGCTCCTGTTCTTCATATATGAGGGATACTCTCCCTCTAGACTGCACTAATTTGCATCACGATTTCTGATCAACTGATGACCTTGAGGAAACCAGATATATTGGGCTTTTATGCGAAGAACAATGCTTTTTATAAAACCTCCAGTGGAATCACCAAATTTTCGGTTTTTCACTATATTCGTTAGCAAAAGAATTCAGTAATTACTCAATGTAATGTAATACATTTTATAAATAGGAAAAATATTTTGCTTTTCCAAAAATATGCTTTTGTTTGTTCAGATCTATATATTTCATGTTGTGTAATCTCGCTCTCTCGAATACTTAAAATCTAATCTAAGAATTTAAATCAGATGTATGTTACTTAAACACACATACGAGCATATATTTCCAAATGAAAATCGCTAAACCATTAATTTTCTGGTTTTTTTTTGGTTTTCTTTTATTTTTATGTTTGCGATTTAAATCAACGATTTGACTATAAATTTGGTAATGACTGTTATGTCTTAACATGTCTTGATACACGATTTCCGCGAGCATAGTTTAGATTTATGTATTATGTTACTTTTTAGGTCGCCCAAATTCATTCTACGCTACACACTAAGGCGTTATATCACTAATCAAATTAGTGTTATGTTGCTTAAATTAGAAGTTAATTAAAATAATTTAAATTTTCCCATTTAGGATACTGTCCATATATAACATATAAGACCGATGTCTCGAGAATCGACATACTTTCGAATTAAATAGAAAAGAAAATTCGCCGTTAATACACTATAATTAATCGCGTTAATTAAATTTATTTTTAATTATATCCAGTTGGGATTTTGTTTTTGCTGAGCTGTACTAAGTGTTCTATATACATACAATACATGCAGCTGCCTTTTAAAAAAAACTTGTATCTGTTCTCTAACGTTTCTTATATGAACTTAAGTTGTTTTCTATTTTGAGATGTAAATCATTTTTTTTTCGTTTAGTTTTTGGGTTTTTCTTTTCGATTCACTCGAGAAAACTGAATTCCCTGATTTTGTGCTGTGATATTTTTATCCGACAACATAGTTACATATTTTTATAGTTCATCTACTGTTGTTGCCATATTATTTATGTAGGGCAGTTTGTTGTTGCAAACATAGTTTTTAGGCAACATATTATTATATACTGAGGAAAGAACAATAATTAATTAATTATGAATGAGTGTGTCTAAAAATAAATTTGCCCTTTTTAAATTAAAAAAAAATTTCTTGTATCTTTCTAGGTGAAATGGATGATGTATTGGATCGTCTTTGCATTTTTCTCATGTATAGAAACATTCACAGATATTTTCTTATCGTGGTTCCCATTTTATTATGAAGTTAAGGTAATTATAGTGCTATGGCTGTTGTCGCCGGCGACCAAAGGTAGTTCGACATTGTATCGGAAATTTGTACATCCAATGCTGACGAAACGCGAAAATGTAAGTATATCGATTTTTTATTTTATTTTGAATCAAGACGATGTACTGTAATTTAGATAAGCAAATTCTAGATTATATAATTTTAGATAAACTGTTTTGCTTTTCGCTTATCTACGTCCGATATAATACTGACAAGGAAGATATAGGAATGCCCATAAGCTTACTTTATTTCAACATACTTATCCTATCAGGATTTCGCAGTAATGACTTTCTACGTTAACTTATGTTTAACTTACGTATTCCAGTTATAACTAATGTGTCTTGGATGTCTACATGATAGTAATAAAATGAAGAAGCCTTTTTGTATCTTTATTCGTATCTCACACTCCAATGGACGGATTTATAGAAATCGAAAATCCGTTTGTATACCTCAAAAATCCGTTTAAATCAAGAAAAACTGTGTCGACTTACTAAGCTTAAGAGTAAACCTGATCCATCCCGATCTCTTCAGAAATTAAGTATCTGGGAATCTGGTTAGATCGAAAGATTACCTCGCAAAACACATGAGAGTGAAATTCAAGCATATAACAATTACTGAAAATGCAGTCATTTGATAAATCATGATTTAAAACCCAGACACTTGTACTGGCTTAGGTTATCAGACCCATATTATCTCGTTTGCCGCATTTATTTGGTGGCCTAGATTATTAGTATAATTGAAGGAAAACTTCTAGACCACCTTCAAAGACTTTTGCCTAGATATTGTGGAATTACGCATTCCATATCCACCGCAAATCTTGAGATGGCTATAGGTTCTGCTGCAAAACAGTGACAATCAATTTAGCAATTCTGGACATTGTCAAATATGGGGGGGCTGTGCCAGCACATAACTGTCCACATGTACTCTAATCGTAAAACGATTGACTCAAATACTGTTTCATCATAACTTGTTCTAGAGACAGTAATTGCCTTGAATCGACTAGGCAGTCGACTGGATACCTATATAGTCACATGTATATCAAAAGAAATGTATTGGTTAACAAATAGGCCCGTTTGGGTGCAGCTTCTACTTTTGTGGGATCTCAGCCTGCCCTGGATGACGTTATTATTTCTCTTAGAGATATCGCCTGTCGCACTTTGGTGATCTGCACCAGAAGAGATGGGATAACCTTATTTCTTGTCGCCTATCTAAAATCTTCTTTAGAACAATAACTCAAAAATGTTCTACTCCAGTCCTTCTAGGTAACACTATATCATTGGTCTCAAACCCATGGTTTGATCAACACAGATGGTGACGACTTACTTAACTTAAGAGTAAATCTCGTTCCTCATGACAATTAAAAACTCCAAATATGTCTTTAATAGTCTCTTCAAATCACTTCTATAAGCCTACAAAACATATAAATATGAACTCGGACAAATTAAAATAAGATCCTAGAGACTATTCTAATATAATACAGGACCCATCCAGACTACGGAAAATATTATCTACCTGTCTTACCGTAACGAACCACGAGATTATGAATGAATGGTCAACAGTTTGAGTTGTATCTCTATATAACTTTTACTGAAAACCTATTTCTCGAGTATCGTTCCTTATCGCCGCCTGTTTTGCCATAGACTAACTTGGCCTTTAAACTATATAATATTATTATTTTATTGCAATCCCAAAGATCTTATTATAAATGAAACCCATTAGAAAGGAAAGTATTAAAGAAAGAAATAGATGTTTCGTGGCTCAATTGTCCATGTAAAACTGTCTGATCATTAACGATCACATTTTGAACTTGGAGATTGTTGCTCGCAAATTTCTTTGGAGGAGCTACACTCCTTAAGGTTAAATAACAGGTCATTTATTTCAAAATTTCAAAGAAAGCACGATGTTACTTTGTATCTTTGGTAAATATCCTTTCATCATTAGGATTCGAAAATACTTAATCCTATAGGCGCAATAGTTGTGAACTAAGTTTAAAAATCCACAACTATTGCGCCAATAGACGAAGATGCTCGCCGAAACCGAAACTGCATTGGAAATCTTTTTTAGTGTATTTATTTATTCATATATTTATAATAAATTTTCGTTCACGTTCCCTTGGTTGTAGATTTTGGTGACATGATTGTAAAATAAGTCCAGTTCGGTTGCTATCTACTCCTTCAGTCTTTGGTGTGTATTGCTGGTTCCTGGTACTCTATATTTTAAATCTCTCGGTACAAACCACGCCTTAGTTCTTTGATCAGAGTCTATTTTTTTCACAAAATATTCCTGCATGATATGGATGAACTTCTCCCAATGTAAACTCACTGCAGGTTCATAGTCTTCCAATATTTTCGATCATAATCCAATATCATGATCCAATATTATCGATTAGATATTTCTTTGTTTGTACGTCAGTTCGTTTTCTCACTAAACAAACCCTGTGCCTGGTTTTAACTAGGATTTGATTAGTCCTTGGTGGCCTATAGAACGTTACCATAAACAGTATAATTATTCCAGTTTTCTGCTTCTTGGCCACACCAGTTGATCCATTTCCCTCTTTACATTAATGGCTTTGCTTATGTACTTCCTTCCAAGCTGGCATTCATTAGATTCACTGTTACATTTGTTATGCACAACTATGAGTTTGTCGTCTGGTGGCTAGCTTTACAATGACAAACAAAAAGATTTTGGTCTATTGATCAATTCTAGGTGTTTTTTGAAGAAGAAATTCTAACTTATATTCCAGGTCAGCAAAGCAGTAATAAATTTGCAAATTCCTATTTAAACTGCCTCTCAGGAAATTATCAATCACTATAACTCATTATCGACAACTAGGCAAATGTGATCAAAACTGGACATGATTTGGTTTACTCAGCTATATGCAAAATTGTAGATGTCATCATTGTAGATGTAAGGAGCAGGCAATCATATCATAGCTATTATAAAGAAAGAGAAAAACTATATCCTCGTGCTCTGAATCTTTTCTAGTCTAGCTCAAAAAAGACGGGAACATATGGCAGCACACCACTTATGGATCTGACTGTCGTCCAAACTGAAATCTTTCTGAATCCCGCAAAAAATGTCTGGCTCTGTATGATGCCAACACATTCTGCCCATATTTTTGGGATGGATATTTTGTTTGGACGTGTTCGATTGATGTGATTGTAATGACATCTATCTGATCTCTGGTCATTCATTCAGCTTACAATAACCTGCCTGTTAGATATTATAGATCTGTAGTCATCTCAAGCCATGCTTGAATCCTTAAACCCTGGTACTTATAATACTATGCTGCCCTCTTGATGTACGAGTCCTATTGAATTTACAAATAATTGCTACTCTAAATGGGAGAAATGATATTATTTAGAACTTATGTCTTACAAGCTAATTCTTTCTTATTTTGTTAATTATTTCTTACAGGAAATTGATGAATACATCACACAAGCAAAAGAAAAAGGATACACAGCTGTACTCCAATTAGGATCAAAAGGTGTTAATTATGCCACAAATGTTATTATGCAGACTGCAATCAAGGTTAGTGTGCCATTACAGAGACTAGTTATCAATGAACATAATAAAAGTAATATCAATAATAGTTCTTCTTATTAATCAAACTATTTTTTTTTTAATTTGATCTATCTAATTCACTTTTTATTGTTAATTATTGCATGTAAATTATTAATTTTTCTTTTAATTATCTAATTGTTACCATACGCATCGAAAAAATTAGAAAAATTATATAAAAAATATTGCTTTGTATACAACAAGACGCTTTAATTTAATGTGTTGCTTACTGCTATATGCACAAATTGAAAAGCTTTGCGGGCGCGCTTTATAATTTTTCTAATTTTTTTTTTTACAAACTATACCAAAGTTAAATACCAAACATATACATAATGTAAAATAATCATACACTTATACAAATCCTCTTTCGGGTAGACCATAAAAAAATTAATCAAAATTAAAATCCCTCAAAAAACTAGACTCTATCGAATGGTGTACAAACTAGTCAGTCTGATAATGCAATCGCCGATCATTATCGTCGAAATCGTAATGCACAACAAAACAACAACAATATCGTCATGGATGGTGAAGATCTAACCGATGGCGATGATCAAGTTTTTAGTGATACCGATAGTCGTATGCGACGCTCAAAATCAGCCGAATCCGCTTTAAATCGTGTAACATCGTACCGTTATAATTTACGCAACACCCCGGATATTATATACGAAGGTTCGTCCGAAGATGAAATGATAATACATGAAAATGAACCGATGCCAGATTTTGCGGCAATTAGCGGTTCGGCACGATCCCGCGAAGCGCCCGTGCGTAAAACATTGGCAACCGCTAATCGAGCGACTCGAACTACCCGAGGTAGTAGTGTATCAGCGCCACGAACTACGAGTAGTGCAATACGGGGACGAAGAAAAATTAAACAAGAGCCCATGATGGAGGTTGATCAGGAGATTGTAGTCGAGTAGAATTATTATTATTATTTTTCTTTTGATTTGATTTGATTTAATTTTGTGATTTAACTCTCGATGAGTTGTTTGCGCAAAGTAAATTTAAACATTTTTAGGTAAATTTAGGTATCAAAAATAATAAAAGACTTTTACTAGAAATTAATTTAAGTCGGGATATGGAAATTATATTATTTGATTTTGCTAAAGATAATTTTTCACTCAGAACCGGATGACTTCACAGACTTTACTCGACTAAAGCCTTACAGAAGCTGACACATTTTTAAAATTATGATTTTATAATTATTCTACTTAGTGTTTAGAATGTTCAAATAAAATTTAATCACATGTATATCTACACATTTTCCACAATCGCACAAATTCATTAGTGAAAAATTTTCTTTCGTGCTGACTCAAAAATAATTTCCATTTCGTTTATTTTTAATTTTAATCGCTCAAATATAATTATAAATAGGTGTTACCAAAATGACATTATAGAAAAATATGCCAAAATAGTCGTTATCCATATCTCGATAGAAATAGTTAGTCATTGGTTTTACTCATATTAATATAACTCATATGAATGCATTACTTAAGGCATAAGGATATGTGTTTTTATGTTTATTGTGTATAGTTTAGTTAATTTAAAATGTGTCGAATGTTTCAAACTAGAAACAAATACTTAAACTCATATTTATTGAGATCCTGATAAATATAACATATTTAATTGTTAGATCGAACAAGAGATGGCGACATAGATAATGTATATACTACGAGTGCCATCTGTTGCACGAGTCAAATATTTTATATTGTTTTGTAACTTCCTTAATGCAAGATGGTTGGTGCTGCCATCTGAAGAATTATACATATATTTATAAACTATATAATTTATCATATATATAAAGACTAGTTGAAAACAACATGTTGTATTCGTTAAAAATTAGTTTTGTATAATTCTTCAGATGGCAGCATCAACTAAAAAAATAAACTATAAAGTTGAAGTATAGATGTCACTCAATAGATCTCTCACATAAGAAACATTCGGCACACAAAAGTGATTTTTCTTTTAAATACTTTAAATAAATTAATTAAAATTAAGAAGCTTGTATTAATTTCGATTATGATTAACTCACCTCATCTCGTTTTTATTTTATATTTTTTTAAGTGTTAATTTGATTCAGTTAATTTAATTTTTTTTTGTATCAATTTTTTTTATTATGTTAATTATAGTTATTATATAAACAATAATAAAACAATGAGTTTTAAGAAATAATAAAAAAATATTTTTTTTGTTTTAATTTATTTTGTGTGTACTGTGTGTGTTATTGAAAATGCGGAGGTAATTCAGTTCGGTAATTTAATTATAATTTTTTTTATTTGTTTATGGTTGAATGGTGTTATTGAAAGTACATATATATAGTGTGATTGCTTATAATTGCAACAGTAAATTTGCATAAGGTAAGTATATAGTTCCCCTGAATGATGTAGCAAAGTACATATATATATATATACCTTTGTAATAACACCAACAAATTGTTTTCAACTCTGACCTCAAATAAACATTTACAATAATATACAACACTTGCACTATCTTTAATACAATTGTATAGCTTGTAATCAAACAACAAAACCTTTAATCTTATATTGCATGAAAATTAAATATAATTTGTTAATAAAACACTTAATATTATTTGTGTTGGTGTACTTATACAATATACAGAACTAAATCTTACAAACGAGTAGATAATCACGCTCAATTTATTGCATTATTTGCTGTTGATTTACTCGAATCGATACGGTCTAATTTTATCGACGATTTCTATGCATAGTATTGAACAACATGTTGCAGGTAAGTGAATTTTAATATTTGTAATCCTTTTCTTGGTCATGACAATTAATAATCACTTCCTCATCCAATATGTGTAACAAAGCTTACTGGTCGTCGTAACTAATATAATAATTATTTTGCTCAACATTCTCGATGATGAAGATACAAAAGATAAGCCTTGAAAATTCTTAACTTTAAATTACTCCAGAGTCTACTGCGATTATTAGTTGACGGGTTCTATTTTGATTTTTGAAAAGGTTTGTATTTGGTGATCCCAAATGTAAAATTCAGGACAAGACGTTGTTTCTCATTACAATTATTGCATATAGAATTTTCTTAAACGTGGTATTACTGGTAATGTGTGTTTGAAGTCTCGACAATAATAAGCAGCATATAGTGCTTCTAATGCATGTGATAACATCCTTTCAATAAAGTTTCTACAAATCTGGACAGGGCAAATCTTTGCAAATCTGGCCAATAAATGTTCAATAATTGTCAGTATCGACATCAGGCAAACAGTCAATATTTAGCTTTGATGAACATTTTGATATAACGAATCGATTGGACTAACCTGATCCAATAAATCTCATGTTTAACAAATAGTTGTGTGTTGTTTGTCTAATCAACATCACACTCCATATGTGTATGGTTTTCGGGCTAGTTTTCAGATTTGGGAAAATTTTGTTTCGTTTTTCTTTTCCAATAGATTATGTTACATCTTTAGAGGTATTTAGTGTTTCAGATAGATCGGTGTCTCATACTTGTAGTTAGTAGAATTTGGTAGAACGCAAGATTTTTCAAATTCAGCTACGATTTCCTTTACAATACAAACGAAACCTTGGCACATTAATATCTTTATAACATAACACACGAGAAGTGCTCCAAAGATTCTTCTCCTCCCCCTCACTGTTCGCTGTTTGCGTTGTTTCGAATTTTCATTCGAAACAAGTGATTTTATGCAATAACCTTACAGCAGTCGTCGTTCAAGTAACGAAACAGGGTATTAGACTTGAGGTTCTAGTGATCTCTGCTTACTTCCCATATAATGCGGAGCTTCATCCTCCTTCTCAAGAGTTTATCAAAGCTTTAGAGTACGCAAACCGTTATGATATCCGAATCATTGCTGGATGTGATGCATTATCACCACGTAAGCCGAACCAGTTCCGATATAAATCCTAGAGATACTTACTCCTGGAAACCCATCTGCGTCTGACATAGCCATCTTGAAACCTCTAAACCTTCTCCAAAGAGTTGTTGTCTGGGTATTGTAGAAGCTATGCAAACCACACCCACTGCAGCTCTTGAAATGTCTGTTGGTTTGCTGCGGCTTGATCTTTGGATCAGAATGTGTGCAAAGCAAACAGCCGCTCGCTTACAAGGCAGAGACAATGAATTAAGTCCTTCTGGGCACTGCCAAATATGGAGGGAGTTGGGTCGACACATAACTACCCATATGTCCTAAGACACCATGGTGTCGCAGCATGTTTTCGGTTGCACTTCTTATATTTATAGTTTTGAGTTAGTTCTCAGATTTGGAAATCGTTTGTTTCGTTTTTCTCTTCAAATAATCCAATCTAACGAATTCTCGCTGCTATAAGAGGTACATTTTATTAATTTATAAAGAAACACAATGCTTCGCCAATCGGTTGGAATAGTTCGGATTATATGACATCTTTAGATGAAATAGAGGTTCAGATAGGTCAGACTAGTCATGATTTCACGACTAATGTTGGTGTCGTCGAAAGAGGACACATTTATATCTTAATTACATATGGAATCGATTAGTATTAAGCTATTGTTAACAACGAACTGTATCACATTATTTCCACAAAAACTTTTAAATAGATCAAGACTGCAAAAAAAGGATTTTCAAACACGACTCGCCCATTGTAAAATTCTGTCCCAGACATACACTCCCAGTCCCGAAATCTGTTTGCTCCTCAAATGAGAAGCACAAGATAACCGATATCCTCAAAGTAGTCAGTTGATTCTCAAATCATGATCATTGCAGCATTGCAGTTTATGGGGAGAGTATAATGGACAAGAGCACAAAAAGTAATCATCAGATTGATTTACTCGCCCACACTGTTCGCAGGTTGAGTTTTCCGAATTTTCATTCGGGAACACACTGGTCACATTTGGCGATGTTCCGAATTGTCATCTTGAAACTTCTAATCCGCCGTCAATGACTTGGAGTTTTCTGCTTGGCTGTAAAGCAGGTATAATCAATTAAGTCCCGCCAAATGTTGCCAGCACATAACTTCCCACATGCCCTCGGACACTGTGGTTTTGAAAAACGTTTTTGGGAAATATTTCCTGTAATTATTACCAAAAAGCACAAATGGGACTACAACAGTCCATAATATTTACAGATGGATCATGCTTAATCTCGAATTGAAACTATTTATCCCACTTGGTAGGTGCGCTACTGCTTTTTCAGACGGAAATTGCTGATATTGTGAGAAGACCACTCTTTGCAAATGATATGAATTGTAGAGGTCGTGGAATGACTCCAATACTGTTTCATCGAAACTTGTGTTAGAGACGGTTATTGTCTTAAATCGACTTCATAGACAGTCTGAATGAAGTTAGACTTCACTAGATATTAAAAGAAACGTATTTTTCATTTGGGCGCTGCTTCCACTTTTGTAGGACCTGAGCCCGCTCTAGAGGTGATGTTATTATCTCTTAAGAGAGATATAAACTATCACTTTGGTGGTCTGCTCGAGAAGACTTGGGACAACGTCATCTTTGGTTGCCTACACATCAATTATGATATACGCACTTTCGGGGATCTTGCTGGGTATTCTCACGGGACATTGTTCCATGATTAGTCACAAGAAAAGGATATACAATCAAATTTGCTTTCTAATAATTTTATTACATCCAAAACATTTCGACACATTACTAATAAATGATTTTATATTTTTAATTTGTTTCTAGGGTGGCGGTAATCTAGTTCAAACACTACGCAAAAGTTATAGTTTAAGTGATTTATCTGAACCCGATCAGCATCGGACACAGGATGAAGTCGATGACATAATACGGCCACATAATTTAAGCACAAGCAGTAGTCGTATACTAAGATCACGGACACAGAGTACACGTTCAGCGTCGGGTGGCAGGCAAGTTGAAATGTATTTTCCTGAAGTTGATGTGACCAAACCTAGAGAAATGGCTGTTAACTACAAGTAAAATCGAAAATTCTTATAAGCATGATTGTGTGATGTTATTCCGCAATACTAAATAACATTTTATGTTTTTCTGTTATTTCAGTTATAGTAACATAAGATCGTCGGAAGATATAAGTTCAGGTTATTCGAGCGCTGAACCAATTTCGACTGGACTTTGTCGTACCGCATCATTAACGAATGCGACACGAAGTAGGATTAGAATAAAAAAGTCTGAGGTAAGATTGACTGGAACTTTAGTGTGTAATGTTTGATATGTGTAACTTTATAACTGTAACCCACGCACGACATGTTGCTTGTATTTAGATTCATTTTGTTGCATATGCATGTATCGTGTTAAGTGGCGTTATATAGTTATACAGTTACCCAGTTTGAACAGATAGATTAGATTAGATTACTTTTGTTTATTTCTTCTTAATTGGAATCACTTAATTTTTCCCCAATCGCCTAAAGGATCATTCAAAGTATCCGTATTTTATTAAAAGACATTCACTTTACTATCCAATTTTTACTGAACAAGACGAGTTAGAATACTATTTGAATAGTAGTAACAATAATAGTGATAGTGAAACACCAACCGCTACTATACCAGCCCATAATGTTTTCACAAATTTCATCGAGGACATCAAAAATGATGAGTACTTTGAGAATGAGAAATTTTTTGCCGGTCTTCATGCCCATCGTCGTCTCGTGGCCCAAGATTCGATACCATTATCAATGATTAGCGATGAAACCGAAGACGAAGATGACGATGATGTATTCTTGGATGTTGATGATGATGTAGAAAGTACCAAAATCACTGATGTGTCGCAAAATATTTCAAATATAGCTGAAAATCTAAAGAAAGTGACCGATAAAATATTTTCGGATATAACAACACAATCAAAACTTGACGTTAGTGAAGATAATCTGTTGAAAAATATCCAAACACCGTTGAAAGATAGTGAAAAATGTGATAAAGATGTGGCCAATTTAAAACGTCCGGTCAGCCATAGAAAAGGACGCGCTCCGCCACCACCACCACCAACATTACCATCTTCATCGACAACATCATGTGAACTCCTCAAAGAAACAGCAATATGAGGAACTCAAAACTGTAATTGTATATCAGATCGATATTTAAAAACCAATTTTTGTTGTGGTTTTCGTTAGTTAGCTTTTCTCTAACAAAAGGGTTTTATAAATCATTTACATATTTCTAACCATAAGATAGTCTCATTTTGATATCATTTTCAAAATCTTGTAAATTTATGTCATAAACGAAATGCTTCCTATATATATATATATGTACATATATACCTATGTGCTTTACATTATACTTAACTAACTTAGTAAGAAGTCATTCCATATCGTGTCGTTCGTGAATAATCAATTTGTTGATTTTTTGTTGATGTTGATTTTTGATAATTTTGAATTTTGGGCCAATTTTGTGCACCTAGAATAGTATATTCTATATTCGTCTAATTTATTTTAATTAGCACAACTCTTTATTGAACAATACTTGTGTAATTTAAGGTAAGTGGGGAAATCCAGAAAATGTAGGCAGCTGTGTAAGATGGTATGTTTATACGAAACGTAAATATTGATGTCACTTGCGCCGCAAACCTAACCAATTCAATAACCAAATTTATGTTAAATTGTTGTAAATGTGTATAATCGATATACTTTGAAGAACGTAAACTATTTTTAAACTCTTCTTGATTGTAAATTAACATCAAATTGAAATAATTATATTGATTGTAAATTTGAAAATTCTTATCGGTTAAGTTGGTGCTAGTGCCCCATTTAAGAACCTTTTCTATTATCAAAACTAAGACATTTGTTCGTATATCAAAAATCATTCAATTTATAATTTGTAACCGATAATATAGACAAAATCAATGATAATTGAAAAGTATCAGGATCACTCCCCAATACAGAAGGGATACTGAACGTATTTACTAGAATCGTAACTCACGAACTATAAGATTAAATATGAGATCGCGTTTCTCGGTACTAACCAGGCATACATTTATAAATCCCAGCCCAAAGTGCCACATTTGAATGTCAAAATTCTACTAGCAGTACGTCATATTCTAGATCTTTGTATTACAACAATTCTGCATTCCATGGAAGCGCGAGGCTGGAATTGGAAATTCTGCCCACAACCTGATAACCGTAAAAATATCTTCCAAGTCGTCTATGGCATTTTAACGAGACTGATAATCAACGGTCATTTTTTCAACATTTCTGTTTGAGAGCCATTGTTTTTAAAGAAAATAATAGACGAAGCCGTTTCCAATTTCACCGAAACCGTTCTACATGGAATGAATAAATATATCCCATCATCCTTTTCCAATCCCAATCCTAATTTTAAAATCTTTTCAAAAGAAGCCGCCAAAGCAGTCAGAGTAAATAAATCTGCTCACACAAAAATATAAACGCTACGAAATTTCGTTTGAAGAGTATAAGGCCACACGTAACATAATCTGTAAAAAAATCTGTGCTAAGGAAGTTAAAAGAGTCGACAACAAGAAAGCCAACACGAAAATCTCCGATCGCAACATTTTGCCAGATGATCGCATCGGTAGCCAATTTTTCTAAAACATCTATTTTAGCATTGAATGTATGTGGATCCATAGTTACAGGCTGACTTACTTGTAAACGTCTTCACTTCGAGCTCGACCTTAGTTGTCCCCAAAAGAGTTACGTCTCCGTCAATTCCATATTGTGGTTCCAAAATGGATCCTTTCAACATCTCGGAGGAAATTGTCTTCAGGAACCTGAAGGCAATGGACATAAATAAGGCCACTGGACCTGATGGATTCCTGTTTGAATGTTGAAAGAGTTTGCCACTGACTTGGATCCAATATTAACTAAAAAAAATTTTCTTTCTTATAAGCAAGGTAAATATCCGAACGCCTGGAAAAGTGCGATGGTACAACCAGTTCTTAAACGTGGTTGTGATTTAAACTGACCCCTCAAACTACCGGTCAATATCAATTGTGTCAGCCGTGGCTAAAAATTTTAAGAAATGCATTAACCAGCAACTGGTGAATTATCTTGAAATTAATAAAATAATTTCAGATAAACAATATGGATTCCGCAAACGCCGCTCTACAACCAATCTCTTGACGTATGTTGCAAACAAATGGAATCTCACCCTTGAGCACCACGGAGAAGCCTTTGCACTCGCATTGGATATATCTAAGGCTTTTAACAAGGTTTGGCATGAGAATCTCATTTGTAAACATGTGACATACGGCATGGATTCGATGACCATCAAGTGGATAAAAAGCTTTCTCAAAGACCGAAAGATCAACGTTGTACTAAATGGGAGATCATCAACAACATATTCAAAAATGCCGTAGTCCCTCAGGGATCAGTTTTGTCACCAACTTTGTTTTTGTTATACCTTAATGGCTTGTTGAATTGCACTGTTAACCCTATCCACAGTTTTGCTGATGATGCAACTCTTTTAATTCATTCGAGGTCGAGCCTACTCTTTCAGAGTTAAACGGTAATCGGCTGGAAGTTGTCACTTCGGTTAATTCCGATTTGAGTACAATATTTGAGTGGGGAGTAAAAACTCAGGTCAAATTTAACGAGAAAGAAACACAAATATGAACGTTCTCGCATAAACTGTTACAACGAATCCACTTTTGTGGTAAAAGGCCGCGTTCTGGTGGGTTGTAACTCAATTCGTCTGGCGATCAAGGAATATCCTCAATATGCGTTAGAACACAGTGTGATATAGGAACGACTCTAAATAAACTTTTAGGTCATAGAGCTATCAAACCCGCGCAAAAAAATACAATCATTGAACTCTCTGAAATGATTGATGCTGTTTGATCATGATCCGATATTATAACATGACCATTTCTCCTTGTTACGCAACGGGTAGTAAGATCTTTTTGAATAGAAGGTTCAATTAGAGTGATTTGGTTATGAGCTAATGAATCATTCTCTCTGGCTTTGTTAAGTGCTCCACTTAAACTATACTAATCAAATCGAATAGTTAGCTTCAACCACTTGTCGTTTCTTGGGTATGCAGATATAATATAGTGTTGGGATATTCAAGATTGGTTAATATATTAACATCCTGGTAATACAAAGTGTAGATCATGTTACTAACCCTTTCGGTGCCATTAATTCTTGACACTATACATGGAGATCTAAAGTTTGTGGAGAGACATTGTATTTTATCTCTACCAAACAGAAATGTTAAGTTTTTGTTCTTTTAATACGGGCTTGCCTAATCCAATAGCTTTGGTTATTTTTGAATTGAAGAACAATCATTTCGATTTTCTTTCTTTTCATTCTATCCTTGGTAATCCTAAAGCGATCCCTGACTAAGTTCTGTGTTTCAATGATTTTGGCCGTCTCATTTTATATCTTATTTCTGGCACTATTTTCTATATAAATCACTCAAAAAGTGTATCTTAAGTGTTCAGCTTAGTACCGTAAAAGCTCGAGTACTACTCTAAATCTGCTGACTCATAAACATAACAATGCTCTTGCTAATGAAGGTTCTTGATTATCACGATAGCATATCATCGTTGATGATTTTCCAATACTCTAAATTACAACGTTTTCTTTTGACCAAATGGTACTTATTATGCACGGTGGTTTTGTATTTACACTTGTTCAGTGTTTAGAATTTTTACACTACTTCCAAGCTTATTTATAAACGCTCTATAACTTTGTTATGAACTATATTCATGTCACGAAAACTTTAGTTGGACATGGCTCACATTCTCTTTCATATCTCTATAAACTAAATTTTTTTTTCAAATAGCTTTAAAAATGTTTAAATTTTATTTGTTAATAATATTATTAAACATTGTGTTTTTGTTGTAAATTCTATAAATAAAATATGCACAAATATTAATAAGTGTATTTTATAAATATGTATATTCGAGTGCGTCAATTGAAATGATACCATCACAAGATGATTTATTATCACATAATTGAATATATTCTCTTTGGTCTTGAAAATAAAGAAATCAATCCGTATAGTTGTATTGTTTGTCACTTCACATACTGGCCAAGTTTACATACTGAAAATTAGTATACAAAAACGATGATTATGTTACCAAAAGGTTGATTAGGAAGGTATGGTAGGTATTACCTGGCTAGCCGTGGAGTCAGAGTCTCCGAAAGCGACCTCTTCACCTACCAAAAAGTGGCTCTCCCTTATAGAATGCTGTATCTTTTAGTTCGGATCAGCACGCATAAGGTGACTCGTTGTTATTTGATTTTATGCACAATATCAGTAATTGGCATTAAATTCCTGATCTCGTGTTTAAAAAGAACTCGGTATGTACCTTCGACGTTTTGAGGCATATATAACACGCATAATTCTTCTCTCGAATGTTAGAAGCCATCTTTCATACTCATCCGTCAAGGTCCAACTCTCACTTCCATACATGACAACTATATATAGGATATTACCGTGAAAAAACACTAAACTTTATTGGGCCATTATTTGACCGTTTCATAAACTCCATTGGCATATTTTTCGATAGCTTGCTTGTTTCTTTCGGCATATTTTTGTGTTGAATTCCGTAATGCGTTAGAAATGTATCCACAAATCTATTTTATCAATAGAATTTTTAGAACTCCTATTGTAGTTTTGTTTGGTTTATGTGTGGCCATCAGCATGGTTGTTATTCGCCTCAAAATGTACTATAGGAGATAACGGATGGTTAGACTTCAATTGACCCGCTTGATATACTCGTAGCGCTTTAATCATAACTGAAATAAATTTTTAATATTTGTTAATCATATTCATTTTTATTTATAGGATAAAATGTCGGCTAGCTACTCCACATTACCACGAACACGAAAAACGGACAAAACAAATGTTAAAAATTACAAAGCAAAAACAGAAAAATAAATTAGCTACTCGTAAAATAATTTATTATATATAAATAAAATACAAGTAAATTTTGTAAAATCAAAAAAATTTATTTAAAAAAAATATTATGTGATTATAAATTATTATATAAAAATAAATTATTAATTATTTTGATTTTGTTTTAAGTTATTTGGTTTTAAGTTACATACAAATGGCGCTTTTATCAATTAAGAGAATGAAAATTTATTAATAAAAAGTTTGCCTTTAGTTTTTAAATGAAAATTAAATAAATACAAACAACATATAAATTAGCTAAATAAATAAATTATTTTTATGATTTTATAATTTAAATTTAAATAAATCGATTACATAAATTATGTATTGTATATGAAATTGTGATACCGAGTTTTTATGTTTTCAGTTTCGTCCACAATATACATATATACACACATTGTCAGTGATTCTTAACAGATATAGTCGTTTGTCGGAATTACTTTGATTGGCTCCCACTTACAACAATAATTCGTTTAAGTCTGTATGTATCTAAGAAACACTGATCTACATTGTGATGATAGCGCTTCATTGTGATTTTCTGTTGAATTCTAATTTTAGGATATTTCACATAGAATGAAATATGTACAATACAAATTAATATATTATATGTGCCATCTATTGATTGGTATATAATAACGGGAGCGAATGTTAAACGATTGGCCGAATATATTTTTTGAATTAAATGTCAAAAATAGATCCATTCGTTACAATTTATTTATACTTAATTAGATTTTCTTATTTGTAAACTATATAATATATATATCTTAATGTTAAATATACTAAGAATTAAATTAAAAGTAAACAGAAGTATTTCAAGAGTTATTTTGCTTCCCAACAGTTTTCCAACAGATTTGTTGAAAATATTTATGAACAAAATACAAATACAAAAAATATATTCTTTTGGTGCTAATTAATATACAGATTATTATAAATAAAATATAATTAAACACATAAAACAGCTAATTATAAAATTGTAGAGATATTAAATAATTTGCGATAAGATTGTGTGATGAACAACTATTTAGGTTGCTTTCCAATTAGAGTGTTTATCGTACTTCAAGAACCGATCAAATGGCGCAGTGGTTAAAGCTGTGGCAATTGGAGTGGGAGGTACAGGTTTTTCGAATTCCGATAGAGGATGCAAAAGGGATGTTTCACTATCTGATTACGATCAGTGGTGGGAATGAATACATCTATGATCCCCTGTTGGAGTGCAGGATTCGATGCATAGAGCTATGCAATGCACGTTCTCGATTTGGTTATGTAATGGCGTAAAGAACGAAGCGAACCGCGAAAGAGTGGGAAAAGCCTTGAGCCCCAAAACAGATTGCAAAGATATAAACATACAGATCAAAAACTAAACTAAAGATTCACTCAATTGGACTAAAAATTATATAAATGTACTTGAGCTCATGGGACATCTCTTCAACGAAACATAAAAACTAAGTTGCTAGTATTTCATTTAACATACATATTTTAAAACTACATTGGGTCAAATCAGATCAGATATCACACAGTCTAACAGTTTTCTATCGAACTGGGTATATAGTGGAGACTTTCTACAAAGTCGTTTTGATGAGATAAAATTTGTAATGAATGCATATCGAAATATTATTTAAGATTTCACTTAACAATTAGCTTTATGTTTTTATAAAACACAGAAACGGGCAAGTGTAATAAACGGGAGGAAGGTGCCATAATAAAACATATAAGACGATTTCAAAACCAAAGTGTTTGGTCGAAGACGAAATAAAACTTTACATCAACCATATACAAACAAACTAGGTAGCTAGCAATTTTTAGTTTTAATAAAAGTTGTTTCTAATTATTGGTATAAAAACCATTCTGTAATTGCTCATTACAAATAAACGGTAAAATTATTAATTAAAATACGATATGTTAAAAACTGTGAAAATTAATTTAAATCAAATATATTTTCTGAGATCATAACTAAAACCGAATTCTATTGCCATAACGAACTATAAATTAACCATAGATAATAATTATTAAAATTTATTTTAAATGTTATTTAAATAATTCCTTAGTATAATTTTTCTTTTATACATATACTACGAGTTCTAAGTCTAGCATCAGGTTTGTAGAGTTTGAAAATCAAATTGTATTTAAAAACAAAAATAAATAAATACTTTTATTAAAGAAATACTATTTAGTTTTAATTTTATGATTATTGGTTACAATTATTGGTTAAAATGTGGCATCTACCTTACCAAGTAAGGTTGCAAACCAGCGTACTCTTCGCCATTTCATTTCATTACGTTTTAATCTTTAAAACCAGAGATATGATATTTAATTCTAAACTCATTGATTTTCAGAAAAACCACATCCAAATACTTCTTTAGTAAATCATATATCTCTTTCACTCCATAATCATCCAGATAAGTCAAAAAAAATTCTTTAATCTTTCCAAGGCCTTTGTTGCATTCTTCATATAAAATTGATCGTCGATGGACATCTCTGTGGATGACCGATCTAATGGTATGTTCCAATTCACTAGTACTTCTAAAGATACCTAGCAAATTGCTCTCATTGCTAAGTTTTTGTACTCTGAAAACATCAACATTTTGCCTTTAATGTTTTATACGTAGCTTCGTCTAGCTGTCTCGTTAGCAAGAATCCGAGTTTTCATGTAAACCTATATTTCAATGCTCAAGTGACCAGATTATGATTCCAATTTTCATTTGTCAGACTTTACAGGTAATCGTTGTTGGTTAGAGTAATTTATATTCAACTTTGTAACATCACGTCTTCATAGTTTTTTTGTTTTCTTTTCTTTTTGCATTATATATAAAGGCAACGTGTTAAGGTTTAGTTCAGTTCCTTTTACAAATTAATAAAGATAAGATAGTATAACACTGTTTCAGTTTCCATTATAATAAAAACACATTTTTATTAATAATCGTTATCATTGTATAGGTCGGAATTGTATTCGGGAATTCAGACCCAGTTTGGCATCGTACTCTGGCTTTTATCCTATCAAATTATCCAAGTTATTGTTATATGAGTCATTATCGTGAGATTCCTTAAGATCAAATACAGAATTGAGTGTGGGTATGCTTTTAATCAAACGGTGCTTAAATTCGATTATAAACTGCTAGAAAGAGTTCAAGACTGTCGAATTGTCTAGTATGTATTGTTTCATTTAACAATTATAGTTAGATCAGTAATCCAACCAGTTTAGTCGCCTCCTAGACCAATTACAACTCTCAACCCTAATTTAGCAACCCTCTAGTAAGAAAAAACCACATGATTACGAAATAAAAAATATTTTTATTAGATTGATACAAAAGTGCTGAAAAATCATTGAAATGTGTTTAAGTAAAACAGAGCTTCTCTAACAACAAAACTTGCAGCACGAATGCAGCTTCGTATCTTTTAGAAATTTTTGATTAATAGTTTTCTTAACCGGAGGATACGGTATTCGAACATCGGGACACACTTGATTCCGCTTCGTAGCACCTTGCCCATTGCACGCCATACACCGGGCATACGATCCCGATAAATTTTGGTAGAGCGATGTGGGTGTTTCTTTCGAATCATTTGTCGTAAACGTGCTAGTAATAGTTGTGCTTATCTCGAGCGACGATACTTTCGAAGTTTTTGGTCGAATTGCATACAAATACTCTCGTTGCAAGAAGTTTGGCCGCGGCGATGACCAAAAGTTTTCAATCCGCTTCTTTTGCATTATCGCGCCTAATTTTTGCAATAGTCTTACGTTCTCCTTTTCGATTTGTTCGCGTCTCTCTAATTCCTTTTGGACTTTTTTCAATTTAAATGTGATATGAGGATGGTTGGCTGGTGGATGGAAATCGATTGCTGGACCGGCACTTTGTACCTAAAATGTGCGATTCCAATTACACTACTACAATACTTTGGATCAGTTACGTACCTTTCTGCGATGATTTTGATAGCGTTGATCAATCCACGGTCGAATTAAAAGTTTGTCCCGTTTTGTTAACATTTTGCCGAATCAAATGATAAAGCGAGGCTGTTTGTTGCCTGTAATCAAAACATTGGCGGCATCCTTAGTAACCGTAACTATAATTTCAAAATATGCTGCCTACATTATCGACATTCAGCACTACACGATGGCAACATTGTATTAAAAAATGTGACATTTAAATGGCTCGAAGTGACATAAATAGCGTTTGTGTACGACAATATGTTTATGTAGAAAAAAGTTAATTATTGAATCGTTTATTTATTACTTAATTAATTAAAAAAAAACTTAAGATGAGTGAGATTAATAATTGTATAAAAGTTGATCCATTTCAAACAAAATCTAAAATTCATGAACTACCTAATGATAAATCTAAAGAGAATCATACACCCAACAGTTCTGAGGGGCGAAAAGTTAAATATGGCCCAGATTTAGTAGTGACAGTGAATAATAAATCCTTTCATGAATCACCACGGTCCGTAGAAGTACTCGATTACAAAGCTTTGCCATATCGAATTGTATTGGATGAACGGGAAAGGATAAGGCAGGCTAATGTCAAGAAGGAACTGTCTGCTCGTCAAATTAAATTTGATCATTTCGATCAGCTTCAAGAGAAACGTCTCAAAGAAAATCTTACAAAATCAAAACTAAGTCATATCAATAAAACCAATGAAATGGAGAAGATATTATTAAATGAATTGGAACAGGTTGATCGGAGGTGCATGCTCGAAAATGAATCAAAAAAACGCGAGCAATGCGAAAAAAAACAAGAGCAGCTGAAAAAAAATCTACAGCTTGAGCAGAAGAAAAACTTGAACCAAATCCAAAAATGCTTAACGAATTTTAATAAAATACACGATAGTCTTATCAAACGATTTCAATCGAAAGATTACAATAAAATTTTGTTTAAAAATTTTAATCCTCAATTAATTGATTTATGTACCTGGCGTGACCAACTATTGAAAACGATTAAAACCCAAGGGGTTAGTGCGAATTCAGTGTCCACAGCCGAACAGCTATATTCAGATCTCGAAAATATAAGTATTAATTACGATTCTGAATACGCTAGTTTGTCGGAGAAAATCGCCGAGGACAAGGAAAAGCAGCAACTTCAGTTACAGGAACAGCATGCGGCCCAAAGGTTGCTCGAAGAGCAAATTGCAAAAGACGAAGCCGATAGTAAAAGCCAATTGAGTACTATACCGATAAATCCTAATTCAGGAATTCTATCTTTTGTATCTCACGAGTGTTTCGAATTCTATACCAACTTGCAATTGTTGCTTCAAAAATACTCGGAAATAATAAGCCCCCTCATAAACGACGATAAACTAAAAAAATATCGTTTCGATTGCCAAAAGGCAATCAATATACCAGTCAACGCTATATCCGCTGTTAATCGACAACATTTAAACGATAAATTCGAAAAACTGTCGACTTTCTTGTCTGGAAATACGGTCAAAGTGGGGGATAGCACCGTATCGGCCAGCAGTCATCCGAATGGTAAACAATATTGCATGTTTTTATTGGCTAAAAAAGTTGTCCACCAGGCTGTTACAGAAGTATCGAGTAATCCGAAAGCCGCCTTTCCCATTGCTGCCATTATGGTCGCACTATGGCAGAAGTTCCCAGAGTTTGGTGTACTATTTTTGGGCCATCTTCATAAAGAATGTCCTTACATGGTGCCATATTTCATACCAAAACTAGAGGGTCAATCGACGGAAGAATACTTACAGTACACAAAATATATTGTTAACACAAAATTTCATCATCGATTAATTTTATTTCATTTTCAGATCACTCGGTTTTCGTTATGTTGATGGTGTACTAGAAAATCAAGATCTATACTTGAAACGCTTATCGGGTATAATTCGCTTGTATTCTGCAATACTGATAACAAAACCACGTCGCGAATTCATGAATATACCACATCCACATTGTCTAGATAACGGATGGAAATGGTTAGCGAATTTACTAAATTTGGATCCATTGCCCGATATATGTGCCACATTAATACTAGAATTTTTACAAATTACTGGATCGTCATTTATCAAAAACTATGGCAAGCAATTCATCAAACTGTTGAAATTTATACACGAAAAGTATTTTATTAAGCTAAATCAAATCGATGAGGGTGGGCCAAAAGCACGACTCGAAGGATTTCTAATGAAAATTTTCAAAGATGGTATTATTCAGCCGGCAGAAGGTGTTTTAAGTGATAATTTTTGGTAAATCTGTAAAGAATATAATTATAGATTGTAAATGATTTGTAAATAAACTATAAATGTTCAACAATCACTGCACGAATTTCGTTTTTTTTTAATTGGCTACTCGTTCACAGGTGTCACTATGATTCATTGAAGATTCGTCTTATAAACGATTTAAAGGCAAACGGAATCATCTCTGCTCTGCGTTTACTTTGCAAGCAATCGGGTTACAACTTATTTAAACCAGAACTCATATTTAACTTTAAAATTTGTTTTTTTTTATTATTATTTCAATCATCTATATATTCGGATTACAAACAAGTGTTTTTTTTTTGCATGTTTACTGATTACATCGACTTTTCTTAAATTTTATATAGAATACAATTATTTTAGTAATGAATTAATAAAAACTCTACATTAATTTATATATAATGTATACCTAAATATTATATTTATAAATATACGAAACTATTTATCATACTATCAATAGTCATTTCCCTGCTGTTCTAAATGAGGAACACGCGGTGTTGCCAGCGACTAGAAAAATCGATAATATATAATTTATTTTTGATATCTCAAACGTTTCTTAACTACCTGATATTCGTTTAATTGTGGCGTACGATCAGGTTCTGATGTTTGTAACGTTGTCATTACAGACGGCGGTCCTAGATCGTCCAACGATAGTTGCGTATTAAATGGTTGAACATCGGTTGTATCATCAAACGATGTTTGTTGTTGAGCTTGATCCGTTTCGTTCGGTTCATTTTCATCCGCCCGTCGCACTAATCCAAGCATATCGAGCATATTACGTTTGACGGTATTTTCTTGAGCCGCCTCGACCGATGGATAGGCACTACGTCGTTCGCACATAGCTAAATGGCGTGCAAGTGCATTACCCTCGGACGACGAAAAACCACACAAGCAATGCATTTCCATATCCAATTTGCATATAATTGTGCTGTCGGGTTGAACACCAGCACACGACGATGTATGATCCAGCATCGATGGTAGACAGCATGTTTTATATTCGCATTTCTGGCATTTTACTAGCCCAATAAAATGTTTATCGTCGTCGAAATTTGTTCCGCATTCCAAACAGAATAGACCATCGGGACAATCGATCGTTAAATTCGGATATTTTTCCAGTACCACGTACGATTGAATATCTTTCTGGTTTAAATTTTTGGCGGTAATTTTTGGTTTGAAAAATTTCGCCGATGTTGTGCACAATGGTTTAATTCGGGCTTCTAAGTGCGAGGAACTGACGTGCGAATAGATTTGATGAGTTTTTAGTGCTCCCTTGTGCATAAAACGCAAACAGCAGCGTGTACATTTTTTTGATTGGGACGTATTAAAATGCTGTCTCAAATGTATTACAAAACTTTTCACATTCTCGACAATCGTTTTCCCATTTAAATATATCGTATTACTTTTCAGACAGAACGGACACTGTAAAACATTCAAATTGTTGTGCTTCTCGTAAAAATGATCGACGGTTAAATGTTGCGATGATGACATATAATTGCAGGCACAACATTTGTATGGCATTTCCGATGGCAAATGATTTTTTTGCATATGAGCACCGAGCATTGGTATTGTACTGTAACGACTCTCGCATATAATACAATTAAATGTTGATGAAACTTTATTTTTTGTGTCAGTCGGATGGCTCAATGCCATGTGCTTGCGGAGTGCATCCTCGTTCACCCAATTTTCCAAACAATAACGGCATTGTCGATTGGTATCATCTTTCGATGGATTCGCATGGGCACTCAAATGATCGAGCATTTCTATATTATTATCGAATTCTTCGTCACATTCTGTGCACTGGACATGGAAATTTACACATGGCTCGCTAATATAATCCGGATCTTCGAGTATACCATAGAAAAATTCTTCCAACGATATTAAATCTTCTGCGGGTTCCTTTTTTGCCACTGTGCTTGTTGTTTTGCGATCGACCTTTTTCCCTACCGCAGTCGATTTTTTATCATTGCTAGACTCGTCAGTTTGCAGATTTTTTTTCTTTTTCGATGCGGGCAACGGAGATGGCGATGGCGCTGGAAATTAAAATAAATTATAATTTTTTTGTGTGCTTATTAAAACGGAAAATTAACGAAAACTATAAACTAGATGGCCGCGAGCGCGCGTTCTAAATTATAAAATTTAATATCAACTAGGATTATTATAAATCGCTTTTCCAAATCCATCTATTTCACAACTTTGAAAATTCGATTTTAAACTACAAAAATTTAATTTAATTTTTAAACAAAAATTATAATTTAGATTAATTTCCAAGTACATACGCACTTAATTTTTCTTTTTTTTCGAGATTTGAAGTGAAAAATTAGATTTGATTTGTAAATTTATTGAGCATTCAAATTTATGAACAAATGTTGTTGTTAATATATATTTTTGTGTATTACTTATTTTAAATTTAATTTTAATTAAAAAAAAAAAAAGAAAAACTATTTTTATTTCTGTATTTTAGTTTTACTAACATGATTCCTTTGGAGTGGTTGTTGTGGGTCGCTTATTACTATTAGTACTACTACTACCACGATTCTTTTTCGATGATGCGGCCGAATTTGGTGACCCCACCGCTGATGTTGTTGGAAGCTCTTTCGATGTGGACGTCGCTGATGCTTTAACGCCAAGATGTGACCAATTTTTAAATGGATTTGCTGCTACACGATTTAGTCTAGTTACCAATGTATCTTTGTTATCTAACCGAGTTTGCTCGGCTATGTGCGATACAATATTATCGAAGGCCTGACCGGGCGATACTCCATACCATTCGCGCCAGACTAGCTCATCCAAAAATTGTTGAATTATTTGTCGCGAGAGCAACGATAGCGTATTTTGAAACATTCGAGGCACAATTCTTCTTAAATAATCCATTATATGGCTATTTGTATTCCTATTTTGGGCGTCGCTCGACGATGATGTCTAAAGAAATGGAATAGAACCAAAAAATATCCGTATATAGTCGTTACATACCAATAATTTAGTAGCCATAACATACCTGATGTACAGTTTTATATCCCATTGTATTCAGTGTTCCCTTATCCACCGTTAAATCCGTTAAGATAATACTATCTTTATGGACCCAACTCGAGAGAGGCTCTAAGATTTTAGAAAATCTTTTTTTATAATTACGTTCACCCTCGTTTAATGGCTCAACGGCGCGTAACCGAACTAGTTTAGCTTCTGGATCTAAAACTCCCAGCACCTCCACCTTAACCTGTCGCTGTTGACCATCTTGAGTAGTTGTACCCAATGATATAACACCAACTTCAATTCGTTTACCAGCACCGCCTAGCAGTGTCATATGCTGATGAAGTGCTACGGTACAAACAGCTCGAAGCCATGTATACAACCCTTTTACAAAGAGATTATCTACTTTAACCCATTGTACAACATTTTGAACATTTGTCTGACATGCCCAGTGATAAATTAGTTTTAATAAAACCGATGGTGGATGTAAAGAACCCTCGAATAATGAACCATTAAAAACGGATACAAATCGTGCTTGGCAACAATCCGATATCCATACATAGCCACCAGAATATGGAAATTTGCTAGCATCTGAGTACATTCCTAATTTTAAATTAACATTCGGATGATTTAAACATGTCTGTTCGGAACGAACAAGGCCTTGCTGTATGAGCCACTCGGTGAATTTTGTGGCAGTATGCATTAATACATTTTTAACACGAGAATCTAATGATCCACGATCTGATACCGCAGATTCTTTTATTTTGAGACAAGGCCGCGCAACCACCACAAGTGACGGGAATGTTTTGCCTTGTAATTTATTAAATGATATCTCTCGTGAATCAGCGGCTACTTTACTTGTTCCATTCTCGTCATTGGTTAGATCAACAACACCTATTGTCGGGGCAGTTTGAGTTCCTTTTTTAGTTTCACTTCCTACTGATAGTCCACCAACAGCTGTATTCTCTGAAGGTTTAACACTGGACGTTTGTTGAATTTTAGTAGGAGCTTCGCTAAGCGCTGTATTACGTTTCTTGTTTTTATCTTTATCTTTAGAAGTTGATGATGACGATGTTTTAGTATCGGACGTTTTATCTTTATCCTTCTCTTTTTTGTCTTTTTCTTTACTTTTAGCCGAACGCTTCAACAGTGGCATATAATCCTCTTCATCATAATCATCCGTTTCGGTTTCATGATATGAACGTTTCTTATGTGCATCGGCTCTTTGTGAAGATTTATCGGTGCTGCCGATTTTAATTTTTGCCAATTGTGGCGATGGCAATGCAGACTCAACACTTGCTGCCATTTTTTTCAAATCCGCCACTGATTTAGTGATTTTTTCTAGACCCGATGGTGCACCCGAAAGTTGATAGGCTTTGAAAATTTCACCGGCAAATATATTTTCACTATCTTTGACCACATCACTGAGTTTGCTGCGAATTTCATTATGTTCCTTTTCTGCTTTCTCATAAGCTGCCAGTTGTGCTGGGCTCAATTCATCAGGAAAACACTCCAATTCTAATGTTAATGCTGGTATTAATTCTTCATTATCATCGGGATAATCATCGATTCCTGACATTTTGCTATTAGCATTAACAATAATTGTTTAGTTAACAATTTAAACTTTTTTATCACTAGAATCTACAGTAAATTTGTTGTTGTTATTGGCGGTATCACCATGTAGCACAGTTACTTTTGCTTATTACAATCTTTTCTTAATTATTAATCGAGAAAATAAAATAATTATATGCACAAATTCAATTTAAACACAATCATATGATAAACTAACCACTATATTTTAATATTTAAAAACTGGCATTAAAACTAAATTATCATCGCGTTGCTTTTTTTCCTAATCAAACAAATATGGCGGATTAAATAATTTGACGAAAGAATTCGTACTGAGTATACAAGTAATATTTTTTCGGTTAATTTTTTACCCACACAACCATAATATGTAAGCACCATACATGGCTGTCATTACCCTCTCTCCAAATAACTTATAATAACTATAAGGGAAATCACATCGATATCATGTGCCAACATGATATAATTCCGGCGAAAGATAAAAGATGGCACTAGTAGTAGTTGAACGAAATATTAACATTTTTAACGAAACCAAAATTTAAAATCTATAAAAAATATTTAATTTTAGAATCGAAATTTGAAATTATTGAAGTTAATGGGTTCATTTATATAAATAGTAATAAATAAATAAAAAAAAATTGTTTTTTTTTGTAAATTATGCCATTTCATTATGAAATTATTTCGCGTGCCATCTATTGTTCTCGTTAAAAACGTATGGTATGCCATCTAGAAATCTTGGCCGAAACTAAATTTAACGAAATCATGCTGTCGTTGTCATTTACTATGGAAATTGACACGATTTTCCTTATAGTATTATAAGTTATTTGTTACCCTCACATTAAATTAAATAAAAAATTTAGTACCATAAATCACCGCCCAGGTGGCACGTTGGTTAAAACTGCGGCAGTTGGAGCGAGAGGTACCGGGTTCGAATCCCGATAGGGACAGAATGATAAAGGGATCTTGCACCATGCGATTACGATCGGTGGTGTGAATGAACACTTCTATGACCCCCTGTTGAAGTGCAGAATTCATGGGCCAACCCATCTTCCATGTCAGTACTATACTATAGCCCAATCGAGGACGTACGGCTATAGGACGTAAATCGGACCTATAGCCGTACGTCCTCGATGGGATGGCGTAAGGTAGGGACGTAAATAAGCGAGTTGAAAAAGTTGGAAGTGCCTCGAGCCCCGAAACAGATTGTGGGGATAAAAAACAAACAATACCAAAAATCATAAAAAACTAAAAATTTATTACTTAACTAATATATATATATATATATATATATATATATATATTCATATTATTTATCATTCGCTCCGAAAGTAGTTATGAGCGATTGGTCTAGAACATCATACTCGACAATTTTATAGTCTATCGGTGAGCTACTTCCAGATGACGTTTCATGTGAATTTACGTTAACATGAAGTAATTCCTTATTATGTCTATTTGAATAACTTGAATCCAAACATGATAGTTTAGTTCTGGTAATGGCATTTTGTAGCTCTTGTTGTAACAATATGGCCTCTCGTTTTGGTAGGAGCTTTAGTTCGGCCGCAACATACTTGCCAAATTGCTCATAAGGCGTTTCTTCGTCAGCATTGTGAGTAATTTTATCAATATTTCGTGTGTTGTCAATATTTCGGGTGTTATCAATATTTCGTGTGTTGTCAATATTTCGTGTGTTGTCAATATAAAGTGGATCGTCTAAGGTACAGTTACTGTCATTGGTAAGTGTAGTTTCTCCTTTAATTTCTGGGACTACTTCTATTTTATTCTTTTTCTTCAGCTAAAAATAAATATAGTTATAGTTACCTAATAATTATTTATACTAGGAAATCGTTACACTTAAGCAAATAACTTATAATATTTAATGTATAAGCGAAATCAACATGGTAAAGATTCTCAGATGGCAGCATTATAGTTTCGTTGTAAACGTTTAGTGCGCTGTCTATGAATCTAAGCCGTTACTGCATTTTGACGACAACATCATGCAACGCATCTTTAAAACGAAAAATACCTATTTTGGTACAAATATTTTTTAACAAGTAACGAGTCGAAACGTAAATATTTTTAATCATTTAAACGCGTCTTTACTGTTTTGGGTCCACATCATTGTAGACATTCGTCGAATATTAACAATCATCTGGATGCGGTTTTGCAATTGTCCAAAACTATTAAAATCCAAAACGAAAACAATTTGAATGTTTGTGATCTAATAAGAATCAAGTATTTGGATTAGACACATTATATGCGCTGATCCGGAGCGAATGGAGCGATCTCTTACAGTTGAGATTTTCTGGTTGTTAACAAAACTATTAAGGTTCGCCATCTTGTTGGCATGGAACGGACCAACAAGAGCCTATAAAATCTAATAAAACAATAACTTACTGGCTCTGGTGATTCTTCATATTTTCTAACTGTTGGTAATTTAGGGAGTATCAGTCGATTTTTTGTCGATTGGATCAATACTTCTGAACCTGAAATTCGACATACATATAGCCTAGATAATTAAACTAAAATGTTACAATCATTTACCATCGTTTAGTTTCAAAACTCTGGATACTGAAGGAGGCGGTGGTAGTAGCTGTGGTGGTTTTAACGGCTGTGGAGGTTTTGACAGCTGTGGTGGCTTTGATGGTGGCGATGGTAAAACAATTTCAGCAGTGCTAGAAAAAGATTCATCAAATATTTAACAAATTAAACGTTTATAAACGATATATTTATGAAACTGCTAATATACTAAAATAAAACTGCTGTTTCTTCAAATTCTTATACTAACTGAATGTACTCGGGACATACTACACATAATTAATATATGGGTATATGAGACTGAAGCATCAGGATTATTTTACAATTTTAATATAAATTAAATATAACATACTCCATTGAGATATATTCTTTCATAAACTCCATTTCGTGAATCAACCATTTATCTTTAATGCTGGCTAGCTTGGTACTTCCGTTTTTTAAAGATTTCATAATTCCGTTGTTACTTTCGTTTTTTAAAGATTTCATAATTTGTACATATTTTGATCTTATGAGCTTCCATCTTCTCATACAATCGGTGGACGGTAATCCAATTTCCTTTCCGATCTCGGACCAAATGGTTTTCTTCAACATTGTGTTTTTATATTGAACATGATCCGTTTTAAACATAAATTCTCTTCCTTCTTTTTTGATTTGATCAATTATTAATGCATCCCATTCCCAGCTCATTTCTAAAATAACATTTAAACATTAGTGCATTGTAAATAATAATTGGTTATTTCTAGATACATTGATTCTTGAATTCGCGGGTAAATAAAATTTAACATGGTTTATTGTACGACCGCGAAAAATAATCTGCGGATTTATGTACATACTTCTCCGAACTGTAAGCTGAAACAGCTTTTCAGTTTGTTGTAATTTTATTTGTTTTTTTTCTATTTTTGTAATATTTATCGTAATGAGATCTATCTAGAAAACATATTTAACAACACAACTTCCTAGATTTATCAGAAATAACAAACAAAATTATTTTTATCAATAATAACAAACTGTGCAACTGTTTTTGGTTAATAAACAAAACATATTTGTAAATAAAATGTTTTGTATCTCTTATTTAATATTGTTTTAATACTTACTTTTCTTTTATTAACTTTTATATCGAAAAAATTAATTAAAAATTATTTTTTACCACAGATAAATTTGACATTCACCAAACAGCGGATTAAAAAAAAGATGGATGCACGTAAATCGTCTGCAGTCTAAACGGGTTGAAGTTAAATAGATGGAGCTACGTGTTTTTCATCCATGAGATCAATATTTAATATAGAGGATATTTGTGAAAAAGCATCATAACGTGTCTGAATGAAACGTTTATTTGAGGCGCTTCATGTCGTGATCAAAATATAATTCCAACTTGTAACTCATTTCTGTCGATAAATGTACAAGACTTTTGCTGTCTAGTTTAATATCCTTAAATAAAAAAAAATAACTGTTAGGTTAGAATAATGTAAACAATAACAAACCAAATATATTTCACATACCTGAATTAGATAACATTTCATGCACTAACCATTCACAAATAAACATGGAAATACGGTTTTTTATCACACATATAATGATTAACCTTTTAGTAGTGTTTTTTTAAAAAATATATTAGAGCAAAACCAACGAACATAACGTTAATTTATAAATGGAGCTTAAACCAATCAATAAATAAATATTATCAATATTTATATGTTATAGTCATTATCTATATATTTACCTTTCTTGATTATAATTTTCAAAATAACTCATTTGCTTTATGAACTCTTTTAGTTTCACAACTTTTCTTGTGTTTATATAAGTTTCACTCTTGGCCATACTACTTAAAGTTGCTTTAGCACGAACACTCCTCTTTTTTAGACCCTTCCACATACTCATAGTCTCTATAGATGGTATACCCAAAACATTACTAATCTCAAGCCATTTTTCATGGCGTAACGTATTATTCTTATATAGCGGGTGATCCGATTGCCATAACAATTCCCGACCTTCCATTTTCATCTCTCTTAGTAAACTCAAATTTATTTGCGGAATAATATTCATTCTAATATTATTTAATGATTAACGTATTTTCTGTAAGATGAAATCTGATAAGAAATAGGCAAAAATACCGCGGATTAAAAATCTTGACGTAATTGACAGTTCTTCGATCAACAAAATATGGCGGGAACATAAAAATTATCTCTGCAGAAAATTTACCGTAATCCACCTTGATTTTTCAGAACATTGGTTTTTTATCACAATTCAACCATACATTTTGGCATTGGCAGCACTAACTTTACTGAAAAGGCATAAATTACAAGATTGTTTACAATCACATAATTTTTAACAAAATTATTCCAATTAAATTTATTATCTGTAAAATTTTTGTTTGTCAGTACTTTTTTTCATTAAAAACTCGAAGTTATCGAATTTTTGATGGGGTAAAAATTAGCATAGGGAAATTCCATATCATTTTTAAATATTTGTTTGGGGTCAACATGAGATTTGGCACAAATGATTTGGTTTTTAATATAATATGGTGGAATAAAAGCCATTGTTGTGATTTCTGGCCTCCCACTGTTTAAAATACTACAATAGACATGAATTATATATGGTACAATACCACTAAAGATCAGGCCGATTATTCTCTTTTATGAGTTAGTATGAGTAAAGGGTTAGAAAACAACAAAATTTGTACAATTCGTTCGTAAACTGTCGATTTCTCGCAATTTTTTGACTTTGCTTTGTAGTATCTTACAATACAGGCCTTAACATCAGTTTTTGTATATGAGGCATCTAAATATGATTATTTATCAAGACTGCTGTACAATAAATTTCCCATTTATTGATACATGCTAAAATTTTTCATTCATAAGAAATTTTCCTGATTTTTATTTTTATTTTCGGCTAATATGTTAGTTCGATAATATTTCGTTTATCGAATATGATCACATGATCAAAATGGTTCAATGTGATTCGAGAAAATGTATAAACAGTGATTATATAACGTAACTCCTCTTTTGCATTTGAATTTTGTATAGGAAAAACACTCTAGCACACAAAGAATACACAAAGTCACGAAAATTATTTTTTTTGTTTTGTTTACGTTGATTTTTTTGTTTCTTTTTGTTTTTGATGGTACATTGTCTGTTACTGTTATTGTATTGTATTGTTTGTTTACTTGTCAGTATGAAAAAAATTGACCTAAAATATATTTAATTTTTGGCAAATTTAAAATATATTTGCGGAAATATAAATTTTAATAAACATATAAATATAAATAAATTTTATATTATTCAATTCATAATTTTATTGACTATATCGGTTGACAAAATTTGTATAATTGTTAATTCGTTAATTCTATTTCGAAAAATTAAACGAAACATCAATTTAATTATTTTTGGAAATAATAAAATTAACGTTTTGTTTAATTTATTTCCTAGTCAAAATTCAGATAGATATTATCAAAATCCCAATAAAATTGACAAATATCTATATACCTAAAAAAAAAAATTCGAACAGGTAAAATTTTATGTAAATTGAAGATAAATTACGAAAACATAAAATTTATCATAAAACAAATACATCCTCCCGTCGCAACTGCTCGTAGCAAACTAAAACAAAACAAAGCAACAAAATCAAAAATAAATTAAAAACGAAACGAATGCACTAAAAGACAACAGAGCACACAAACGTAATTGACCAAAATATCAATTTTATAATTTTTATAAAGAATTAAGTAATTTAATTTTACAATTAAAACATTTTTAATAATCCTAAATAAAAATTCTGTAAGCCTAAAAAAAATTAAAACGCATAAAATGTTACGTGAATTAAAAATATTACGTAAAAATAAAATCATACTGACAACGAACACGTGCTTTCGCTGCAAATGCTCGTGGCAAACTAAAACAAAGAAACAAAATCAAAAATAAAATAAAAATGAAGCGAAATGCACTAAAAGACAACGAAGAACAAAACTGTTTGCATTATTTCTAAAAAAAATGGAAACGAAGGAAAAATGGAAAAAAACGAGCGGGATGCAAAATAACATCATATTACTATTCGTATGCGCGAACCAGAGCAAAATATAACAAATAATATGTATTTAAACCCGATATTACAAATTCATTTCGTTTTATTTTCTATTCACGATCGAAAATATAAAAATCTAGATTCTTAAATCTTCAAAAACATGAATTAAAATATTGGTTTTAATGAAAATTATTAATCCAGGATTGTTGATAAATAATCATTTTCCAAACTCTGGATAGTGAGTAATTCGCTATGGGGCCTGCCTACCAAGTTATAGGAAGTTAAAAGTCAAAAATTTCGAAAAAATCAGCTTTTTCATACGATTGTTGATGTATTTACCACTTTCTAACCCATTACACATACATAGGATCGGCCATGTTTTTCGATGGAAAACGGCCGTATACATATACGCATTGTATGGTAACACGTCATTTTGGTAGATATATACATATCTAATAAGAAATGTCAGTTTATGGAAATTGTGAACTAGTCTTTTCCCTTATTTATAGTTTAGTAGTAATACGAATCTCGCACAAAAAAAAGTGAAAACTCCGACTAATTTGCTGTAATTAAATATAGATTTTCCATTTAATCTTATTTACAACGAAAATGGTGATCACACGTCTAACAAATGTTCTTGTTAATAGTGCACTCAAACCAAAAACTAGCCATAGTGTTGTGTTGGTTCGACACAAGCCACACTTTCGAAGCGGCGCACTGAAACCAATGCCCGAAGTAGTACCATTCGGATTAATGGGTATTTTTGGTACGGTATGCCTTGGCCTATTCATTGGAGCTACAATTAGTAAAAATATTGCGAATTTTCTTGAAGAAAACGATTTATTTGTTCCTTCCGATGATGACGACGATGATGATTAAGTGTGGTCTCGAGATTTATATTATGTACATTTGTGTTGTTATTATGTGATTCTTTATTGTTTTATATTGAATTCTCGATTTTATTTACATCTAAATATCAAATTAATATTTTAAAAGCTTTTATTAATAGTTTTATCAAATTTTAAATATTTTTTTTAATGTATATGCCATCAAAAGTAGAAACCTTCATACCACTCGCGGTTCAATTTATGTTATATTTTGCTTATTGTTATTTATTTAAAACTAAAAATGTAATTAATTACAAATAAAGGCATTATTTACGATTATTTAAAATTAAATAGAATTTTTATTTTAATTTATATAATCGTTTGGTCAATAGTTGAGACACAATTGGGATTGGTCTAATTTACGATGGTATAGGTACGTGAGGCTAGTTGCGTAGTTTGTGTCAATGGTAAAGGAGAAGTATGTATTTCAAGGTCTTATACCAATTGCGAGGCCATTCAATTCTGTAGTCTAAAATCATAATTCAATCATGAGGAGTTTGTTCAGGATGTGTTAAATCGACACGGTCACATCAAAATATATATATATTTTTTTTTTTTAACGGTTTTTACAGGCCATTATTGGCCCGTACCGTGTCAACAATTTGACTCCATCGGTTTCGATCACGAGCCAGCTCTTCAAACCGTCGTAGGCAGTTTGAAGATGCCAGATCGCTCTACGCCGTGGAGCCATCGTCGCCGACAGCGACCTCTTCGCCTACCGAAAGGCGGTTCTCCCTTAAAGATTCGCTGTATCATTCGGTTCGGATCATCAAAATGTATAAGATAGTATTATTACCAAACCAACCTCGGCAATTTCCGTGGTAAATTAACCAACGTTACCGTCAAAACGTTATAAACCTAGTTCTCAACGTTTATTAATTTTGAATTTTATTTGTAATATAGAATCTTAAACGGCTTCTTAGATAAAAGCACGAACTAATACTGGAGTAGTTAAACAATTATAGCGAGCATTGAACATATCTCGTTGCCATAGTTCGCTTCATGATTTACCAATTCTTGTATCGCCAAGTACTTGTTAGCAACTAACGTAATTCTCTTCAATTGTTCACAACATTACCATGTAAATATATGAACAATTTCAATGTATTTCCGCTTTAAAAAAAAATTTAATCAAGAAAAAAATAGTTTAACAGTTAAATAGGATTCTTAATTAAATAATAAAATTAAACTTTATTATTACGGTTTTTCTTGCTTTTTTCATTTTATAAATAACATTTTTTTGTGTTTTTCATTTATAAGCGATATAAATTATATTTTTAGAGTTTCTGTTGATTTTCTTTCCATGATGAGAATAATAGTTTTTGTTGTAGTGTATTATGTTCTTTTGTTGGACTGCGTATATTTTCTTTTCATTTTAATAAATTATAGAAAAATAACTTTTCTTCGATACAATTTTCTTATTGTATTTTAATAATATGTAATATAATGTATTTTCAAATAATTAAAAAAATATTTTTTAAATAGTAAAATTATAAATGAATATCCTGGTTAAATAGAACAAAACAAAACGTATTCGGACGTGTGATTTTGGTGTGCTAATTTCTTGCAATTGTTTACTATTTTTCAATTAATTTTAAAATTATCTCAAGATTTTAAATATAAATTATGATGTATGTATATAGAATTATATATACTTATATGTAATAATAAAAAAGTTAAATTTAGAGCAATAAAAATACTAAATTTTTCAAATCTTGAAATAATTTTAAAATTATTTTAATTAACTTGTTTTTTCGTTTTATCATTTATTTATTATTTAATAATAATTATAATAGAAATAAATATAATTAAAATATATATATTTTTGTTTTATGTAACTTGGTTTTAAAAAATAAAAAAAAAAATTAAATTTATAAAAAAAACGTCATTTCACAATTCTGTTTTGATTTTGAGATGGATTTTTTTTTAAATTAATTTTGTTTAATTTGTATTATTAATTAATATAATATATATATAAATATATATATATATTTTAATAATATATGTTTGTTTGTTTAAGAGAAAAAATTAATATATTTTAGGATATATTTTTTGTTAAATAATTTTTAAAATTGGAAATTTTGCTGCTCATAATTATCTTGCCAATTTTCACTGGTTGGTTGGTCCATACTTGGACTTGTCTGTAAAAAATAAATTATAATCAGTAAAATATGTTTTAATTTTTAATTATTTTAAACTCACTACCTCATCGGAAAAGTATAGTCTAATTATATCGTAAGCCATTTTATAAATATCAATATTTTCGTGATTTTGCAAATCATCAATTTTCGATGTACCATCACATTCTTCGATTAGATTTGCAACAGTTGCGGCATCAGGTCCTGCCATTTTAAGCATATTATTTAAACCGTCGAGAATTACCTAAAATATGAAAAATTATTTTAATATATTTTATTACGTTAGTTAGTCATGACTTACATTTATAACTTGTGGATCTTTACATGTTAGTAAATCGCATAATGGTGGTATGGCACCATCTTTTATTAGCTGTTCTACTTGGGCTCGATTTCCACTTATTGTTAAATTACTTATAGCCCATGCAGCCTCTTTTTGTGTCTGAAATTCGCCGTTCTTTAGATTACTGATAATTTTTGGTAATAGACCAGCATCGATTACTGCTTGAACTTGTTGTTGATTACCAGCTGTTATATTAGATAGAAACCATACTGCTTCTTTTCGTATTTTTTCTTTGTTATGTGATAAAAGGGCCGGAAAATGTGATAATGCATCGCAATTAAGCACAACCTGTGTTTGTTCATCAGATCCAGTAACAATATTACCAACCGCACGTAATGCTGCTGTTTGAACTTTCGATTCAACATGTGATAAAAGAGGAATTAATTTTGGAACAATACCACTATTAATAACTAATTGAATTTGTTCATTTCCACCATCGGTTAAATAACTTAACGCCCATACTGTATCTACAAGAATATTAACATCGGCATGGTGAATTAAAACGTTTAGGGCTGGTAATATTTCGAGTATAGTCTCGATTGGTGGACCAGGTTCTTTATTTCGACATAGATTAACGATAACCCATGTTACATTACGTAAAAATGGAATTGGTATTTCCGGTTTGATGAACGACAATAACGGTTGAACAACTCCTAGTTTTATAACATAATCTCTTAGTACCGGGCCATCACCAATTATATTTCCTAGTGCCCATACAGCCTGTTCACACACGCTTGGTGCTCTTGAATGTAGTAATTGTAAAAATTTGGGTACCGCACCAGCATTTACAACTTGATTTGTCTGTGCCGATGTACCCGAGGCAATATTTGTTAGTGCCCATGCTGCTTCGAACTGTAATATTTGGTGTTCTTCTTTTTCCAAGCAACTCACTAGTATAGGAAGTATCCCGCTTTTAATCAAATTATCAATTGGTGGATTACGATCAGACGATAATAATTTACGAGCGGCTTGTACGGCTGCCAATTGTTTATCAGGATCGGAATCATTTGCCGCATTAAATACCAAACTATTTAAATTTATTTGTGACAAAACATCATCTTCGTCTGTTGAATCGGTGATTGGTACATTACGTCTCTTCAATATTGTTTCTTCTCGTTTATTTTTTCTTAATTCAACTGTCACTTCATTTCGTCTTCGTCGCATTTCCTAAAAAACGAAAATAAAATAATTATGAGTACATCTATGTTATCTCATGATGGTGTGAATATTTTTGTAAAAGATTCAAGGTAACCTCCATTTCTAACATACACACAGAAAAATTATAGTCGACATTTTAAATTTTGATTATCATAATCAGTATTATTTATCCATTATATTATGAATATTTGTAATTAAATACAAATTTATAGTAAAATGATGAATAATAATATACGAATTTAAAAAAATAAATAACCGAACACAAAAAATAAATTAGTGAGGCATCATCCGGCCCATTTTTCTGTCTGACGTCACAAAACTTTAGACAATATTAGTCATTTTTAATCGAAATGGCGTGCACATTATGGCAGAACTAATTATAAGTTCAAATACCATTCAATCCATTAATGATAATTTAATAAAAACTTACATCCTGATCTTTTCCTTTGTTCTTAAAAACTTGCATACGATTTTTTACTGCGGGATCTGTGGACGCCATTTTTATATTTTTTATAGATTTTCTATTGCGATTTTTTCTATTTCAAAAACTTCCAGACAAATTTTTTGCTTCTCTACGACACTTCAAATAGCACACAATAATTTTATTAATTTATTTATTGTGCGTACAAATAAATTATTCTATATAAATATTTATTATATATTCACTTCTTCAAAATGTATTTTATCTATATATTTACACTAAAAATTTCTTTTTAAATTAAAAAAAATTCTTCACGTTTTTTCCTATATAAATTTCTGGTTTTCAATTGTAAATAAAATTCTCTCGCTCGTATCAAAAAAAAATCACGAATACTAGTGAACAAATGACTGAAAATACGAGAATTTTTGTATATGAATACGATATTCAGCGCACTGAAAATTTATTTGTTGTAGTATGTGTAGGAAATGAGTGAAGCTTGTTGCAAATATAATTTTATTATACCCAACATACCATTTTAATGATATATAAACAATCTCGCTGGAAATTCTTTATTTATTGTATTGTAGGGTTATAAATAGAAATTTTTAGATCAAAAATATCTTTTGGTTATTTTAAAATAAATTTACTCACTATATCTAAGCTAATATTGATTTTTTTTCAAGACACAAGAAGAAATTTAAAAAAAATTCAGGGTTCGCTCACAATAACTATTTCCATTTTGTTATATTATTGTAAGCAGTATTTTTTGTTAAACTGTAAATTTTAAATTTTTCGTCAACTTACTAGTGCTGCCATCTATGAATCTATTCCATGCAGAAGCGTCATTTTATATGTTTCCCTTTATAATATTATAAGTTATTTAAAGTATGTATAAAAAAGTTGAGTCGTATCGTAATTGAATGGTTGTTAGTAACGGAAAACAGCGCACAGCATGTATACAACGAAATTATTAAATTTCCAACCAAAACGGATGTGAATAAAAGCACGGCAAGAAATATCTTCAATCAATTTTGATAGCTTATTTGTTAATGCTGTGGATCAAACCAATATTTATCAGTTGATTCTTAAGTAGTTTTCAAGAACAAATATTTCCAAACAAACGGAAGATTTTCTAAGCTATAAGGGAAATGGGTATACTTTTTTATAGTAAAGTTACATCACAACATGATTTCGTTAAATAGGAGTAACGATAAAGATCAACAGATAGCGCAAAATATGTGTACAACGCAGCTTGATTCATTCAAATGTCTTTTTGTGTTAATCAATCGTTATAGTAGTACCTTTATTAACGTGACTGTAGAATATAACATATTCTTATTAGTTTAAATCAAATAACTGTATTATAATTTTGTATTTTTAATATTATTTTTAATTAAATTACTAGTTCTACCATCTGAGAATCTTTACCGGTACTATTTCATGTACGGCCCTTTATTAGTTGTTAGATCTCGAGTTGCAAGATCAGGTAATGAAAAGTGATTTCTGGTGATAAAACATGGGGTTTTCGAGATAATGGTTTAAACGACTTAGTCGTTGCATTTTGAATTTTCAAGATAGAAAAGGCGAATCTTACACAGATAGCTTCTTAATCTTACACATCACGGATTCAGTGTTTTGGTCATTCAAGAAAGTGCTAACATAAGTGTATATTATCTATTGGGGAACAGTTTTAACGGGACAACATACGAGTAAATAAACCAAAATAATTCAAATAGATAAATATGTAATGTTAAAAATTTCCGCAATTTTCTGATTCGGTCTTACCAGTATAGTTTAATTTTTAATCGAAAGACGATATGAGAGTTGAAAAAAAACAAATTTTCTTCAGCCAACTAAAATCAAAATTGCTAAGCTAATTCTATAACGAGAAGGAAACATTTTCTTTAAATATAATTATGTATATCAAGAAATACAAATTTCCAAAATATTTAATTTAAAACTTCATTTCGAAATCAAGGAAATTTGGTATTCGGAATCAAACAGGTTAAATGGATTGCCACAATTTCCGATTTAGCCTCAGTTGAAAAATAATAAAATACAAATTTTTGATTTCAAAAGATAGCAAAAGAAAAACTTCGTTATCATCTTTATTATGTAACTAATCAGTAAATACATATGTTTTATTCTTTATGTTTAATTTTTTATTTATATTTAATATTTATAAAAATAATTCAGGATAATAATAATAATATGTATTATAATATTCATAAACACACAAAAAATATATATATATGTAATGTATGTCGGTATATAAATCTTTGAGCATTAAATAACTTCGATTTACATAACTCAAAGTATACAATAAATGCGCGCCTAAAAAAACTAGAAATTTTATTTCTAATATTTTGTTTATTTTATTATTTAAATACAGTAAAATATTAAATAATAGTTATTATATAAAATTCAATTAAAAACTAATATATTTATATAGATAACAAGTAAATGTTTATTTTATTTAAATATGAGGACCTGTGTTACGAGTCGTATGTATTTGTTTATTAGGTATATATCAATTAAACTAAAAAAATAAAATAGTAATTTGTATTTACATAAGAAAAACCAAAAAAAAAAAGAATCTTAATACTAAATTTAAAAAAAAATTATAATTTTATCACAAAATATTCGAATTTTTTCGAATAAAAATAATAATCAATAACACTAAAAATATATGTTTTTTGGGCAGACCAATGTGGTCCAAATACCTATAGTTTAAAGGTAGAAATATATATAAATATATTTTTAAGTAAATTATTATTATTATTTTTATTCCACTGTTTTGTTTTTTACATAATTGAACATAATCCCGACGTTTCATAACCATTTTTCACCTTTTCCATTTTCTTGAAAGCCACATCTTTTATACTATCTTTATATTCAAACTCGATATCGTCTTCTTTACCTGCAGCATCTAATAAATTAAATGTTGCATCATCGCCGTGCATATTTGTGTAGTCACCACTGTTATTTATTGTTGGGATATATTGGGTAGGATTGTTTGTACTATTTAGTGTAGAATGATTTTGCGGTGCTTTTAATGTTTTTGTAATATTAATTTTAATTTTATTTGATGTTGGAACGACAGTATCATGTACTTCGACATTACCATCGATGGTTGCAATTATTGGTACATGAGAAGAGTCAACAACTGGTTCTGGAATATATTCATCACCACCTTCAATTGGAAATAATATATTTTATTTAATAAACAAAGCTTGGTACAAAATAAAGTTTTAAACAACTCACCTAGTGTTCCATCTAAATTTTCGACCACAGTGCCTACATCCTCAAATCCATCATCCTCTACATCATCTTCATCATGTGGCTCTTCTTTTATTTTAACATTCACAAACGGTGATCCGACAGATGTTGTAGTATCTTCGTCTATAACGCCACCTTCAGGTGGATCCTCAAAATCATCTAAATCGGTTACTGGTATATGTGGTTCTTGAATTTCGACATCAGATTCCGCTTCTATCGATTCATTAACTTTTTCTTTTATGTCACTTTCATCGCCATTAGCTGGGTTGTCCACTGATTCGATTATAGTATTTTTATCATTTTCTTCTTGAGTTTCCACCATTTCCTCATCTTCGTCTAAAATTTCAGTGACTATGGGCTCTTGTGGTGTAACTTCAATTACATCGTCGTCATCGAGATCATCAATAATTTTAATATCTCCGTCATTATCTTCGAATTTTTCCTTTTTGATTAACTGTAGATCTCCTTCTCCGTTAGCGTTATCGTCAGCCGCATCTGTAGTCACATTTATTTGGCTCTCTTCCAGTGTCAAAGACGCCTAAAGAACAAATATTCCGAATTATAATCTAATAATTAAAAAAAACTCAAAATATATACCTTAAAATCCTCATAGCACAGAGGATGATATGTTTTTCCATCAACTCGTACAGCCGATCGTAAATGCCATTCCTCAGTTTCTTCATTATAAAATTGTTCGAATGGATCGTGGCACATGTCACATGTTTTATCAACATCGAGTGGACCTGCAGGACAACTAGGTGGTGGTGAATCACTTTTATGATTTGACTCGTCACCGCCTAAATCCATTTCTGTTTGTTGTGTTTCAAACCAGTTCTTTTCACGTTCTTCCAAATCCTCAATTTCTTCGTATTGAATCCAATCTGAAACATCATAATACCATCGGCGAGAATGGGCTCGCCGTGCTGAATCACGATCACGCCGATTTTGTCGAAAATGCCAATCCAAATGTTGACTATATTTCATTGTTTGTTCGGGCGGGAAACGAACACCGCACGAACTGCATTGCATGCCCGAGAAAAGTTGGAATACAATACCAGATTGACGACTGAAAAATGTTTATTTTTTTAAAATATCTAATGTGTATTTATATTTGTAAAATCAACTTACGCCTTTATAGTGTCCGGATTTGTTAAATCGATTGGACTAACTTTTTCTTTCGACCTTTTATCTTCTTTTGGTTTATCAGTGTTGGTTGGTTTGCTTAATATACCCGATGCTAGTAGTTTTTGATACAAATCATCTATGTTTACGTTTCCAAGAGGATTGCCTGTTGATGCAGTTGGAGTTGCAACCGGTGTAGGTGTATGTTCAATCGAACTTGTTGTTTCACCAGTGTCTACTTTGTAACAATCATAATTTACTGACGAATTCAATGATGATGACGACGCAGTCTTTGGTAAAAGATTTGCCAAAAAATCTAGTCCCGGCAAAGATGAAAGTGTAGTCGACGATAAAATCGACGATGGAATATTAGCGACCGCTGTCGAAGCTGTGTTTAATAAACCAACGTTGGAATCAATAAGATTTTGTGATAACGAGCTATCAGCTTGAGGAACATCGTTAAGCGAAACAATCGCCGGTGCCGGTGGTGATGCAACATCGCGATGTAAACTTGTTCGTATCATATTACGAATAAATACTTTTCCTGGTACAATACCTTGCGGTAATGCCGTAAATCGAACAAAATGCTTTTTACTACGCACATATAAACTTTTCGGTAGGCCACCGAATTCAACACTAAACGGTTCACCATTGATTAAAACAGTTAATAAATAATCAGCAAATTGCAATGTATTTAATTGTCCATCAATTTCAAAATACTGTAATTTAGAATCTAAAAATATTGGCACCATATTACGAGCATCGATTATCAAATTTATTTTACCAACAACCAAATCTTGTCGTAAATTACCAATCTTAACGGGAGGAGGCGGACCATCAACTTTAAATATACGCACTTTATTATCGAGCGGAATACCAATTGGTGGATCACCGAAGAAACATTCATACCAATTATTATCAATATATAACTCTCGAGTAGGTGATCCCAATCGTATCTCATAGTTTTTACCATCGATCATAAATATCTTATTCGGTTCATTAAACCCGAGTATAATTGTGTCTGTGTCATCGACAATAACTCGCCGTTTACCAGATTGAAACCCAATTTCTTTTGGTTCATCCCAGTTCATGAACGCGATCGCAATATCATCATAAAATCGAATTTCACGTGGTATTTGATCAATATTTATTGTTCTAACTACATCGTCTTTTTTAATATTTGGATTAATTAAGTCACCACCAGGAACTGCTGTTGCTGCGGGTACAGTTGGTAACACCACAGGTTGCTGGAAAGGTACATTTTGCCACATACCAGGTATTGCTTGATTTGTAATTGCGGTATTCACAAATGGTGTTATACCGGGAACGGTAACTTGTTGATTTGGTAAAATCGTTGGATGATGAACACTCCAAGCACCGGTATTGGTAGGAGCGGCACTCTCCCACGGGGAAACCCATTTCGATGATGAATTGCTACTGTCCATTTTACACCAGCGTGGATCTTTATTCGTACGTTCACCTGAAATATTACGTAATTCAGCAACTGTTGATTGGGCATACGATTCAACGGGTATGACTGATTTCTGTTCCATGTCAACATTATTAGTATTAAGTAAATTTGAATTCTTACTTGCTGATAATTTCGCAGCAGCACTTTTCTTTCGAAATCGTAATCGGTCCCGTCGATTTTCTGTGGTTTTTACAACTTTAACGTCATCGTCACTGCTTTGACTGCTAAAACCGATTTCATCCTCACTTATAGGTGTTAAATCATTTTGTTGCCAAGGTCCATTCATTCCACCCTTTCGGCGCATATATTCTCGTCTCTCAGCTTCCCGAATTTTTTTGTTTTCGTTTATCTCGAAAATTTGCTTTATCATACTGCCATACTCCTCGACATCGATATTTTTATTACTCAACTGTTCTTCTGCCTGAGCTACCATAATCTTTATATTAGCATCATTACATTCCTGTGATGTTTCATCGGACAATAAAACATCGTTTTGTTTCATACGCAAATCAATATCGATCAATTTAGTTTTTCGCTGTTTTGGCTCAGGAGATTTAGAAAGACGCGAACGACCCTTTTTAGTGGCTTCAGCGAACTTTGCCCGAACCACATCCAAATTTGATTTAGGTGTGGGTGTTACTGGTTTTTTAGTACCATCACCCTAAAAATAAATAAAATGAACAATTAAGCAATGCACTTAGTTAACAATTATGATAATTTATATTACCTTTAATTTTGCCCAACTAGACGATTCAGACGAATCACTCGAAATCACTGGTGGTGGCGGAGTAATTGGTCGTTGTATATCTGTCACAGGAATATTGACACCCAGAGTTCTTAAATCAACATCCTCACTACCAAATAGCCTAAGTTTAAGGTAAGAATATTAAATAAGGTTCTCTTAAACCATCAACAAATATAACTACTTACTCATCAATTTTTTCAGTCTTTGAACGTTTTGATAATGGTTCTTCAACATTTTCCACATTCGATTGGCGCTTTTTTGAATCTGGACTCGATTCAATATTCATAGAGCCATTGGATGGTGATACCGGTTGTAACTGTCTCAAATCAACATCCTGTTTTACTTCTAAAGAGTCTAGCACTAATAATAAAAACAAATATATTATAAGAATCCTGCAGAAAACATAGGTAAGAAATAAAGCACATTCTTAGATAATTTAAATTTTCAAGAGAAATTATTTTGCGAACTCGATGTTCAAACCAAATGTTTTCAAATTTAATTATATTTTATCTAAATCGCAAAACAGTAAAGAAATAATGTTGTCTTTTGAACGAATTTTCTTTGAGACTTATACCTTTTTTATAATAGTATGAATGTGCACTACCTACATTGTATAATATAATAAAAATATGATTGTTCTTACTTTGTAATGCCGGGTCTGATAATTTATCTGTTTTTATAATAATCTTAATTGGAGAAGATGTTGATCCTGTCTCCTCTGTTAATGTCTCCATTTTCTCAAATTTAGCCTTTTTCTCATTAGGCGACATAAGCCTTAAATCAACATCTTGCTTAGCACTAGGTGGAGAGGGTGGAGATCTACATGTTGAGCCCATCGATGGTGGTGGTGGTGTAGGTGTTGGACTCTTTGATTCTGAACGATGTCTTCGCTCTACATAGTTCCTGTGTTTTGGTATTTTGATATCCTTGAATTTCGAACTAAATGATGAACGATGTGATGGTGATTTTGATTCGGACCGCTTTGAATGCGATTCACTGGAACTTTTTGGTGATCGATCATTGTGATGCGATGATGACCGTGGTGGTGTTGGACTCCGTTTTCGAATTTTTTTCTTATCATCTCGACTTGCGTTTGATGATTTTGAATCACGATCTTTTAATTTAGATCCACTACTACTACCACTATTATTACTAGATGATTTCAATGAACCAGACGAATGACTACGACCTTTATTGTTAGATTTTGAGGACGATGATGATAGTTTTGATGGGGATTTATTATTTCCACTACTACTCTTTTTCAGCATATTTGAACTACTTGAACGCTGATGTATATTACTTTGTCTATTACTACTATTAGTTCCATTGTTTGATTGTGATTTTGAATATTTTGGTATTTTAGGTAAACTACTTTTATTTAAGTTATTACCATGATTTACATTATCTGTATCATTAATACTATTACTAACACTATTTAAAATTGAATTATTCATCTTATTGTTATTATTATTATTAAAATTACTACTATTATTTATGCCTGGTTGTTGTAAATGTAATTGTTGTTGCTGTTGTATTTGCTGTTGGTGCTGTCTTGCTAACCGAGGATCTCGATTACGAAATACAGTCAACATTGCAGTGTTAAGAACTGGTGCTACACGAATTTTTGGTCCAACTCCTGTTGTAACAGTCAATGGAGCAACCTAGAATAAAATTAGGAAATAATAAGTTAATATCACATAAAATACTTATTATTCTAGTGATCTTACTACTGGTTGATTTAACTGTGGCATTGCAGTATTAATAAAAGACCGTGATGGTCCTAAAGTAGTTGAAGCAATCGAAACATTTTGTTGATTAGCTCGCACTTCTTGTGGCATAACCGGAACTGAATTTTGACCAACAATATTGGTGATTTCCCGCTCTTGCTCTTCAATTTTCTTTTTAGTAGCCACTAGCTCTAATTCTAACTTTCGCTTCTGTAACTCCAATAATTTTCTCTGTTTTTCCCTTAACTGTGTTTGAACATCTTCTTCCTTGCCAGGCGCAGAACCATCCTAAATACAAAATAATAATATTTAAATAAAAAAGTAAAAAAGATATGAGAATTACACACTTTTTTCAAAAAATTTGGATTAACGTGTATCGAAGGTGATTTAGTAGGAACTTTGGCAATAATTGGCCAACCAGGATCAAGACTTTGTACTTTAATATCTAATGCACAAAGTTTAGAATTTGGAAATACATCTGCCCACGTTTGTCGCAAAGCAAATAGTTTTTCACGTATTTTCTCGTTCACCTGGAATATAAAATAGTAAATTAATACGAATACTTTAAGTAAACAATATTAAATTATTTCACCTTTTCAAATACTCCGCAAAACATATTAACAATACATTGGCTAAAAAGTTGTTTGTATTCGCCTCCAACATTTTTAACAATCGAATCAACCAAATATAGAACAGGTAATTTAATTTCAGGATTAACCTAAATAGTTTGGATGAAATTAGAAAAAAACAAAATAGGGCGGTTGTCGTAACGAAAATCATGTTTTTATTTATTTTATATAAATTAAAAATTATAATAAAGAAAAACTCCAGGTATAACTTTTATAATTTCTTTAAATTTATTAATTTTAAAAATTAAAAAAAAAATAAGTAATTTAAAGAAAATATTACAAATAAAAAACACTGCTCGAATTAAACGAATATACTGCTTAGTCTGTGAATCGTGTGTGGTGCAACAAACCTAAATAAAACTTCAAATTTGTAATCGAACCAAATAAATGTATATTTCTAATGTTTAATGGAATAAAATAAAATATATTTGATGAGTGTTGGTATAAAGTTTTGTTTTTATTGTTATAAAAAAGGAGGTAACACGAAATTATAACACAAATAATCATCAGCCAGTAGCAATAGCACACTTAGTTCCGGGAGTACATCAAACACAGACAATACAGATATAATATTCGCGAGATCCGACAACTGGTTTATTTTTTTGTTTTTTAATTTAAACTAATGCACACGCAATGAAATAATCTCCTCTGCGAAGATGATGCACATCCCGACTCGAATTGTACCATTGGCCACTCTAAAAATGAATACTAAAAAAATATGTTATATAGATTTATGAAAATTATAGTCACGTTTACTTAAATATTAATTATACTTCTCTTTCATTAAAAATAAAGTTAAATATCAAAGTTGAATCAGTGAGTTATCGTTAAAACTTATAATCTAGAGGGGTTACGATACTGTATAATTATTATATGCGATGACATTTCATGGGTCAAATTATTTTCGAGTAAACTGAATTGTGCTGTTTGTTTGTAAATAAATTATCTGTTTTTCAATTCCAATGTTTGCTTTATATATAGATAACTATTTATAAAACATTAATAACAGATATAATTAGAATAATAAATTATTAATATTAATCAATTTGCGAAATACATGTAAACACTTCGTAAAGGAAGAATAAATCAAAATTGTATGATTAAACTACATAATTGCGATAATTTAAGATTAAGCAGCAATCAAGTAGTATCAGTTTCAAAATATATGTTAAAAATGATCGCACCGGATCGTGAAGATTAATTTACGGCAACTTCCGTAATTTATAGTGTGATTAGACAAAAACTCTATACAGAATTGATGTTAAAAAATAATTGTTCGAAAAGATTTATTGTTATTGTATAGTAACCAATTTTATTAAATTAATTCTTCTTATTTTATAATATTCTGTTTGGGTTTTCCAAGAATCATTTCAAGGTTAAAATTATGTAATATTCCAAACTTATGTAATTATGTAATATTCCAGATAATTTTTAACGGTTTAAGATATTGAGAAATTGTTAACAATGAACATATGTAAATATAGACATGAAATATTCTTAAAGTAAAAGTGAAAAACTTGGTGTTTAAATTTAACATATAAGGAAGTTGTTTGAAATGATAGAATGTCGAAGGGGCCTGATGTTTATATCAAGAGGTTAAAGGACGACTTTTATTTGTTATAAATTTGAAATTGTTTCTAAAAATTTAACGTTGCATAAAATATTGATCAATGGGTTACCTTCCCTGGAGATTAGAGGTGCTCTATTATGGCAATAGAGCTACATATTTTGTTTATGTTTATAATTTATTCAATTTAATTTGTTAAAAATAGAGTTACATGTATAATCAATTTAAAGAGGATTGATTATTTATTTTATTCTGGAATCCAAAAATGTGTAAGTTAAAATGAATAAATAATAAACTTCACAATGATCAATTAAAAATAAAATGACTATAAAACAGAACTTTAGTGAACTGTTGATCGATCGAAACCATCCCATGACAGCATACTTTTCGATTTATTTCAGGACACAGGAAAATGATTATAGTAAAATTGATTTATATGTATAATTAATTTATATTAATGTTAGCAAAATAACTAACGACGAAATTTAAATACGAATATAAGTTTAATATTATTGATAATAATTGTGAAGGATTTAATTAATGAATAAATAAATGAATTTCCATAATTTTTATTTCATTGATGTTTGAATTAAATATTTAAATCATTCAGTTTAAATAGAAAAAAAATTATTACTGTTGAGCGTAGTTGTGGCTTCATATTTCATCCATGAGTTATCGAGTGTAGACAAATGTTTAAATATTACACTGGCAGAATTAATATTCGATAGCCTGTAATGCAATGTTTTGCAAAACTCATAATATTTAAGTTACTTATATTTAGGTAAGAGATAAGTAACTTATAATTAAGATGTGTAGATTTTCTTGTTTTACGTCGGTATAACGTATTAAGATTCTTTATGAATCATGATGGACCACCTAAAAACCTAACTAATTCGCTCAACAATTCGTTTGATTATTTTATAGTTCTGTACTCACAAGTCAAAGTGGCTAAGCACAATATTTTCAAATTTTCATTAGATAATTAGATATTTAATGTGTTTATATGTCATTCAAAGTGAAGTAAGGGGTTTAGTAGTCTTTGAGGCCTTACTTGACTTCAAATAACATATAAAATTAATTTATGAAATATCTAGTTAAAACGTCAAATCCTCTTCCAGAAAATTTGAAAATATTGAGTTTAGCCACTTATACTTGTTATTACAGATTTACATCTATAGAAGAATACATTTTTTAAAAATCTTTATTAATCGTTTTGCTTTTTCGGTCAAAGTCAATTTAAAAATAAAACAACAAAATTTCATAGAAAAATAATTTATAATCATGTGGTTTGATTTTAGAAAACTTTAATTTTAGAATAGCTATTTATATTATGATTTGGAGATTGATTATTTATTAAACATTCTTCACCTGATAGTAAAAAATCCAACTTGTGTAGACGAATTAGTAAAAACTGTTTAACATGCACGCGTTACTAGGACAGTGAAAATTTTGGAATATATTAACCTATTTAGTAAATTTATTGTTGGGTATATGAATTTCAAAGATGATTTCCCATCAAATGAAAAGTAAATTCCTAAGTACCAAATAACTAGACCAAAAATCACTCAGAAACATACGAACTTATTAAATATTTGATTATATTGTTTGAAAGTTTTGTATAAAACTGATATATACTCAATTTATAACGACATTATGGAAAAATCTGAAATATTTGCACAGACAATAAAACAAGACGTCTTAAAAATAATACTCAACAGTAAGATGATCACACTATAGTAACACCATTTTATATTGACTCCTTCACGCACATTAAACATTTGTATTTTGTGTAAACTGCAGACATCTCAAATTTTAACTCTTGTTGCCTTGCTGATCTGCATTTTCTTCTCGAATCTCTTCCTGATTATGTATTTTTTTCACAACTAGCACAATTTCACACAATTTTCGAGGGTAATAATAAAACATACCCAAATACATAGCTTTATGTCAAGTAAAATTGGTTTGTTTTTAAAGAAATTTTACAAAAACCACAAATATATAAATAATAAAAAAAGTAACAATAATAAAAATAAATGATAAATAAAAACAAAACTTAAACGACTTTGCACTCATCAAATAAATGTAAATAACTAAAAAAAAATATATAAACTGAATTAAGAAATTATCGAATCTTTACAATATTTTCGAGATGATTCGATTCGCGTAAAATATTTAAATCAATATATAGATGAAATTTTAGAAAATGCGTACCATTCCCGACTGTAAAGAATCGATAAATAAACAGAAGCAGCACGAAATTTTATACTTTGCATTTTTGTAATTAAAAGATGTTTTCATTAAAAATGTTTTATTAACTTTTTTAATTTTATTATCTTTTTTTCTAAAAATTACTATCTTATTTAGTTTTTTTAAAAGAAAGTTTATAAAAAATGTTTTTTTTTTAAATTATTGTTAAAAAATATTTAAAATGTATTTTTTAAGTACAATAAAAAAATAAATAAAAAAATATTCTTATTTATTCGACTCATTTTATTAAATTTGTTTCAACGATGTTGATTATTTCTTTATTTGTTAAATGAATTTTTTTCCTTAAAAAAATCTAAAATTAATTTTATTTAAGAAAAAAAAATTAACCAACAAATTTTTCTTTAATTTTTTTTAATTTATAAATTTTTATCACTTTGTGTTCAGTAATATGGCGATATATACAATCAGCGATGAAGGATCAATAATTAGTCACGAATATTCATTTTAAAATATATACGATTATGAATAATTGTAATAAAAGGTGAAAAAGGACTTTAATGAATCTTATTTAACTTATATCTGAAATGTAATATGAAAATTTTGGCAATCATTACCACTGAAATTATTATGGTGCATAAATTGAATTTTTAATAATAATTGTTTATTTATTTAATATGTGGAAGCGAATCGTGCATCATTACTTCATTAATCCTACCCCACATCCCATTTCGATTTTAATCTATTTTACAATATGATGAGAAACATGAATCAAAGAACATTTGATAATTGTATAATTAAGTTTTTACTACAGTAAGGCCCTATTATTTGTTCAATTCTAATTTTGAGAGGATGAATGTATTGATGATAGGTCGTATCTCGATGATAACACAGAAATTGTAAAAAGTCACAGGGTATTTTCAGAAAGAATTTTTAATCTCAACTCAACAGAAAGTATGAGATTTTAACGATGATTTACAAGAAGCTGAAAAAGACATCACTTGGCAAGTTTTATAACACGCATGTACATAATTAGGGAAAATAAATAAACAAAATCAGTACTCTATTCTATTAATTTAGATTTAAATAACTTAGTATCATTAAATAATTATAAGATAAAGTTAGAATATCTAGTACGGAATATCGTTAATTTCAGCTCATAAATGTATATTTAAAGAAGTTGTATCAAACTGCAAAATATTTGAAATAACATATTTTATTTACAGTTAATTGAGACATGCAATGAAATCTTAAATAAATGGTTTAGAATAAGTGTGTATACATTGAAATATATTATAATACATCAATATATATGAATATTTACGCATAAAATAATTTAAATCGTCAGTTTTCGCCATACAAAATCAATTTCTTGTACAGTGAATAATTGATTTACTCGTGAAAAATATTGTATTACTCATCAGTCATGAATAATCGAAATTAATATTAATTATTACTTGATAAAATATGCCAACAAATATAAAGCAAAACTACATTGTAGAAATATGTATGAACAAATATTAAAGAGGCGTTAAGCTCCGTGTAGAATTGTTTTAGGCGAAATCTAATTTGACCGAATCAAATCAAACTGCCAATTTAAAGAGATTATTTGAAAATTTCTTATTAAAATACAATATTCACAATCGCTGCTTATCTATATAAAATAGAACGAAAGTAGAATAAACAAACACATAAGATGGTGTCGGCAAATACTTAAATTTCTATGATTATGCCCAATAAAATGTTCTATGTCCCATATCCCATGATTATGCCCATCCAGTTTGAAGGTGAAAAATTATACAACCTTTAGAACGAATTGAAAAATGTTTACTTAAACAATTCATTTTAGTTTATAATACTACCCGAAAATCGTTTAAACATTTTATATAGATAACACCAAATTAAATATGTTGTTATCCAAATGAATCAAGATGATAAAATTATCAATATCAAACCCAAACCACAAGCGATTGCAATTAGGTAAATTATATGCTATCTATCTATAGCACATGTCTGTGATCATTATACGAAATATAACTACCAATTTATTAAAAATACAATCAAAACAATATAATAACAATTGTAATAAAATCGATTTGTTGACGCAAAAGAAAATTTCACAACCATTTGTTAATCTGCATCACTTTCTAAATATTTATGCTTAACATTTAAATTTTCCAAACACATTTAATATTAATTATTCAGATTCTGCTTTTGAGAAAATTTACTTTGTATTTTTATTAAATTTATTTACATACAAGAAACTGCGACATACAACTAACTCTTCTTGTAACAGAGATGAATTAAAATTATCGTTTATGTTCTGTAGGATCAATATTTGTAATTTAGTACTTGTCAATTAGTATATTTTTTTAATTCTTTAGTCATAATATCGTTACCCGAGTATTTTGATAACGATACACACATTACTACCAATGAAATTATATATGTGGATTTGTAATCGTTTTTTTTATTGAAAGGTAGTTTCATTTTACACCCAAAGCAATATTGAAATAAGAACTTCTTTTACTTTAATTTATAGAGTTAATTAAAACAAAATGAATGGTTGAAACCAATTAACTTATGATGTTTATGTCATGAAAATGTGTAAAAAAAAAACACATAAGTATAAGAATATAATGAGATTCAACATGTAGAATCCAAGTCATCAATACACGTATATAATTTAAAATGATATTAATTTCCTAATTTATCGCCATTTTACTGAACTGCATATTTTTGTTGTTTAACTAAATGGTATGTTAAATTTTTTTTGTGAAAAATAAATAAATATTTTACATTGCATGTGATAAACCATTGAGTTATACATATTTATGTGTATACATGAAAAAGAGGTTCTTTGTACATTGTCACCAAAGAATAACAAGGTTTTAAAAATTTAATCAAAAAAAAATTATTACTCAACCATTTTCATAATATATAAACGGAACCCTTGCAATCTTTTTAATATAACACATAAATGATGTTAAACTAATCACATGACACAATATTTTATTGATCAAATAAAACAACAACATAAATTTAACCTTAGCTAGATGTTGTTCGATTGCCTGAACAATAACTGCCGCATGTTGTATATTCTCTTCTGCCAATATTGTTAGCATATTGATTAATGGCTTGCTGTTTACATTTAAATCATTTAAACTAGAAAGATATTCCTCTCCAATTTCTTTAGACATCTTTGCTGTGTGTTGATATAAAGGGGTTGAGTTTTAAATTATTATTTTTTATTTTAGTTTTATCACACACTAAACTAAAATTTATGGTGTGATGAAATCACCAACTGTATATCTGAAACTAAACCAGAGAAGAAAAAATATAATTATATATTTATATTCATAATCATGCATTTATAAAAATAAAATTTCCAATCATAATACTAAACAATGACGCATAATTTAATTAAAACCATTATAAACTACTACAGTTACTACTTAAATTATCGTAACGATAGACTACGAATACTGCTTAAAATATGTCGCGTTGACCTAATGAAATTTTTTTTAATCAACTTATAAAATTATTACAAATCTGGTATTACTACTCATAATATCATATTAAAACAAGAAACGAAATATTTCGAAATATATAATTTTTTCTTGGAAATTAATCTTTGAACTGTACTTTGTGTATAAAAAAAACCACCATATTGGAAAAAACAAAATATATCGTGAAAACGCCATTTTATGTCTTACAATTGAATCGATTTTATAATGCCACATAGTTATTAGATTTATTTATGCTTACCTTATATATAATATAAACTAAAATATTTTTATAAATTTTATAACATCATTTTCACAAAACTAATATTTTTTTTTATTATATTTAACTTTTTTATGAAAAATAATTATCTAACCAAGCGACGTACACTTGAAAAAATACAACCTATTTATGAAGAAAATGAATTAAAATGAATTTATTGCTGTGAACTGGTGGTAAATCCGAAAACTAGTTTACCCTAGTAACCAATAAATGTGTATAAAAATACTGTATGGTTAAAAAAGAGCTATACAAGATCTAATTGTTATCACAAGATTATTTTAATTATGTACTCAATTTGATACAAAAACTAGTTTTCGTCATTTGATTACGATCGGTGATTTGTGTGAATAACATTTGTTAAGGTGCAGAAATCATGGGCCAACCTCTCTTTCATATAAGTATTATAGACTGATTGAGCATTGTAATGTGCAGATGATTTTAAGTACATCATACCTATAACTGTACGTGGAACTGTGCAACAGTTGTAAGTATTTCGGCCAAAAAACAGGTATTAGAGACGCAAACAAATCAACTTGATGCTTTAGTTACATGATTCTGATGGTTAATAGTTATAGAACCAAAACACTATTTTCATATTGCTGTAACAACTTGAGTCTGTTCTGGCTTTGTTAAGTGGTATTATCCATACGATAATGTTTTTTCGTTGTAACGATTTTCATTCTTGGAAATCCTAAAACGCCAAGTAAATTTGAACAAATCTTACCATCATTTGTTATGTAGTCATAAAATATTCATCAAGGTATTGATGATTAAAAAATATTCGTTTAAAATGCGGGGTTTGGAAAAGTTTAAACGATCTGAAGGTTGTTTTAATATGATTTTAACTTAGGTACAACGATACCTCTCTAGCACATGTTGGTTAAAAGAACATGGTCAAACGTATTGAATGAATACCCAAACAAATTGGATCTGGTGTAATTTGAAAACAATATTTTGTAATGTCTAATGTAGAGAAAAGAAAGAATTTTAATTTTAAGAAACGTAATAAGAGTGAAAAATAATGATTAAAATCGGACCGGAAATTTCAAATTGGAACATACACATCAAATTTAATCGTTTTTGTCCGGTATTGTCAAAAACCGACATCAAATTGGTTGGTGTGTAGGGTCTTTTAATTCATTTACACATTCTCAAAATTACTTTACATTATACGCATGTTATATGGTTTTATTTTAAAAAGATAAGATTAGATTTTGTGGCCATGAAATAAAATTAAAATGGCTACTATATTTTCAAAATTCTTACAATTCAACAGTAGTTAATAAAGTTCACAAGTAGATGTCACTCGAAACAAATTCATCAAGTTCATCTCTCCTGTCATTTTTTTTTTTCGTTCGTCGAGTAGTAAAAAATTCATTTTTTGCGCAAACATTAGTGGTTGTGTATTGTCTTTTGTCTTACGTTTAATTCTTGAAGTATATTTTTCGTATTTCATCTTATTTTTTAAAGTTTTTTTTAGTGAATTCGAATCGAAACAATACAAAACCCTTATTTATTGATTTAAACTTAGATATAAGTGCGAATAAAAATTAATAAACGTAAGTACACAAAATGAATCAATTGTGAAAATGAAAATTATATATTTTGGTGTGTGGAACCGTCAATATTTTATTTTATTTTAAAGATGGCTGATTATTTTTTATTTTTTTATTCGTTATTTTTGAATATTTGTTTTGTATGGAAAGACCGTAAAGTGGTATTTTGTCCATTTTTTCATTTTATTGATTTGTCAAATTTATATTGTGTGCTGGTTTTCCATTATTTTTATCAAGAGCTATATAAATTTATATTTTCATTCAATACATTAAAAAAATGATTATTGTATTGATATTTTTGTTATTAAAAATAAATAAAATAACTTGTATGCGATTTTTCCCTATGATGACACATCGTTAAATTTTCTATGTTTGTCTCTTTTAAACTTATTGATTTTTTCACGTTTTTGTTTTAATGTGGATTTGGTAAAAGAGAAAAGACATGAAAAGAAAGAAAACCGAATCAAAAATCAGAGGTTGTAAACTAAAAAAAAAAATTTACTTTGTAATCAATTAACAATCTTTAAGTATCTTGAGGTATCACAGAATGTGGTAAATTTTCATTCAATTTTCAAATTGCATACATAATATGTATTTATTTATTCAATATATTTAAAAATAAAATCGTAACTCTTGTATTAACAAATGTTCAGAAATAGGTAGCACATCACTGTGTATAAAAATGACAACGATGAAAAGGGAGTTTGTATTTTATAACGCATGCGTTATATTATTGCGATCTGTATTTTTTAGTTAAATTTTGAATTTTGACGCAACATCTCTAGAAACGTAACATTATTTTTTTGTGCTCAGTGTTCGCGCGACATAGTGGGTTGTTTTGAGATTTTTTTTTCTGGAAGAAAATAACCGTATAACAGTGATTTTATAATAATAAAAAAAGTGAATATTTATCTAAATATATAAATAAAGTAGAATATATAAATAATCAGTGATTTTAAGTGATCAATGTGTCTATAAATAGTGATTAATAATTTCTATGTCAGTGGTTAGTTGCAACGAATCATCATCAGCCAACCAACACAAAAAAGGATAAGGCGGTCCAGACATTGTGGAATTTATATACATATGTACTAGACAATTATTTGTGTGTATGTTATTCATTTATCATAATTTTATTTATAATTTATTGATTTGTTTTATTTTATTTCAATTTATTTATAAATAATTACTAGTTTTTTTACTAAACAAACTACTACTTTACCATTTTCAATTCCGATTATCGATTATAGTGATAAAACATGTTTTTGTAAAATCTATATAAAAAAATACAGTGGAGTACAAAATGGCAATCCCTATCTTACATTTTCTGTTGTTTACGTATATTACTACTAAGAAGTATATTACTATTAAGATAACTATATTTAAATGAAATTTTTTAAATGATTTATAAGTAGCACTTGTTTTTGAACTTCTACTTTATTACAGTGCACTGACTCAATGTAGTTTTTGATGAGATTTGCAAATTTACCTCGGCTATAATTTGTTGTTACTACTGTCCACAGATATCTTTCATGGAAAAAAGCTCTTTATTTAGTTTTACGAAATTAACAATTTTGTTCTCAATAGCTTTAAAGCGAAAGCATGGTCAAATATAACAGAAAACGAGATTAAAGTTTATCTTCTGACATGGAAAATATCTGTAAATACGCCATTAACACTCGTAGTTCTATGTGCATATCAGTTTGATTTTAATACTATTTCATTCTCCTAAGAATGCTAGTATCACGTTGATTTATATCTAAATTTTAACTCAACCGCTATGTGCTTTAGATTTAAACCTTACTTGTTACTAGGTCGTTTTGGTTTAGATTTATTAAATTTATTAGTTCACTTAATTCAAGTTAACATAAATATACGTGAGAAAGGATATCATATACATATAATGATATGAGCCTAGCCAAATAACAAATGTTTATTTCTCGAGATATTGATTTAATTTTAATACAAAGTGCTACGTTGCAAGTTGCCACTTTCATCGCCTATAACTTGATTGGAGGACTTCACAGTGCGAAGTGGTAAAAGTAAAGTCGTTTTCGCTTTGATCAAGAAATTCAACCGTACCATTCGTGTCAGTCACTATCGGGCCACCCGAACTGTTATGTTCTTAAAATTTATTGAAAGTAAATAAAAATTGTTTTATTGGTGCAGTCTTCTCAATCGTAAGACTCTCAATCGTAAAATCAAAGTCCTTAAAATCAATCGATTAAAATCAAAATTCTTTTTGATAAGACTTACCCTCTGTTTTCTGTATTTAAAATATATGATTACCAAAGGAAACGTATAAACAGTATAAAGAGCTTAGGAGCGACTAACTTGTGATCAATAACTGTTTACACGAAACTCTTCTTCACACCAGTCCTCCATGATCTTGGTGGAAGCAGTAAATAAACGCCTAGTAGAGGAAGCCTAGTAGGAGCTTAATGGTGAAATTTAAACAATATAATGAAATTATTATGTATAATTAAACAACAACTATATTACACTTGTCGACTACAAATTCGACAATTACTAAACATCTCATAATGCAATCCTTATTTGTTCGAATAGGAGCCCGATGCTTAATAAAATGCAGAATTCATAAATCGGAACATCTTCCAAGTCAAGTACTAGGCATATGTGGAGCTATGTAATGTGCAGATATTTTGTAATGGCGTAAAGTACGACGTAAATAAGCGAAAGAGTTGGGAGTGCCTAGAGCTCCAAAGCAGATTAAAAACAAACAATCTTTAGTTCCAAACAAATTTTTTATGCAGTTACTTTTGTTTCAACTGTTAATAATTTGCAATTGTTATTTGTATACTGATATATTTTTGTTATAGAATACAAATTAATAAATAAACTAATAATATAGCTAATGTTATGATTCAAAAATAGTAGACAATATTCAAATTAACCATCGATTTTCAAACATAAGTTTCGTTCCATCATTTATTAATTATTTACTTTTAATTTTATTCACCTTACGAGTTTGCCTAAACAATTTTTGGGTAATTGGTAATATGACAGACAAGTTATGTACGAATAAATATTTTTACTTAGAAATACATTGTAAATTTCCATATGTATGGAATGAAGAAATTCATTATCCAACTGAAATTTTCATGACAAAAACAAAATAAATTCTATTTTTGGTGAAAATTTAAAATCAATAGCAGGGTAGGAGAACATTATGAATAATGTGTTTTATGTTCGATATGACCTATTATATAGACGCGATTGGAATTTTATTGTATCACGGTTAGGTTAAGAATAATATTTTAATTATTATTTAGTGGAATAAATAGTTATATGTATTGGTACATTTAAGTACTAGCTGTATCAATATATTTCTAAATTAATTTTAAAGACATTATCTCTAGTCTAAGAAACTCTGGCACCAATGCTACTTAGTCGAAATGATTTATTAATGATTTTTCATTCGGGTTTCGTATCATATATGTATGTATGTAATAAAAAAATAATCTTTTTTTACTATAATTAAGTTTATATTTATTTAAGTCACGAATTTCTTTTTATTTTTATATATGCCATTTTTCTATATACTTTCGTTTAATGATTTTCTTTTTATTTTTGTCTTGCTTGCAGACAATAAACGTATATATGTAATATGTACATAGAGATAAATATAATTTTATTTATAGACCGGAGGATGATGTATGAATGTTTGTTTTTAAAAACGTAAAGTTTAATTAATATTTTGAAAAAAATTGTATATAAGTTTAAAAGGGCAAATAGTTAAATTGATTTACGATATGGTGGTTTGTTGATTCCTTATTAATAAGTTATAATAGACTCAATATTTCATGGAATATTTTAATATATGTCATACGAGTAGAGGTATTAAAATTCAGATAAGTTTAAAAGTTCTTGTAATGTACACGATGCATACAACTCTTAAACAAAAATGCAAACTCTTCTTGGATTAATTTCGATTAATCCTAGGTGGCCCAGTAGCTGCGACTGTTGAAGCGGGAGGTACCGGGGTCGAATTCCGATTGGGGCAGGATGCAAAAGGTATTTTTCACCATGAGATTACGATCTGTGGTGTGAATGACACAACTATGACTCCCCTGTTGGAGTGCAGAACTCATGGGTCGACCCATCTTCCATGTCAGCACTATAGGCTGGCATGGAGCTATGCAATGTGTAGATGGTTAGGAAAATCGGACCTTTAGCCGTACGTCCTCGAATTGGCTGTAATGTTGTAAAAGTAAGGACGTAAATAAGCGAACCGCGAACAAGTAGGAAGTGCCTTGATCCCCATAACAGATTAGAGATAAAAATCGATTATTGTTTGAAATGTGTAAATTATTAAAGGTTGGTTATTGTTTGAAATGTGTAAATTATTAAAGGTAACGCCAATTTAACGTCAAACTAATTGGTAGTCAAAACTGCCAATTACTTGTTGTTGACGATTCTGATGTATATCTACTGTAGTCTTTTCCGAACCAGTACCGCCCTATCTTGCATTTTCCAAAATTATTTCTTATTTGGATGATATTCACGAGTATTTAGAACGTGTAATGACTAAAAAACTAGTAGAAGCAAAATTGGGTAAATATTTTATTGGTGTTCAGTTTGAGTGAAACTTAACAAATATTTATAAAATCTGTTCCTATTGTAATTTTTCTACATACGAGTTCAAATATGTTGTCATTTTAAATACTTACCTCGGGCGCATGACAAAACATATATGTACTTACTTTCTTTGTTAAATTTAATGTTTTAAATATAATGTATGTAGATGTCAAACACAAACCTATATTTAAATAATAAGAATTTTTCTTTTTCAAATTAGATAAAAGATATGTAATATGTTATACTTTATAATACACTAATACAAAGACAGCTGTAAGATAAGATATTATATTTTATAAAAATTATCCGAATGTGATGACGATTGACGAACAAATTTAGTATGTACAATTTCAATGTCCATCACATCGTCATTATCGTTTGGGATAGGTCACGAAAATAACATTATCACAGCTCCCACAAAAACCGCATACACAGCCTTCCCATATTATAAATGTACATACGTTTTATTTTTATAATCATCGGCTGCTGTATATGTTGAATACATATTTTCTTTCGTTTCCCGACAAAGTGAATTTAACCTTGATTTATTGCCTCATTTATCGCGAACCAATACACACACTAAATATTTTTTTCTGTTTAAAAAAAAAATATATTTTCTAAATAAATAAGAAAACGAAATAAAAAAGAAAATACAAAATATTTTAAAATAGCAAACGAATAGTGTAATTAGACAAAGAGCCTTAGATTAAATTGGAATGCATTCAAAAATATGTGTCTTCTATTTACATATTAAACACATCTATTATCGATTGTTGTATATAGTCAGTCGTAATGTAACTGAACCTTGAGTGCCTTTATTCAGATGCGCACAAGAAAAATATTTCAAGTTCTTTAATTAATAAATGGATAATGAAACATATTCGCTGGTGGGTATTTAAATATTTAACACAGCATAAACAAATGTTATTATTGACGTCACATTGAACGTATTCATGTATCTACAGTGTTCCCATGTATTACGTAGCATACGCTAGTAGTTGTGTATAATAAAAATATTGTAAGATTTAATAGGTAAATTGAGAACATCTGTCTGGTCTCAAGGTACATAGAGCCCATTTTCTTACTGTCAATTGTACTAAATTATCAAAAGAATTAATTACGAGATAAGGTTGGAAAGTATCTCTCGCGTAAATTGAATGAATACAGTAGAGATTATACAATAAATTGGTTCATTCAAATTTATTCGTCTCATTGTTGATTTTATTTTATATGAAACATATTCTATTGATAGACAAATCGGCGACTAATTAAAAAAATTGTATTCAAGATGCATTTCGATTTATCTTCATTTACGTTTATATAAACACGGGCATTATAATTTGATTTGTTTATTTTACCGTGTTCCAACACCTGTTTTATTTGATTAAATAAAGTTATATACTTAACGAATATATTTACTCGGTATTCGTTAAGATGTATGTAAATCTTATCTATTTGAATTGTCATATTAAATTTTACTAATGATAAAACAACTTGTATTATTTTTTGGTTTCTGGTTAGTCGGTTAAACTCCATACAGAATTACGTCAGAAATAATATACGTTATATTTGTAATTATTACTCATCGTCATATATATAAAACAGTTTATATATTATATGTAAATATATATATGTGGTTTTAGTTAACGACTTGATTTCGTTGAAAAATTATATATTTTGTAAATAATCAATTAAATTTCATTCGTTTTTATATAGAAGCGAAGGTGAAATACATACAGTTTGAGTGAATTTAATTTGCGTGAATTTTGGATTAAACATAATAATAATGTTGATGTTGTTGAATCACGATACTTGGCAATTTTTAAAATGCTATAAATTCTAAAATATTTCAAATATAGAAAAGCAAAGTGGGAAAATACATAGTCTAACTTATTGATTATCTGTTAGTTTTGTTTGTAACATGCAATAAAGTATTTTGTCTATTGGTTCTTTCTATGGTTAAGCTCGACAGCCCTTTTAATGATTTGGTAAATGAATTATATGGTATAGTGGTAGTAGTAACGATAATGCTAGACAAACAGACAAAGTAACTTGGGTTTGGCTGGATATTACTTTAATTTACTTTGTTATTACCAGCAAAAAATAAAAAAACTGGCATATTTCGTTTAGTTCAAATAAGTCGTTTTTCCTGTTCTAGAAGGGATATAATACAACTGTATTACCTGGAACGTTGTACAAATGAAGTATGTGAAATTTTTATAACGTTCTGGTTCATTGGCTGAACGTTCAATGTGACATTTGGAAGAGAATTTTCCAACAATAAATGAGCCTTACCTTTTGGAAAATAAATTAGTACAAATTATTTATGGAGCGGCTGTTGTACATATCCACCATTCGGTTTTAGAACGAGCCAAAGGCAAATTAAAATTACCAATGGCCGTTATGAAGGTCTTTATAAACTTCATTTTACTTACATTCTGGAAATTGAATTAGCTTTGTGGCCGTAAAATGTATTAAGTTACAAAAATATTAAACAAAATTTATTTTAATTACTCCGAACAATACAAAATAGATTTTATAATGTTTTGATAAAACCTGCCAACAGTATTAGTTTTATAATTCAAAGATCAAATTATGCTTAAATTAATTTGACTAAATTTATTTTTTATTTTAATATTTTGTATGCTCATCTTGGCTCTTATTCACTTCGAATAATCTATCAGGTATGATTAAAACTTATCTATATTTCAATCCAAGTTTCTCTAACTTAACATTCAGATAAACTTCCAGAGAAAGAACACTCTATTAATTTTCAAAACAGTTTAAGTTGGCTGCAAGTTGGCCTTTTGATTTGTTGAAACCCTGTTTTTTGTTTCTTTTGAACTATGAGTGGCTGCAGTATTCTGTTGAAAGATATAATTGGCACCCATTAGACCTTCAGATATACGCATTAGAGATCACTTAAGCTACTTCACAACATGTTGTTGTAATCTTTGGATTTCATTCTTGTAGTATGAAAATCCAGTCCTTCACCAATGTTCCTGCTTAAACAGATTTGTGTCTTTCCTAAAATCGTGACAGCAATATTAGGAATCATCTGGTCCATCCAAATTAAATTTCTGCTCATCACTGAAGAGCGCCGTTTTTGCTTTTTCCCCTTATTTCCCCTTAAAATTACAATGTCTGCTTTGAAAGATGCTTCAGCAATTCTTTTCCCCAATCAGCTATTTAATTGCTGCATTTTGGATTTGGGGCGTTTTGTTTCTTCCGTCGAATTTTACAGTTTTTAAGTAAACACTTTTTATAAAGTAAAATCGACTCTTCGAACCACGTATGAAAAATACAAGTTGGTGATTTCCCCATTTATTATAACATGAATTTATTGTTATTTATTGTTAAGTATAGTCTTTTCTGTTAAAACTGACTGGTATGCCCTGTATAATCTGCATTATAAATTTCGTGGATACACATATTAATTTTATTTTCTAGTTTTATGGAACTGCACCTCATAATTTATTTTGAAATGCTGTAGTTACTCATTACTTCCATCTGATAAAATTGCTTGTCTTCACGTATGTTTTGACAATCAAGTTGATTTTATAAGATTCAAGATTTTTCATTACTTACCTATGTATGTATATCCCATTTCTTTTTACTACGATATATCTTTTTATGGTAGAACTTACTTTTGGATGAGGAAAACAAATTATTTTGTAAGTATGACCAGCTTCAACAGTTTTTTCAGCACCGTTGTGATTACAGCTGACTTCGTCAATTCATTGATGGAGAATTATTCCTTATCCGATAACTTGATAAGTGACTTGATTTGGAGTTCTAGTTTGAGTGCGCTGTTCGATCTTCTATATAAGAAGGTTGGCATGTGCAACTAAGCAATGTTAAGATTAATAACTAAAATGTAATTTATTCACTTATCTAAGTGCATTATTTAAATAATTAAATCTAACTGAGATAAATAAAGTCATAATTTTTACAATGAATGAAAATTGTGCAAAAAATTGTTTACCCGGAAGAAATTAGATCGTAACACATTTTTGTAAACGAAATACAATACAATAAGAATTACGGTAATTTCTATTAGACAATTTACCTCTTAATTCAAGTGTGTATAAACAATATTTATTTACCTCGTTAACTGTAATGTAACTAACATAAATGAATGGTGTGCAGAATGTAGAGGTTACTTGATTTTCTTGTATATTTAACACAATTTTTATTTTGGTAATTTCAGGATCATCATTTCGACGTGAATTCATGAAATTTATTCATAACGATTGATGGTGCGTTAAACGAAGGTTAGTAGTGTTAAGTAACTATTATGATCGAAAATATTTCGTTAAATGTTTACCAAATCAAAAGTGTCTTTTGTTTACTAGTTTAGTACATTGCATATACAAAAATTGTATATTGTTTTGAACCAATTCGGAAAAGTGTTGAAATTGAAGTAAAATCAATTTCTTAAGAAAATTATAATTGTAACAACACAATGTATTTTAAAATATAGAACAAATATACATATATCAAATGTTATTTTGTCTGTTAGTCTGGTTTTGATTTATCTAAACTGCTATGTAGATACATACATATATTTATTTACTATAGTTTTTATTGAATGAGTAAACAGAAATCTAATCTTTATAGAGAGATATTTGAGATGTTGTATAATATATATTATGTATAAATATTCTGCCGCGATTATAAGGTAAAATGCACAATTTGTTGATCGTAGGGACTATAGAGCAAGAGATAACTAACAAAAACGGTTATGGTAATTGAACTTCTAGGGTAAATTGGATAATTATTCTAATTCTTATTACAAAATTCTCAATTATACTGTGTATGCAAATTTATTTGTTTTGTATACATTACGGTTGTATAATGTAAATTGTAAATTGTAAAATCTTGAAATAAAATATTTATACACGATAATTAAAAATAAATTGTGATATTTTTTTGTTAAACTATATCTAAACTAAATAAATTGTTGAGCTGTTGCAAAATGTGGATATAAACTATATTTATTTTTTTAATTAAAAGAGAAAATGTATGTTTTGTATTTATTTTAATGTTGTCAAATAAAACTAACTTTCATTGGTAATTAAGTAAATGTTCTTTATAAAAAAGGTTTACAATGTTATTCAATTTTAATTAGACGTGTTTTTATGGATGATTGATTTATTTAGTATATCACTTTTCTATATAGTTTTGGAATGCAGGAACTTAAAGTTTGTATCCTAGAGTTTACAAAAGTAATAATTTTATATCAGTTTCTGTTATTTATTTGGCTATATTTTAAATAATTTACCAACATCTCTTCTGGCTAATTTTTCAGTTTTACAATCTACTCAACTGACACGAAGTTTTGGCAAAACAAAACGCCACAAAATATTTATTTTTTGATGAATTTTAATCAAAGTAAAAAATTTAATCAAAGTAAAAAGTTCACAAAATTCTAATTTTCAAATTGCATTAGTGGTTTACGATATGGCAACCGTTAGCCGCAAGTATGGCCTTCAAATGGCGGACAAAGTTATTGCATGCATCACGAAAGTGGCTCTGCGGTATTTTGGCCCATTCCATGCGAAGTGCTTGCTTGAGATGGTCAACACTTTGGTATTTTTTTTGTCCCAACCTTCATCTTGCAAATACTCCAAACCGAGATTTGCATCCGGTGAATTTGATGGCCATTGGCAGTGGATATGAACCGCGGAACGTTGTTTCTCAGAAAATCTTGATTTACGCGCGCTTTTTGACTCGGTGCCGAGTCCTGTTAAATTGTTCAGCTTCAGCGGTTAAAATGATTTTGTGCCCAAGGCTTCAATGCTCCCTCAACCCCGATAAATTTGAGTATTTATCTTGATGGCACAGTTCAAAAACCGAGCGGTAAACGGCTTTCGACCGTTACGGTGAAAATTTTCAGTAGAACGACCGGGCAAGTCAATCCGGTAGTTTTGCTTGTTCACATATTGCGATGCAATTTCTTATTACGCTTGAATTCCATTGCGGATAGCTTTTTTTCTGAATATTTGCCACTAAAATGCTTTTTACGCTTGTAAACAATGGAATGAACTGTCATTAGTGTAAATTTGAGTGCTGCTGTCACCAGTGGTATGCCAGCAATGAAAGTCTGAAGTTGGTAACACTTCTTGTCAGTCACCTTGTATATTAATTTTATTTATGAACTGATTTAATTTTACGATAAAATATGTAGTATTATTATTATTTGATAATATTAAATAATTTTGTAAAATCGGAGAGAAAATTATCTATGTACAATAATATATAGAATCTAATTGGAAACTATACGGTTCAATATTAATGATTTACATGCATTCCGAATGGGTTTTGAAATATAAATATGTTATATGTTCTTGTATTTCAATACCCAATTATTATAAAATGCCCTTATGCGAGTAGATATAGCAGGTTATAAAGAAAATCACGAAATTGTTCTTAGAATTCTGATGTTATTGATTATTATTTATTTTTATTATATTTAATGGAATACATTATAGCAAAATAAATAATTCTTATATTTTCAATGCACAATTAAATTGAACAAATTGTTGGTTCATTAGGAAAGCGAACGAAATATAAAGTTTTTATTAATTTGATTATACAGAATATAGAACAAGTACAGTCACACAACTCTCTGAATTATATATGTACATATACCTGAATATAATATAATAAAAAATAATTAAGAATGTGGTCTTAATTTGTAGAATTAGGTGTTAATTAAATATCTATATATTTTAAGCGACTGTTAATTTATACTATGATAAGTCTAAATTGGTAGTTTATCAGAAGTTTTTTCAATTTACCTATCTACAGTTACATGATTGTTAGCTTCCTTAGAGATTTAATAATCTTTAATATTAAAAATAATAGTTCACATAAACTTTAATGAGATGTCTTAGATTGGTAGAATCGAGATATGCACTGGGCGAGCAAAAAGTTAGCGATAGTGACATGGGTTAACTGCTTTTTTGTAGACGATGTATTTAATGTTAAACATAATTTAATACTTTTGAATTATGGTCGAATAAAGCTAACTTTTTTCATTCATTAACAAAAAAATTATGTAAATCTTAGTTAGAAAACTAGTAATTTTTTTTCACTGTTCTGACATCATTAAAAATTGTATGGTTCTTAGCTTATACAGAAAAAATATTTTCCTTATAGATGCTCAATCAGAGTCCAAGGTTTTTCCAATTTTTCGATCTCTTTCGAATAATACAATTTCTCAAACCCTTCAATATAGTATAGGCGTTTGTTGTGTCGATGATTTCCTCATTGGAACCGAATCTCTTTCTGCCGAGCCATTTCTTTAAGTTCAGAAACAGGAAATAGTCAGAAAGGTCTAAGTTTGGAGATTTGGCGGATGTGGAAGCAATTTGAAGCGAAATCCATTGATTTTGGCCATGGCAAATACTTGATGGAACAGAATTTTTTCTTTGCAAAATTTTGTTTATTTTTTCTTTGAAATGTTTTTGAAATGGTACTATAAGTTTCTTCGGCGCAGATTCGTCAGTTGAAATCCACTGTTTTGACTGTTCTTTGGTCTCCGGTGTTTAGTGATCAGTAAACTACTTGTGAATCATTTTAATCGGTGATGAGGCCTTTAATATTTATCAAGCAGTTTGCGTAATGGTTTTTCCACGAAAAAAATTAAGTTTATTAACACGAAATTAAATTTTTTTTCATGTTTGCAAAAAACAATGGGTTGTCTATTTTCAATGGCCGTCAAAACTGAACTAAATGACAGATCCATCTAAAAATATTAATTTGATCTAGTTGCAGATGGTATTGATACATGAAATCTAGGAGTGGCGTCCTCTGTTGCAATTTTATCAGAGAGTTCACTTAAGTAAGGTTGAATATCTAGGTCTTGTTCTTAAAGGAGCAATACTGGTTTATTTCTTTTCTATAATTGAATTATTATTTGAGTAGAATATATTATAATAAAAACATTAGAATTTTGCATTTATATTTATGTTTATTTTAATACCAACAACTTTCATATTGTTTTTATAAAATATCGATCAATGTGTCTATAAAATTCGTTAACCAAATTTATCTGCAGTTTTTCAATTATAAATATAAAAAAAACTGCAGTATTATTATGACAATTTAAGAGTCTGCGTCAACTCACATCACATAGTATCTCAATCGTTAAATGAAATATAATTTTGTGAAAAAAATTAACGAACACAAATTCTTTTGTGAATAGATCCAATCGTCAATAACCATTCGCCGTCATAAACAAAATAATTTGAATTTGGCAACAGACTAGACTATACATTTTATGAGATATGTTAGTACATATATCATATATCACTATATAATATATATGTACATAGAATAAGGAACTAATTATGGTGCGGTACTTTTTTTACAGTTACTTAAATATACACCCAAGAAAAGACGGAAAAACGTAATTAATTATTCAATTACCTAATTTTTTGTTATATAATGTCGTATATATGTCTATTTGTTTATTATATTTCTTATGATTAGAATAAAAATGAAAACTAAACGACATTAATAAAATGACAAATTTATTAGGTGGCCGGATATTCGTGCAATATATCAACAAAATAATAGAATAGAATTTCATTTTGAATACGTTCTGTTTAATAAGACAATCTGTGCTACAAGAGATTTGGATATACAGAATAAAATATTTAATTACAGGTCAACCACAGAATAGAGTTAAAAAAATGTGATGACTCATATTAAAATGCATGCACATACTAAGTTTAAATTAACATATTTTCGTAAAGAAAAAAAGTTATCTGTATGTTATATATCTATTGTTAGATGGAAATTTTAGTCTTGTATATAGGAAGAAAAGCAGAAGAAAAACGATTTTCATTTTATATACTTCACGACATTTGTCGCAACAAATAAAATATAACTTGTTATTTTTTTTGTATGTGTAATCGTCTTGTCCATGTTTTGAAAGGTATCTGAATAAAGAAAATTTCTCGATAATTTATGTAAAACACCATTAAACGTATTAAGAATATTTTTAAAAATATTTCTTCGCATAAACCAAACTATGAATCATCTCAGGTATGTTCTTAAAAGTCGTTATTACGTGATTCAAATTTTATTAAAAAGAAATGATGAAGAAGATCATTTATACTCGGTACAATATATTTGTATTGATTACGTATTTTTGACAAAATTGTGGGTTACGCGATCAATCTAGACATTGGCGTACTAATAAGAATTTTCGTCACGATTTATGTATAAAATCTTAATTTTTAGTGTTAACATATTCACTGCCCTAATATAATAAGCGTCTTACGAAATATTCACCGTTGTAATAAGACAAAAACGTAATGATTTTATCTTAAATATATACACATATATTTCTTATTATTTTGTTTGTTTGTTTTGTCTGCGTACAAATTTAAGATTGATTGAATTGCCAATCTGTTAAGCGTAAAATAAAATTTGAATAACAAAAAAATATAATACAATAACATGCCACAATCTTTTCCATTTTCTTGATTTCATTTTTATATATTTGTTGTTTGTGGTTTCAGCATTAAATTTCTTGTTACGTGAACTGTTTTGATGACAAGTAGATTTATATTTAATTATATATAGCACATAACGTTATTAGGATATGCAGCAGGTTTTTAAAGATATACCATGCCTTTCGTCATAAAATCACATATCGAAGACAATAAAATTTTAATCAACAAACCTGAATTTATTATATGTATTTATGGTACACCAGTATAATATGGAGATTGCCCTGCGGCCTTATTTCGTATAAGAAAAAATATACTTAAGAAACATTGTGCAAAAAAGAAATTCCAAAATATGCGCGACTGTATAAAAATTATATAAAGATTTATTTCTTACAATTTATACTTGCAACTATTTTTTGTAATTGTTATGTTATTTATAACTGGAAGTTCTTTATTCGAACAAGTTAAAGGCGATAAAGATAATGATTAAATTCAAATTATTTGAGATATGTTTATATGTGATTAGTTTATAACCTACGGTTTTCTTGATAGATTATCTAATATTTTGGTAGGCTCTTTTGGTTGTATGAAAGCGTTAATTGAGAAATTACCAAACCAAAATTCATAAATATTGGGAAGATTAAATCACCAGGGTTTAAACAAGAATTGGAATTTATAATATTAATGTAACTTTTTAATTATGAAAATCGTATGTTCATCTACAATAGCAGTGTAGCGGTGTTTAAAGCCATAGTGGTACCTAAGCGGGAAAATACAAGAATGAAAGTCCCTAATATCAAAAATTAAATCTCCATCACTATAATATAATCAAAATACAAGGTTACAGGGTGACTGACACGAAGTGTTACCAAACCAAACCGCCACAGAATATCTAAATATTCGAATGGCATTTGCAGTTTTCGATTTGGCCACCGTTAGTCGCGATTATAGCCTTCTTCAAACGGCCGACAAAGTTATTGCATGCAGCACGAAATTGGCTTTATGGTATTCTGGCCAATTCCCGGCGATGCGCTTGCTTGAGATGATCGACAATTTGGTATTTTTTTGTCCTAACCTTGCTCTTCAAAATACCCAAACCGAGAAATCTAGCAGATTTGCATTCGGTGAATTTGGTGGCCATTGGGCAGTGAAAATGAACCGCGGAACGTTGTTTCTCAGCCAAGCGGATATCATTCGGAAGTTGAAGCCAATATTAATTTTCCTTCATCTTCCGAATGATATTCGATGCAGTGTGTGTCAGTCCAGCACCATGGCAATGCTGCCAGTTACGCTTGAAATTATTTTTTTTGAATATTCCCCACTAAAATGCTTATGTACGACTGTAAACAATGTTTTAAACTGTCATTAGTGTAAATTTGAGCGCTCTGTCATCACTGGTTTGACAGCAATGACAGTCTGAACCAGGCAACACATCGTGTCAGTCACTATGTAATTATAAAATCATAGGCTGCTGTGAATTGTACACCTTTTGTGGCTTACCACCTACTGACATATCTTTCATATCGATCTTAACAGTATATTTTCTCTAAACTAATTTCATTAACTTACATTTAGCACCCAATGCATGATATAAAATAAAAATTTGTTCTTTATACAATTCTTCGATGTTTCTACTTTCTAAATACCCTCGAGCATAAATCATTGGTTTCAATGGGTAACATAATTTTAATTTTATTTATTGCAAATGTTATAAATAATCAAAATGACTTATGTCTTATTGTATATATTAAAAATATGTATGTTCGAAATATTTTTAATTAGTAATTTTCTGAAACACAATATAATTCCCACACACAAATTTTCAATTCGATTTTTCATTTTTTATATACGCTATTAGGAAAATTTGCTAGATTAAATTTCCTTTCCATTTTAATCTCGAGAGAGTGAAGGCGTTAATTTTATTGTTTTTCGTGGCATAAATGGGTTGGTTATGATTTTGGTGGGCTACAATTTATATACTTACGAGTATGTATGTTTAATACAGCAAAACTCAACTTTTGTTGTTGTCTAACTTGTACTTTATACATTGTTGTCATAAACAACTTCAGGGATCATGAGAATAGATTTTTATGTTTTTTTTAAGCTTTTTGCTTTATTCAATGTCTTAAAAGGGTATAATAAATATACATATAACATATCTACTTAATGATCTTTAACAATTTCATAAAATTGTTTTATTGTAGCATGCCGTTTTTATTGTCTTAAAATAGGTTATTAAAGGTGTTATTTTGTTAGTTTAATTTCTTGTTGCAATTTTATTATTTTGCAATTTACCTGCTTTATATTATATGCTGGTTTGACTTATAAAAAACTGGATAAACTTGGGTTTTGGTCAATAACAGTTAAGCAAATTTCTTAAGATACGTGAGGTTAAACGCCAATGTACTCATCTCTACCAAATAAATTATGTAATATTTTTTCGAAAGCGTTGAATTACTTAATTTTGCAAAGCTATTAGCACATATGATTACGTACAATAAATAACCAAAAGTTATTAAAGATACAAACATCTAACAAATCACATTGTTTAATTTATTTATGTGCAACAAATACAGAGAAATAAATTGTCGCGGTCAATAATCCAAATTTGGTAATCCAAGTAAAATAATTGAAATTACATAAATAATTTTTGTAATATACAGATCATTTAATAAAAAAACGACAGCTACCCATACGTTGTTGTCGCTTGTAATGAGAAATACAAAATAAATGAAAAGTGAAATTTGTCACATCAAATTTATTCACCACCATTCAACTTTCTTTTAAAATTTCAAAATACTTATAATAATATCGTGGCATATGTAGACAGCAGCAAAACACTGCAAAATTGAAACGAAAGTAGTAACGGAAAAAAATAATTCCAGATTTTATTCGAGTCGTTAGTGCAAAATTTGGTTGGATTGTTTTTTGTACTGTCTTCTTATTTTTGTTCTTTACGTGGTAATTGAACTTGATGGCGTGCAAAATTGTTTGTGAAATGAATGTGTGTGAGTGTGCCTCTCAAGTTCTCAATTTTGTATCCCTCGGCAGTTAAATTTCAAGAGGTTTAGTTGTTTATTAGTTGAAGCAGAAATGGAGAGTATAAATATTTTAGACGTAATCTAGACAAATTATATTTTAATTACAAAATATTTTTGAAATGTTCGAAGAAATTGTGTTTTACAGTATATGCCACAAGACACAATCTTAAATAAACCAATTAAAACACCATAATACCCGAAATATTTTTGATCAGATTGGCATCGGGACTCTTCTCAGCGGACATCAGCAAACCATTTTTGTATAGTTGCACCATGTGTTGATTATTTAAATTGCTGGTGAAGAGAACTAATCTTGCAAATTCTAGAAGAAAAGTAACCATAAACATGAATATTTTGTTGGTGCTTAATAGTTTGTTGATAAAATCTATATGACCTTTAGTAGTCCAGCCTTCTGCAAATAGTTGAACAAAGACAAGTTCAACAAACATCACAACGCTCCAATCAAGGTTCAAATTTTTCTTTCCCCAAGTCAGTTTTCTTTCGATGTGCCTCTCTGTCAACAAAGCCCTCTATATTATATGCTCATATAATGATGTTGATATAAAAATCTTTTTGAATGTTATCCGTTTTTATAAATTCCGAGAATACTTGTATGACTTGGCAACAGATATGCTTATAGTGGGAAATTTTTTGACTGTTCGATTATAATTATACTTATATTCTTTGAATATAACATAAAAAAGGAATATTTTTTTTCAGTTTGATTAAACATTTATTTGATGTTGTATTTTATAACTGAGAATAGACAATTGAAATATGTTTCGTTGCGTTTCCATGATAAATTGATACCAAAGGACGAATTGCTTCGTCAGAATGTCCAGCAAGGTCCTCAATGTTCAAGAATGACTGGGATCTTTGCTGATTTATTGATCCAAAGAAGATTTTGGACATTCGATAACAGATGAGGTTGTCCAATTTCTTCTGGTGCTGATCACCAAAGTGATAATCCATATCTCTTTCAAGAGATAATTACGTCACTCTTAAGCTCGAAGAACATTAACAGATTTTTGTTTAATTATTTTATTAATACACTGTAAAATTATAAATTCTTATTGTGTTGTAAGTTTATAAATTTAATTAATTATGATTTTATTTTTATTTCCAGGTATGTATCAGACTGACAGAAACTATAGTTTAGTTTAAGGTAAACATTTTCTTATATATAATTTTAATAAAATTTCGAATGAAAATAAAACTTCCCTACTGGCAAATTTTAACATAAATCATCTTCATAATCAAATTTGTTTTCATTAATATCAAAAATATGATTTGAAAGAAATTTTAATCTAAATAAATATTTAATTTAGATGTACAACGTCATGTTGTGTGTGTTTTGTGAGATTCGACATTTGTATTATTATGGTCTAGTTTTAATGATTTTAATTAAAAAAAAACTTGTTTTGTTATATTTCATGCCTTAAAATTGAAAACGTGATTCTAAGAAATGAATTTCCTCAAACCTAACCATTCATGACATTTGTGTGTATGATGTGTGTGATCTATTTTTGAATGTTTGATTTATGTGTATTTATTGCATCTTAAAACTAAATATCTAACATAGAAGATTACTAATCACATATTTAAGTTTTCTTTGGTGAAAACTAATGTACTCAATGATAAGTACTATATTCGGTCCGGGTCAATGAACATACTAAATAAAAATGAATGCAGGAATCTCCCATTGTTTTTGTATATTTATAAATTTAATGAGGTGTGTCAGATTCCTGTGTGTGAGTTGAGTAAAGTGATGCCTCATGTGAAAATTTATGAATGGTCGATATACGAAATGTATACAATTATCGACCGATCCTCCTAGACGAATTGCGTTTCTTTTGTGTCGAATTTATATTTAAAACGGAAGTGCACCCCTTATGTATGTTAATATTAATTAGATTATACACTTTTCGTTTTTGTATAAATGCAGGGGTGTTTTTTCAGTATGTGTATGTTATACATATAAATGACATTTGAAGAATATGTACTGTATGAAATCATAATAAACCAATCATTGAAATATTTTTTATAAATATTTAATTTTTTACACATTCACACGAATCCGTATAAAAGCAAATATTGCGCAAGGGTGGAAACGTTAATGATAACTCGCAGACATAAAATGATTTGTTAAATTTTTTCAGCCTTAAATGATAATGTAATAAGTCAGATTGTTTTGACTCAATTCTAGTAGGACTACTTGTAAAAGTAGCTTTAACCACTTTGCCATTTGACCAGAAGATGTCGAATATTTAAGAACGGCTTTGGTTTCAAGTGACGATCTAATATCTGATTGATTAAAACAGTATGAAAATCTGGTTGATATTTAAGTTTTAAGTTTTAGCGGTCCCTACTGCATTATTTTTTAGGAATATCTAACACATTTCACCAGAAATCTTCTATATTTTCAAAAAATGTCAATTTAAAATTATGGAATAAGATCTTGCATTCATTTTGGTTGTTGAAAATACTATTAATGATATCAATGAATGACAACATTACCTCACTTTTCCTTTCGTATCGCTTATCGGGAAAACTTTTTTCTGCAGTATCCAATTTCATAATAGCACTAGTGAAGGAAACAACTGTGTGCTTGTTATTGAATAGTTAGTGATGACTACCAATCATGGTTCCAAAACACATAAATCAAAAACAACTGCCTACTATTTTAATGTTTTATGTTATCTAATTTCGATTATTGTTGTTATTAACAAACGATGACATCCAATTTTTTTTAACAAGTTAATAAAAAATCCTGTAGCTACTTCGTTTTAGTTAAATTAAGTAAAAATATTTAGCATTTTTTATCTTAGTAATAATAGAAATAAGGTCCTATTTAAAACTAATATTATCATTGTTTTTGAACGTTTTTTTCTTTTAGGTTATACACCATTTCGAATCTAGTACAAATTTTAGTCTCATGTTATTTGAATCACTATTCTTATAATTTATCTAATCCACTTATAATATTCAAAATGACACCCGTAGTTTTAAATCAAGGTTCTAAATCTTTCTCAACCATAGTAATAATTTTCATAGCTTTTTTTGAAAATCTACTTCTGAGGAGCAAAAAGTTTTACCAGTTGTTTGATACGCACCAAAATGATGCGAAAAGAAAAGTTTTCCGAATCAACTTATTTATTGTTTAATATAATCCATTCAAAATTGGATTGACACTTTTACACTAATTAGTGGGTGATTCATTTTGAGATACAAATGTTAGCTGTAACTGCTGCCCATTCTGTATTTTTAGATGACTCGTTCGAATGGTATTTGGTAGACTTTATCCATGTTGACTTTTGGACTTTATGTAGCCGCAAAGTATAGAGGTGTGATATCACATGATCTAGATTGTCAATTCACTTATCCAAAAAAATGAAATTAACTATTCACAGAAGTGTATTCGCAAAAAATCCATGGTTTCATGAGCTAAATGCCGTCGATATCACTGGTTTCAATATCAGGCAATAAATAGTCCATTATCATGGCGCGATAACGGATGATATTTACAGTTACGTTCCGGCCAGCCTCATTTTTGAAAAAATATGGAGCGTTTATTTCACCAGGTATAAACCACACCAAACCGTCGTTTTTTCCAGGTACCTCTTAACCTTTTTCGGTCGGCCTTCAGACCAAATACGCAATTTTGACTATTAACGTAGCCATTAAGCCACAAATGGGCCTCTTCGCTGAATTAAATTTTGGTCGAAAATAGTGGAACATATACAATACTGAACCTAAATTACCATAACACTTCTCATAACATTCGTAATGAAAAAGAATCTGTAAATGAATCACCTGTTATCTCTTAAATTTGTTGATGCTCTTTTGAGGTTTCCGTGATCATACAAATTAAAAAATAGTATTTTGCCTGTTTAATAGAACTTTTTCTATGACATTCCGGATTTTAACAAATCTACTACCGCACTTATAATAATAAGTTTGAATTGGATCCACAATTTTTAATTGTATTATAAGTTCGTTGAACTAATTTCTTTTATAAAACGAAGTCTTAAAAATGTTTCTAAATATGATTGAATAGTTTAAAGGTGATTATTGTTGTTTTGCAACGTAATTATACCTATTATATAATTATAATATGGATGAGAGGGCAGGACGGTAAAAATGATCGATGAATCTCCTATATATTCATCTATCTGGGTCATTCGGTCACTTCTACAATAATACAACAAAAAATTAATGTATATTATTGTTGTAAATAAAATAAAATTTATAATCCTGCGACTTCACATCGCGTTTTTCTAATAACATATACATAACTGACATGTACATTACTTGTTTTTATATGTTTATGTTTACTTCAAGATGTAGTTTTAGTAAGACAATAAATAAATTAAAATTATGTGTATTTTTGTTATCTGCGTCGTTTTTGTTTACACACAAACACATGAAATTTATAGGTCGAACATCTCAAGAATATATATAAGACCTATGTAGGCTAGAGAAAGAGAATTTTATCGTACACCTCGTATCGCCGATACATTTCCTATCCCGCAATGTATTTCGTTTTTTATGTAATTTCACGAATTCGATTTAAGCACAGCATGTGAGCTTAGTGTGCTATGTTTGTTTCTTTTTGTATATTATAGTTTTCTTAGAAATTAAAATTCATTATAAGTATTCGAGTATATATAATCAAGTCGGCTAAAAATGGCATGTAATTGTAATTCATGGTCAAAATTATTTGATTAATTAAATATATAGTAGTGGAAGTGATAAGTTTGTGGCGTTTTGGAAGTACTTTCACCAAATCTGTATATGGTATTGTTGTACACTGTCTTATATAAAGTATATAGTATTTAAATTTAGACGTTACACTGTTTGTTGTTTTTTTTGTGTTTCTTATACACATTTATTTTGAACTTATTAATCTTGGTTTGGTTCATTGGTTGACGTAAACCACCAATAATTAAGTAGTGTTTACATCATACGACAATAATTTTTAGTCATATAACACTATTTGGTTAGGTCCGTGTTTGGTAATTTTGGCGAACAATTTCCTTATAAATGAATATTATTTTTATATCTTAACGATAATACAGCCATCCATTATATAATTTTCGAAAGTATTGATAAATTTATTGTTGTTATATATATATATTTATAACCTTCATCCTGTCTTAAGATATGTACTAGTACAGCATCTAATGAAAATTACAACATAAAAGTTATTTAATAGTCTTTAATAACCTATTAAGCATTTGATTTCAATAGAGCTCCGCGGTAATAGCATTTAAATTATTATGAAATTTTACATTTTTTTCTATAGAATTTTTAATGTAATTATTTTTATTATATAAATATATATTTTAAAAAATATGTGCTTAAATTATTTTATTTTGAAAATCGATTTAAATGTTCTCACACGTCTGGAGATCATTGGAATTTGTGGTTATATTATTGATTACATAAATTAAATTAAGAAATATTATGAAATGACAGTACTCATTTCTTAAATTAATTTCGTTTCAAATATAGAAAATCAAATGTTACTGAAAATAAATTAATAAAATTAACTATTACGGCAACTAATTGATAATTAATTGACTATTACACACTTGAGATGGTCAGAATTGTGCTAGAAGTAGATTTATAATTTAACTCACAAGCCAGCTATTAATATTGTTAAAGTTGATCAATTCCTCCCTCCTTCAATCTATTCCTCAAAATTGGTCCTTTGAAACTTCTTTCTTTACTAAGTATGACGAAACGGTTCAGTCATTGCTAAAACAACTATTTTGCACAATTTTTCTAACAAACTATTTTTCACTTCAAACTCACTAATTTATCGGGAATATTCAGTAAAGACAACATTTTCATCTTGGTGAGGTACATGGTTTAAATTTTCGGTCACTCCTGGATGTTCCCATGCCAGTGATACAACGGGTTAGTCGAAATGCCGAGAATGTTACTCCCGTTCAAGCGTCAGTCGCAAACGAACCAACAAAGCCGATTCCATAGCGATCTAAGAATTAAGAATTGCTCAGATCATACGAATTTGCGAAAGGATCTTGGTTTGCACCATTATAAGATCCAGTTAGTACAAAAAAAGTCACTTTGATCATATGAAGCGACGTACTTTCTCGGATTGAGAGAAGATGACCAATTTCGTCGAATATCTTGTTCAGTTATTCACCGCATTTTTGGCTAAACGGCTTCGTCAGCAAACAGAATATGCATATTATTGGTCAGATGAAAACCGTCATGTGCTCTAAGGAACAATACACAAAAAATAACTATCTGGTGTGGATTTCATGCTAAATTCGATAAACGGGTTTATATCCAGAAATGGTCCTGTCAGTTGGCCGCTTAGATCGTTTTTTTTATTTTTTTATGGAGCTACGTTAATCATTGGTCTATGCCAACTAGCCAACGTCGTTAGAGGAGCTAAGAACCTTAAATGATAGATAGTAGCCGTTTTTGTTGAAATATTTAGTCGATTCATCGATAATTGGATTCAACGAATTGACACATACAAACGTGCTCGTAGTGGACATATGAACGATGTCGAATTCCATCCATAAATATTTTGATTGTAATTCAAGCCAATAATAAAATTTTTGAGACATCTCAAATGGTTTGCTTATTAGAAAATCCTTTATTTTAGGTTTATATTTTGTTGAGTATGCTGCCATGACTTTTGGGCACACGATTGTAAGTATCTACTTTCCATATAATCTGACAATTTTTTATTTGTATATTCGATTTAGTTGATCTCCAATTATGAAATTGAGACCATATACATATTTATACTTAACCAAATCTATCCTCTTATTTTAATGATATGTCTTGAAGAGGCCGGATTTATTTTTACATATGTTGTTGTAAAGTTGAAAATAGGTGTTGTTGAATAATATAGAAACAATTTATTTCCATAAGTCTCTTTCTGTAAACCTAAAATCACTTTATAGTTTCTTATGGTTTAAGAATTTACTTGATTTTGAAAACTTTCAATTATGGATGTTATATTCTTTGTAATATTTGTTCACCTTTGGTACGAATTATTTTTTGCACTATTCTCGTAATCTAGGCATCAATTAAACATTTCTTGGTGGTCTCCCTGGTAGTTGACGGTTCGCAGATCCATGGCGAAAATTAACAATGGTTTTATATTATGTAATTTCACGTACCCCATTCGTTTATGCCTTATATTAAAGCATTTGTCGTATGGCACGGATATTTCAGCTAAAATATCATTTCATGCAAATTGAATCTGCTCGATTAAGTAATTACATCTTTATACGATAAAACGAGGTAACGAACGACGTTGTGAGAGTATTACATGGAAGAGAAAATTTTTAATTGTAACAAACTATCGATACTCGTATGGGCAAAACTTGTATTTTCCTCCAGTTAAGGGAGGAAGTAATAACAGACACATTGTTATTTTTTTTGATAATAAGCGGAAAAAATTAAAAATTTCACGACCAACGAGAAACTGTCACTTTCATCATAATTCACATATAGACAAAAAGTTTTGTTGCAATATGAAAAATCTTACATACTTATGTTTCCTTTTTCTTTTGGCCTAGTTTTAATAATATTTTAGAATTGCTTACACACACGCCGATCCCAATTAGTTCTAACTTATACACAAATTATATATATTTTCTTGCCACCATCGTCGTTGATTATAACAACTTGATTATTTACGTTTTATAAATATAGTATATGTCTTGTATTTTTTCCAATCAAAGCTTGTCTTTCTAATGTAGCATGAATGTGTGACATTAATTTATTTTATTAAGGAAAATAAATAATAGACGTTTTATTACGAAACTATAAACAGAATAATGAAATGATCAATAAATTTACTCAATACCAGATTGTGAATAGACGAAGTGCGTTCAACTTATACAGATCAACGGATATCCAAAATGTAAAATTGTAACTAAAAAGTACATACTCTACGAATCTAGTAGTGCGATAAACTATTTATCAACTTTACTTCCTGTTTCACAGCCAATGTCTTTATTATTATAGCGCGCACAATTTCATATTTGATGTCATCGTATTGTTTCTGTATATCTTAACAGATAATATGTTAACAAAGAGCGTGCGCGATCGCGAGATACACAAATTATGTAAATTTTTTTTTTATTATTTTTGTGTTTTGTTTATTTTGGTTTTCATTAAGAAAATTTATTTCGTTTAAATTATAGTATATATATGTGTATATGACCTTCGCTAGCGCGATATATTATACGATGATTACTGGTTTGCATAATACCAACCATTAAAGATGTCTAAATATATAATCTTATAAGGTGTATAAATTGCGATTGAATTTTTACTTCCGGTTTCGGACATATTATTATCATTAAAAATTTAGGCCAAATATTTTTAAGCCTCTTATAATTAGTTTTCTTTTAGAACAAATTCTTTTTAAGTCTTTTGTCTTAAGTCCAGCAAAATGATTATAATTCATTGTACGTTACCATAAATATGCGGATATTATCGATTTCTAAATGAAATTTGAGACACTTTGTTACATACAATACAAAAAAATAAAAACAATAATTTTGTATAATATATACTTATCCGGATGGTTGGTGGGTATATATGTGTGTGAATCGATGAGAAACCAATAAAGTAGTTTTTCCAATTTTTCATTATTAGTTTTTGCGCCTTTCTAAATCAACCTCTTAGATATATTTTATGTTGTGTTCACAAACAATTTTTTTTGGTAATATAAAACTTTTTCCAATCAGGCGAATAATACAAAATATCGGATGTTACAACATAATTTATATTGTTGTGTATGTTGGTGAATATGTATATCGAAATATTCGAATGTGGGATGAGAAATAAAGTAAACAGTATTATGCTAGCCGAAATGTCATAAAGTTTATGTTAATTATATCTAAGATATTTGCAATCTGAGTTGAATGATTATGTCTCAATTATGGCTTGGTTATGTCTTAATACATAATAAAGAAAGAAAGTTAATATGTGGCTACGATTTACAACAACCAAATATATTGATATCAAATTGGCTGGCCAAGTGTCGGTTAAAAGAGCTGGTAATGAAGCTGGTAATAGTATTTTTTCTGTTTTAAAGCTTTTCCTAATAATTTTTCCCTCTTTTATTGAAAGAACCAATTATTTATGAGGCCTAGGTTGAAACTACTTGTGATCACATGGAATCGATTGAACTTTAATATGAATTCTTATCTCAGTACCCAAAATGAGATCGAAAACCCAACCCGATTCTATTTCATAGATTTCCGGGAAAATCGGTTTAATGTGGACTTTCGACGATACGATCGTTTCTCCTTTAACATTCTATTCTAATTAGAACTTAGCAATCGTGTTTATCATTTAAACCTTGTCCATTGTTTATAAATTAGCCTATAAAAGTTTATTAAAGTTTAACTAATCTTTAATTCATTTTCATTTCGATTTTATTTTTCGAAAAAAATAAAAAGCTTTATTAAAAATCAAGAACTAGAACATACGTTTTGATGCTTTTATGCCGTTTGCTGATTATTGATAAATGCCTTAGACATCATGTTGCGCTTGTACTGTTTCTGAATTATGGAGTGTAAATTTTCAGTCATAAAATTTTCAAAATTGCTTCCGAAAGGTTTCATTTGCCGATTTTAGAAATATAAATTAGAACCAAGCAGGCAAAGGTCTGTATTTACGGAATCCCTATAATATATAAACTTCCGAATACTTTAACTGAACAAAAGAAATCTTGATTTCGTTTCTTCAGTTGAAAAAATCGGCAGATACGCGTTGGTATCCAATTTGTAAAATACGTTGAAATTACTCTCCTTTAGCTCTAGCTACACTATTTATCACAGAGTTTCGAAATCATCAGAAAACGAGAAGTCACGTCATGGTGTCTAAACTTATCTTCACTGTTGCCAAACCCGTATTCTACTTCACTCGAAATTGTCATCATTATTAGTGTCTGGAATAAAACGTATTATGAACGGCTAGTTTAGGGTAATTACCATGAACGTTGAGTCGATCGATAATCGATATGACTCAGTGTTGTGCTCTCTATTTTCAATATGCGTAAGAACAAAGAAAGCGACCTTAAGGCGTGTCGATTGTATTGTAATTTGAATCAACATTCATCATTCCTAGAGGATTTTTTAGTTATAGGTTTGTCGACATATTCAGACATGAATTTTACACCAACTATCCTGCCAGAGGAATTAGATGAAAATAGTGTAGAACAATTGGTTTCATTATTTGTAAGACGAAGTTGTTTAGTATACAATATTCCAACCCACAATAATCCGTGATTTGACCTATGGATATTGTAGTATAAGATTGATTACGCGACTAAACAAATAACATCACATGCCGGCTATTTACTGAAAATGAAAGATCTATTTAAAAATATAAAAATACGTTTATTGATCTCTATAACACTTGTTTCGGTAGCACGACTAATTTTATATACCCTGCGATCACTAAATTAAATTACTTTACCTAATCATGATCATCTGTTCTATGAGATCAGTATACAAAACCGTCTATATAAAACCGAATGAAATTCCCACACACAACTTTAAATACCATGATCATTGACTATGTAAATCACAAATCCCCTTATAACTAAAAACATCATGTTTTGACGTATTCAACATTAATCATGGAAAGTAAATCTGTCAAATCTCATAAAAATTAAGTCACGGTTTAAAAATTTTCATTTTTAAACCATTAATAAGACTTGAATCATAGCTTGATAGTTAGACAATGGAGCAATGCAACTTTCATTTTTTAAATGTTTTGTATTATTTGCGGTTTAACAATAAAAATACTGCTAAGTCGAACCCTTCGAGCTACATACATATAAGTGATGCCGATGGCCACCGATAAAATATACCGACACACTATATTATAATCATTTCACCGTAACAAGTATACAGGTGAATTTATAATATCGTTTTATATCCATATTGTGTTAGAACACACATTAGAGACAATAGATATAAATAATACATATATTCTAATAACTATTGTTTTCGTATTATTATTTTGAACTAATTTGCATAAATTACGTCATTACACAATAAATCTATTAAAATTTAATAAAAAAAAACCAATGACATAACATATGTGAATTTGCCAGTCAACATGTTAAAATCTTAAAAAACACGATCAGCATAATTTTGTAAGTGTATTACTATTTTAAGATTCACATGTTATTAAGATATATCAATTTATTATTTCACTATTATGTACATATATAAGAAAAATCGTGAGAATTTTTATAACGGTATTTAAAGAAAATAGCTCGCAATGTGAGAATTTTTCATGAAATGTACATTCTTATAGCGCTATATAGAGAAATAAAATCTTATTAACTGGCGCTTACTTTACATTTTATGAGTTATGTGGGATATAATGAGACTGTTATAGGTTTATGTACGTTCAAAGAAGATAGAATCCGTTGTGTAGGTGAGATACACAACATATATATTTTAGTCAATGAAATTCATATTTTTTTTGATTGATTTCATAAAATAGAAGTCAATGTCATTCGAAAGAGTTGACGGTTGCCTACATTATGAAATTTGGAGATTATTTTGATTGATAAGTACTTGTCTTGATCTTAAATAAAATATTATTTGCGTGTTTGTGCTGAAGTATTTTTTTTTGCTTATTCACGCAGGTGGTTGGACGAATTAAGCAGGTTGAATGAAATCATAATCGAGTATCGTTGAAATTTATTTACTGATTTGGTTATGTACTTGTAATGTAAAGTATTAAAATTTGTGAATTTATGAACCTTTAAACACCCAAAAGAATATTCGATTGGTAATATTTTTTTTTTTGGTTTTTACAGGCCATTATTGGCCCGTACCGTGTCAACAATCTGACTCCAACGGTTTCGATCACGAGCCAGCTCTTCAAACCGTTGTAGACAGTTTGCGGATGCCAGATCGCTCTCTACGCCGTAGAGCCATCGTCGCCGACAGCGACGCCTATCGAAAGTCTTCGCCTATCGAAAGGCGGTTCTCCCTTTAAAGATCGCTGTATCATTCGTTTCGGATCAGCACGCAGAACGTGACCGAGCCAGCATATTCGCTGTCCTTTGATTTCATGCACGACATCAGGAATTTGCATTAAATTCCTGATCTCGTGATTGAAGTTTTTTTTGACATTTTTAACTGTAATTGTTTTTACGGATGCGGGTCGTCAGCCCAGCGATCCAACCAGATTAAGTCGCCTCCTACGACAAGCTCTGGATACTGTGGTGGTATTCTATGGATCTCATGTTTCGTTCGAAATATTTACGAAACATGGTTGCCCCCACCCACAGGGCGATTCGTAATATACGAAAATAAAACTGTATATATGATATGATACATGTCGTGTTCAATAAAATAGGACAGTTCGTTTCAATATAGTATTATGGAATTGGTTACCAGGCGGACTTCCAAAATTTTATGACGATACACCTTAAGTTCTCGAACCGTTCTCGAACCGATTTAGATCGGCTGATTGGGCTGGCCATACCCTCTCTATTGTGTTGCATAAATCATGGTTTCGCCTTTCTCGAGGTATGTTTAGGATTATTGTTATGCTTAGAGTATCGTATTATCAGCAAACTTATTAAAATAACATTATTTAGTAAGTCAACATAAATTTCCGCATTCATCGTTTTCTTTATCTTAAATATTAGCCTTGGGTCATACCACAAAAAGCCACACCATATACCATAATTGATCCACTTTCATGCTTTATGTTTTGTTGTTTATTGCAATAACAACCTTGTATTTGGTTGGCGTCGTACATAATATCGGCCATCAGAACCAACCAGATTTAGCTTGGTTTCATCAGTCCATAACACTTCCATTTTTCTGGATCAGTATTTGCTAGGTGTTTTCTGCAAAATCCTTTGTTTTATCTTATTTTTTATAAAAGTTAGACTGGGCGCTATTTTTGTAAAAACCACTTTAATTGTTATTAATTTTCTTACAATTACTCTAGAAATATATTTAAGTTTAGATTTGTCTTGATTTCGCTAGATCAAGACTTGTTTTCAACCAGGGTTTTGAAGGCATTAAATACCATATAATGCATTCTGAATAGAATTCGAAATTGATAATAGAATTTCAGAATTAATGGTCTTTTCTTCAATGTAAGTGTTTTGCATGGTCTATTCCCGAATTTGTGAATAAGTCCTTACTATTTAATTTTTTAATTGCATTTACTTAATTTTTAATAATTTTAATTAATGACTATGTGTATCTCTCGAAGCTAAAATTATTACTGATATCTCTTTTTTGTTGAACACCACTGTTATTAGATATTGACCTAGGTTATTGGAATATACAGTCCTTCTGTTTCTTGGGGTAGAATCGAAATCTATACCATTCAAATGACGCAGTGGTTAAAGCTGTGGCAGTTGGGGCTGAAGATCCGGGTTCGAATCCCTATATGTGCATGATGCAAAAGGGATTTTTCACATATATGACTCTGTTGGAGTGCAGAATTCTTGGACCTAACCATCTTTTATGTCAGTGCTATAGGCTGGCGTGCAGTTATATGTGCTCAAATGAGTTGGGAGTGCTTCTACTTCAAAAACGACTGTGAATATTTATAATCACAAACAAATAATTAAAACATATTGCATATGTACGTATTATTAAGAATAACAATGTATGTTTGTGACGCTTTCACTCTAACACTACTTATCGAATTGCAAATGACATTTAAAATTAATAAATAGAAAAGAAAAATTCGTGGTCGATATAGGTTTTGTTTACACATCTTATGATTTAATTGTTTTGTATCGTAGTTGTGGGTGAAAGGAATATATATAGTTTTATTAAACGTGATTGGTATTGCATTCACGTGATTTTGCGTCTTATATCAATTTATAAGAACGAATATCAATTTAATTGTATTAATTCACAATCAGTGTATACTTCATTTCATGAAATTGATTTAAATGATTTCAGTCATATACGATCGGCATGAATCGTGTGTTTTGCTAATAAAATCTCTGATCACAAGGTACCACTTTCATTTTATAAATGTTACTGTCATAGTAACTATCAATCTTTTACTTCCAACCTGTTCTATAATGAATTAAATAAGTTTGTTATTTATGTTTATTTTGAATTACTAACCATAAATTAAAAACTATTTAAAAGTTGTGTCGATATCTACATTTTTAAAGAAAGCTCCGTAATTACTTGTGAAATGCAATTCTAAGCGAAAGTGTTCAACATATAATATAAATTGAAATCGTACATGTACGTAAACTCAAATGTCTTACATTAAGTTTTGACTCAAATTTATTGAAGATTGTTGAATAATAGCATTTAATTCACTAGGTTGTTCTACGATTCTATAGGATGCCTTATCAGACATTCTTTACATTCTTATTTATAATTTCCAATATATTATACTCTTGTTTCAAGTAAAGCATCAAAATCTGCTGATTTACGTTCTATCTTTACGCGATTATAGCCAAATCGAGAAGATGTACGCCTATAGGTCCGATTATTTGCGTAAAACTATTTGCATATTGTTTAGCTCCATGCTAGCCTACAATACTGACATAAAATATAAGTCGTCCTATGAATTCTGGTGAACTTCACTTAAATGTAAACTACTCGTTTGGAGATGTGAGTAGGTTCTTCAAACGTTCCACTGTCTGTATAACCAAGACACAGTTTTTCAATTGTTCTCGTTTGTCAGCGGGAATTGTAATAAGTGTCTTTATATTAATTTTAAATGTAAATTCTGAATTTAAATTCTGAAATTTGGGTCCGGCAGTTGATGTGTCACTATATCCCTTACCAGTACTTATGGCCATTGCGTACTTATGGCCATGGGACTTTATTATTTTCTATTAGTTACAGGCATCGATTTTCATAATCTGAATTCTATGAACTGTTAATTATTATTAACCAAAATATTAGAATAGGATGTTTTTAATACTGAATCGGAACTATCTCGTTCCAAAAAAGAGAATCAAATTATTTTCAAACCATTACCCATATTTTTTATTCACCTAAGAGCTTTTACATTTTTGAGTGACCTGAGCCACGGGGGCAATTTATTTCAAATATCAATAAGTTGCATTTGTGAGTTTCAAAGCGTGCCTTAGAATACACTTGGGTAGTTAACCGTGGATTTTCCCCGTCACTCAGGCTCGATTGGCCCATTGTGACATTAACTTCCAGACGTACACTTTTAGTTGATTTTCTTATAGGAATCGAGATCCAAAGCAGTGCAGTCTACCGGGAGAGTATAAAGGACAGAAGCACATGAATTGCTTAACTGTGTCTTCTTCTCATCACCCTGTTCGCAGTAGAAGTTCGTCTATCATCATTCAAGAAGGACTGAGATTTTTCCTGATTTATTGTTTCAAAGAAGATTTTGCATAGGCGACAAGAGATGAAGTTGTCCCATCTCTTCTGGTGTCTAAGAATAGGCTCAGGTCTCACAAAAACGGAAGGTACATCCAAACGGTCCAATTTATTAGCCAATACGTTTTCTTTGATATCCATGTGTATAACTAACATCATTCAAACTTTCTAGTCGATTCAAGACGCAATTATCTTTCAGATCTCTGCAATTCATTATAAAAGCTCTGCAATTCATATCCTTTATCTCACCTTCAGTAATATGGGTGCCGTCAAACTGTGGTATTGAAGGCAATATGATCGTTGATCAGGGTCTATTTTCGATTGTTCAAATGGGACTTGTGTGATAACTGTCACGTAAAGTATAGCGACTGTGTTTATTTGGCTGCAGTGAAATTTTTGGAGAGGCTACAACAATTCCAGACCAGATTCGAACAAACAAACTGTTTCGAGCTTGGAGGCCTATGAATACGTTTGGTGTTGGAGTGATAAAATTCTCAACGAGTTTAAACGAAAATGGTTTTAACTCCATCTGGTGCCTTATCTCTCCTATTTCAACCATTAAGGTGTGGTTACGGAGATTATGTTTCTTTTAATAAATAACTTTACACCGTTAGAGTCCTGTTTGCAAGGTACTTATTCTAGGTCTCATATTTGACAGCAAACTAAGCCTGGAATCTTTCTATTTTAGAATCTAGAAAACTAGAAAGCTACACACTTGTTAATATTGTAAAAGTGTGCGGTCTATTTTAATTTATATTATATAAGTTGCTATATAGTAACCTGCTTTAAATACAACGGACATCTTAAAATTTTTTAATAGGAAATCACTTAGCTGTCCACTTCTGCTCGGATTCTTTCTAAATTTGGGGAAAGGTTATGGATCAGTTTACTCAAATAATCGAGTTTCTTAAACTTAATTTTTATATTTATAATTTACCTAACAGATTATCAATTTTTAAACTATAATCAAGGTTCATAATTACTTAATGATATTTCACTTATCATGGTACAATATATTATACTTTATTGATAGTGTTGCTCACCCTTTTTATTAACCTACAACCTTTGAGTTTATGTTAATCGTGACTCAAAATTATGTTCAACTTTATACTTAATGATAAAACGTGAGAATACGTTTTATAACATATTGCGAGCATCTTTTATATTGTTATCGATCTTAATTATATAATTTGTATTATCGCATATAAGATTATTCAATAAAAAACGTCTTATTTATTTACTTTCAGACGAAAATAATTTTCCATAATTACTTGGATTTATAAAGAAGATTGGAATAAAAGTTGGGACAGCAGAAGAGTTGACAACAATTAATTTAACATAGTTGATAAGTGTGCTTATCAACTGTGAGTGGTGGAGGGAATCAATATTTTCTCCGTGACAACCGAGAAAAATTTTCCTATAAAAATCTCGGATAGAAAAAACATGAAAATGGTTTTGTCGCAGCGGCAGCGCGAGGAGCTGTAAGTATTTTAATTATATAATATTAAAAGTGCGTTTATATGACCGTTAAATTTGTTGATCTTAGAAATACTTGAAGTATCGAACAAAGGTGAACGAAAGATGAATGGTTTTAGAAATTTAACATTTTTTGTTTTACGTATTGAAATATTTTCAAACCTCCCATTAATAAATATGATCTCACACATTAAATGTGAGTAAGAATAAAATTTAGCAAAAGCTGTTTTGTACGATTACGTAAACTGATCAATATTTAATTGTTTAAACCAGTTTCAAGTGAAATGAATGTAGTTAGGATTTATTGATAAACATATCGATCGACTTTCGCTGATCTCTCGTCATCAGAATTAAAATCACTTGCGGCATCTTAATAAAACAAAAATACTTTCTTTAATGAAAATACATACTTTCAAAATATATGTACATTCTAAATATAATTAAGAAGAATATCTTTACAATTTTAAAGTGTTATGATTTAATCGGTTTGTATATTTAGCTTACATGAAGATTTTGTAATTATAGCATGGGTGGGAATTAAGAGGCAATCGCACAAGCAAACAAATTGAATGGAATTAGAAGAAATCGTATATGTGAACAATAAAATATTGTTTTTAATTATTATTAGTATTAGGAACTGACTTTCACTCTTTTGGGGCACAATCAGTTTTTAAATACAGATTCAAGATTATGTAATTTTTTTTTATGACAGTTATAATATTATCTTAATCATCCTCCCTGCTGAGGTGACTGACCAACTGATTATTGTTCAAATGCTCTATATATCTAACAGTTTATAATATAGTTTCTAAAATTTAACTTATAGGTTCGAATAAAATTAACAGCTTCTCAAAGTTTACTGGTCCCAATCAATAAAATATATTGTTGTGCCGTCATACACGATTGCATTGATCTTTGAATGTTAACAAAACACGTTTGTTGTTTATTATGTGTGATTACTTGCCCGAATGATTTGTTAATAAATTAACTTTGTGGTTAAATATCATTTTTCGACCACTGTTTTGAGCAATTGGGAATAAATCCATCGTTTCTGGTTTATCAGCATATTTACAAAAAGTGATACAAAGTTGTACAATTACACGATCCAAAAGTTTTCGATCATTATTTGTTTACTTCAATTAATCGATTAAAGTGCAAGTTATATTATATGAGTTGTCGTCTTGTTGAAACCACAGTTCTTCTGCACTAATGCAATTCAATATGTAACCAGAAAATCAGTAATATTGGCTCTATAAAGGACTATATTGAAAAGCTCATCATAAAAACATTGACGACAGTGAGGATCAAGTGCAATCCACTTTTGAAAATAAATTTGGAAAATTGGTAAGCCTTGTTGGCAACACAAATAGTTAGCATGTTCTGTCGCAAGCTAAATGAATCTATATTGTAGATAATTTTACGTACAGCATTCATAAAACAGGGCGAAAAACATATGTTCGTAGTGCACCTACTGAATTCCGATCCTCAAAACGGGTCGTAGTATTAAAACTAGCCCACCCTATATGATAACAATTTATCATCATAAGACTTGATTGCTCTCATAAGGAATAACAAATTTGATCTTATCATCACAAGATAATCAATTAGTGATAGTTGATTGCCGTCAAATTATTTATAGCGAAAGATAAATAGGTGCTGTCAGTTTAAAAATACGATTAATCGATAATTTCTTATCTCAATTACTTGTACAGAGTAAACAGTGTGATTTATTATTATTGATCATATCAACCAGTCTCGAAGCGGTTTAATTATTTAAAAAAATTATTTACATAATACTATGTCAAATAAAATTAAAGATGTATTTAGGTTACAATTCGTGATCGCTTGATATTTATATAAGTATAAGAAGATCAATTACCTTCTTAAGTAATATAAAAATAGCATCAATCTATTTTATGAAATTGTAATAAATAATTATTATATGATTATTACGATTAGTTACGATATTGATTTACTAACATTTAAATTTCAGTGCAATAGCAAAATCACTATACATATACGTGGAAATTGTGATTTTCTGTAACGTACAATCGAGATCGTGAGAAATGCATTTTATTTAATTAAGTTTTCTTTCTAATTTCGAACGAATTTAAAATTCAGAAGAAAAAAAATATATTGAATTAGTGTAATCTACTTCGATATTAATTTAAAACAAATTTCCATAAATTCCAAATCTGAATTTTACACCGATTGGGCTTGTATTATATACACACAAAACTGTAAATTATATAATTAAGTAAATTAAAACCGCATCAAACTATATAATTAGTTCATTAAAATTATTCATTGTCTATAGGTATAATTCATAAGTGTGGACTTTTATTTTATCAGGGTACACAAGCTGGCCACCGAATTAGTCTAAATTTTGTGTATGATCCATAAGTGTTTAACACGAATGAATCATTCACTGCTTATAAATTTGAGTCTGTACACACTAAAATATTTTCTCATGCGCCTTAAGCGAAACCTATCGATTATCGCCAATCAACGTACTATCCATATCATTCGGAAATTGCTTGTTTCCAGTTTTTTTTTTGTTGTGTGTATAATTTATATGTTTCATGTCGTTGAACTTTATGAAACATTAAAATATCGCAAAAATGTTAAAAAACATTAAAATCTACTATGGCTTGGTATTTTAGAAGAAAACTATTTTGTTGGTAAGACGAGTTTTTACACTACGTCTTGTGTACATAAAAAAAGTGAGAGGTATTTCAATTTTTTGTATTATTTATTTCTATTTATGGGATGAGTAATATTTTTATAGCTAAATGGAGCTTTTTTGCTGTAGAATACTATTACGGTCAGTCGAATTTTTATTATAGTTTTTTTTGTCTATGTTACTTCTTAGTCGTTAAGATGTAAATTATTTAAAACAAAACAATTTCAAATTTAGCATACATAAATAATGCATGAAGATCACTTAATATCTAGAAGTAAAAGTTATATCTTTATGTCTCTTGTTATACAATATTGACGACCAAAGATTAATGAACTTATATAAACTTGTGCAAAAAAATTTCACTGAATTGTGACAACGAATCGATCTTGAAAGTGAAAGATATTAAATTTGTAGCTGCAACATTGTAGTGAAACGAATTTCTTTGATCTTGCTTGATAAGCAGATCTGATCTACGAAAATAATATGTTGCATCCGAATTACCGGAAACTTTTGTTTTAAACGACACCTAGATCCATTAACACTTTCGCTTTTACAGTGTATTTGTAACGAATGTACAATCATTCGATATTTTTCAATTTTTATAATAGATAAACTAACCTAGTCCTCGTTAGCTATGTCTAGATTATATAGACCAACCTAGTTCTTATGTTTTTGGTTTAGATTAAGTCTATCTCAAATTGTAGGTGTGTGGAGTAGTTATGTTTTACTAATTAATTTGTTCCTTAGCACGAATAACATGAATCCTGAGAATTCATCAACGAATGGTATAGAGAAAGCAAACATATTTATCGAATATCTTAGCTCGGTGCTAAGACAACAAATAAATTTTTATTTAGTAGCGTCTGAACAATTTCTAAAAATATTTATTTCAGAATTTTTACTCTCAAGTCGGCTATCGTTCGGGCTAGTTAGAATCTACCTTATTGGTGGATCCATCTTATTATTTCGTAAGATAAAGCATCCTCAGAGTTTTGTTTGGAATTTGATCATTGTTTCTCCGGTTGTGTGGTCGTTTTCCAAATTCAAATCGCTAGTACATAGATTTTTCTCATATGGGATACTTTTGTTACTCAGATGAAAGTAAGCCTTAACGTGTATTATGATTTTTATCGGCATCAATCTGCATTTCTGGTTCAAGCAAGGAACTGGTTAATATAAAACCTGGACATGATCTCGTTGTAGTAGTTAGTTCTTGTGCCAAATAGAATATTACCAAAATATTTATTATTCGATGTGAGATGATGTAGGATACTTGTAATTGTTGTGCACAACGATGAAGTAATCTGGCAAAGTGCTTTTGTATAACTTTTGTACATTTTGGTTTATGCAAACAATGGATTGAAAACATTGGATTGTTTCAAATTAATACAACTGACCTGAACCATTTTTCTCATTGGTTGGTAACGTTTTTATTTGATAAAGAGTTGTGTTTTTGTTTTGATTTCCACAAATGCTTGTGATTGCGAGCGCAATTCATGATTGAAATTTCATGATTGAAATCATTAGAGGTTTTTATAATAATATATTGTGCCTAGTGGGCCACTTTTGGAAGGCAGAACTGGCGTTGTGGAATGAACCAAATTATTTAGTTACGGTATCAAAATAATGATTCATTCAGTTACCATGAAAGGTATTGCTTGCTTAAGACAGCAGAGCGATGGTAATGGGAATTGTAATCCGATGAGAAAAGGGTAACAAATCACCTGCCAAAGCAACTAGTCCTTTAAAATAGATGGCACTCATGTTATATGCACGTACTCGTACATAACGGATATGACAAATTTAAAGATAATAATATTCAAATCAAGCCATATCGAGTAGAGTTGCAGGGGATACGTGATCTCTATTTTAGTGAACATTACATATAAGGCTAGCTAAGTTTCTCCTGGCTTTCAATTCATTGATGTTTTGATATAATTCTTTCCGATCTGTTTTCGTAGGAAATGGACACCGAGGCTTCAGATGTCATCTACATTAACAGATTAAATTTTAGTCGTATTAACCCATACGTGTTATATCGCTGTTAATTTTTGTTGTTGTTGAAAATGGCTCGTTTTGATAATATAACACAATATTAATCTGTTGGTACTGAATATAGTATAGTCATTCAGGATTTTACATTAGGGATTTGTTCCAAGAACATCCATTAATGATATTAGTAATGATATTTTTGAATATTAATTGTTGGGAGTAGTCAGCGTTACCGGTTAACATAATTAGTGTAATCCGTTCGATACTGGGAAGCATATGTTTAGTATGCATATGTAACACTGTATTGATGTGATTAAAAGTAAATTGTTTATTGATTGTTCAGTAAAATGATTATTCCTCAGCTTAAGCTTTTATATTTCCTGTCCATAAGCTTTATAGCAAATACTCACTTAAATAAAAATATGAAAAGGCCAAACAAGTCATATCAAAAAATTTTGATTTTTTGTCGCAAGAACGAGTTACAAAATAAGTCATTGTACACACAATATGTACTTAATACAAGCGCTGCCGTAAAAGTTATTAGAAAAGTAATAAAAATTACCGAAACTCTTGCCAATCCGGAGATGATATCTCTAAACATATGGTTTTTGAGCACTTCAATCGCTTAAGGTCGATGAATCGACCGTTTGAGTGCTCAAATACTTGCTTATTTGTTGTGATGTGTGTGAGCTCATATTATCGTCATACAAAATGATTCACCGTTTTTGATTGGTTATTTTCTCTCATTTTGTTGCAAACCTTTGGCTAACAAATGTCGTTTGTCAACCTGAATTAACTGTCTTTTGGTTTTCAAGAGCCACTTAACCACATGATCGACTTTCGTTAAGAAACACTAACCATATGCTTTCAAACGCTCCGGGCTCGCACAAGTTTTGGTAGTTTTTCTATACAGTCGTATGCCCTTTTCCTACGCACATATCCATGAGTCGCCTGTCACGATCTTGTATATATTTCAAGCATATATTTCAGTTATACATTGGAACGGATTTCAAGCTTTTGGCGGTACTAATGGACACCAACTTTTTAGTTGTAAAATCGTATCTACGCTGGTGTGTCCAACGCATAGACATGCCTAGATAATTCAGATGACGATCTTCTTGAATCACTTTTCTCACAGCACCGATGTTTTCTGGCACAACAGGTGTTTTTGGATGACCTTTACAAGGCTCTTCCTTGAGCGAATGTGGTTCGCGTTTAAAATCATTGTTCTAATTCGAACAATAACCACTGATAGTACTTTGTCGCCAAAAATCAAATGATAAGAATTACATAGGACAACACTAGTATATCCATTTTCTAAAAACATTTACGGTAGCCCTCGTACTATCAACATTTTATATTGTTAATTTCTTAACACATAATTACTTTTTTCTTACACAATTAATCATTACCTAAACTCGTTATTTATGCCGGTAAAATACTTAAGATTATACGGATTATAAAATGTTTAATATGTAACTTAATCCAAGGCCTTGTACGATTTTATTTATTAAGTAATTCATTTTTAATCATCAAGAAAGTACATAATAATACCACCCTTTCGTAAATATTACTGCCCACACATCGTATGTGTGGATATATTATTTTCAGAGAAACGATATCGTATTGTGACATATTTTACCTTATTCTTAACTCAAACGCAAATAACAAAATTTATACAAAAGTAAAGTTCAAAGTAAGTTAGCGGGACTTGTCATTTATTATACAATACAATGTAAAAACCGCAAGTACAATAAACTTAGAATTTTACGATTTTCGTCTGACAACAAAAGATCATCTAAAAATTTTCTTTTCCGCATCTAATTGTAATTGTTGTGTAGTTTGGTGTTTTTGTTGAACTTTCATTTAAAAACAACTATTGTGTAATTAATTTAATAAATTGTTTTGTACAAGCGATCTCTTGTTTTACTTCTAATACTCGAAATTAAATGCCATGCACGTTCTTTATCTGTAACTGGTAAACAATTCAGACGCGGAAGGAAAATAATTATTAATGGCGGAAAAACAACATGTCCAAAATATCGATTTAGATATGTGAGTGTACAGCGTACTTATAATTATACGTTCGATAAATATCAATTAATTGCATTTTCTAGTTTTTCTTCACTTATATGTTGCTCGCATAAGTAAAAAAGAACATACATAAGAAAAATATGTAGTAGTCGTCATACTCAAAACCAAAAACAGTGCATAGTGTGTGTTTAAGTTGTAGCGGCTAAACTTGTCTTATATTTATTGTCATATTAATCATTTCTTGCTATTGGAATCGTTTGTGTGCTGAGATTAAGAAAAGAAGGTATGAAGAAAGGCGAGAAGAAAACACGAATGGCGCGAATTAAACCTACAAAGACATATTTTTGTTTTGCTATTATAATTTACAGTTTCTATTGAATATAATAGCTAATTATAATTGCTAGAATTTTTCTAACCGGTCGGTGTAATAAAAATGGAAAATTAATTGAAAAATTATTGCTATGCTAAGCAAATATTTTAATAATAGGCATTTTATAATCGTGCAAGGGCAGAGTTAAGTAAAACAGAGTATGAGAGGGAAATTAATGTTATGAATTTAAAATTAAAGTAATGCTTATAGCTGTATATTATCTTGGTTCTAAGTATAAGACATTTGTTAGAACTATAAAGTGGTGATAGACATGGTAATGGCCATGATATTGTCGTGTTTTCGATAACGTTTTTGAAGCAACTAGAGAACTTTATACTCAAGCATGCTGGCTTCCAAGTCGTCTATCGGCATTGCAATTGGTCGGGAAAATTTAAATCCAGGAAAGTTATGTCCATTCCGTAACGTCCAACTACTGAAACACTTATTTCCTCGAGGCTGTCACGATACATTTCTTAGTTCACTTTAGGTTTAGTTTGACACAGCGGTAAATTTAACTCAGATTATAATAGGTATTTTGCCTTTTACTATAATTCGACTTTTTAGAACTTGGAGATTCAGCTATTTGACTATTTATTGGAAATAGATTAGAAGAGGCTTTTGTGTTTGGAAGAGGCTTTTGTGTTTAGATTCAATAAGTCGGTGTTTATAAAGTTCAACAATTGCCAGTCATATTCTGAATTGATGTTTTCTTTCTAATTTGAGTTGGTAAGTGTTAATCAAATCTAGTTGTTTTGGGAGAAATGTTAAGTTTTGGCCAACAGTTGCTTATTCATTTAAAAATCACTTAAATATCTTTAATGCTGCATGGCGGAATGATAGAAATAATCCGTATACCATACCATAAATCCTTGTTCTAGTAAGAATCCGCCCGGCTTTATTGACACCGGCAGTTAATGGCATCAAATTAAAGGTCCATGAAGATCAAGTTAGGTCGGCCTATAGCCGGATGACTTACCAGAAAGAAGTGGTGTGGATACTACCAGGATCTGAACCAGGATGGTAACGCATGCAATCAAAGCAGCTTCTTTCTTAATGTGGAAGTGCAATGGAAACATAACTTCTATAACCGCACGCTGACATGTTGACTTCGTTTATTTTGATCGTTTATATTGTCCAATTTTCGACCATTTTTTGGAGCTACTACAGTTTTATATAATCAAAAATGCGCCGAAGGTTAGCTTTCAAGTCGTCTATCGGTGTTGAAACAATTTAAATCCAGAGAATATTGGGTTCATTACGTAACGTAGATAAACTACATAAACACATCGAAAATTTCACGACAGTACATTTCTTGAAAGAAGCTTTGCTGTGCCAAAGGTAATTTTAACCTAGATAATAACATTAGTCTTAGGTATTTTGTTTCTTACAATAATTCGAAGTTCTAGAGCTTGGACATTTAGTTATTTGACAATTGTTTGAAAATTGATTGGATATGAGGCTTTTGTGTTTCAAAGTCCAAAAAATACTAGCCATACTCTGAAACATAGACCACTAACGTTTCGAAATTTCTGATTTTATCTTCAGCTTCGAGCGAAATGTTGTTCCTAATCAGTTTAAAATCAATTTATAATCTGAAGCGTTTGTGGGACCTGACTACATCGAGCGAAGTACAAATAGTTTTGAGTACAGAAAACTTCAATTTTTACGGCTGATGTTGTGGCAACATCATGCTCTGATAAATCCAACTACTTTGTTTTACGATGCTTATAGTTCATTTTGTTGATGCAACAATCTCTTATAGTCGAGTTGTCTCGTTTACACGTCATACGCCTGTACGTAGTTGCTAGACGAGTATCATCTGCTTTTGCTCTTAATCTAAGAACCTGAATCGTGTAGAGTTTTATAAGACATGTTTTATTCATATTGTTTTGTAATTCCATATGTTAATTTTTAATAAACATTTGTTAATACGCATGCTTATTTTTATTTTTGTACTCGATTCGTTATTTCCACCATTCCAACAAAATTTTCAATGCCCACCCTTTTCTTGCTAAAAAAACACGTCATTCAATCTATATTATGTCTCACTTTGGGTTTTCTTCTTCAACATTTTCTCGTATCAAAATCGCCGTTTTGCTGTCGCCTAGTAAAATAAAAGCATAAACAAAACTTAATAATTTTCCATAACCCCCTCCTCAATTTTCCCTAAATAATTTCGTTTATTTTGTATCCCATATGTTGAAAAAAAATTCGAGTCCAGATTCAACTCTCGCTGGTATAATAAAACCATTTGTATTTTGAATGTCAAAAGATGAAAAGTTTATTTTCCACCATTCTGGCTATTACAAATGTTTATACACACAACGTTAAATGAGAAAATCCAATTTTTTTTGTAATTATCATGTCATAATATCTAAAAATGGTATAGCCGAATAAACCCCACAACTATTATTTTAGTACAAAACATTCATATATAGTCTTCTTAAAGGAATATTATTATTGTGCCAGTGGGTAGTAGGAGTCGTTGAAAATAGAAAATATATAAAAGAAAAAGGAAAAAATCAATATAGAGAAACATTTTTTATTGTGTTGGTGTATATGTCGAGTTTGAATTCATAATTTGGATGACGTCAGAAAAAATTTTCAAGAAAATTTATTGTGGGATAGCAATTGGTGTTGGTTTTATTTCAATTAATGTTGGCAAAATGGGGAGGAGACTGTCGATTTTCAGTTTCGCTCCTTGTGGGCTCAATTTGTTGCTGAGTACGTGACTCGACATATTGATTGAAGTTTGTGAAATGGACTTGCTTTGAAAAATAAATGATTTATAATTATAAATAAATGACGTCATTTCGGGTTTGAATGTCACATATTATTGTTAGATTTTCACGTTAGTTTGGCGTTATCTACTTGATTTGGGTTTGGAGAAATATTTTTGTTTTGGTATTTTTTACAGTAAGACTATTTTAATGTGCGTGTTTCTTAGAATATCCATTTGGAACATTTGAAATGAGCTGATTATCCAGTATTACATTACACCTCTGCACGAAAATAAATGTTGTGTTATTTTTCGTTAACGATTACTTAATCGATTGTACATAGTCCCAATGATCATTCGATTGACAGGTGTATAAACTGATTGGTTCTAATGGGTGTCTGATAATTATAGTCTGTATACCATACTATACTTTCTTGTTCGAGTAAGAATCTTCGTCGGCTTTATTCGTGAAATTCAATTTACTGGTCTTACAGGCGAGTGGCTTGTCAGTAGTAAGTGTTGTGTAAATTCTACCATGGTTTTTAAATGATAATTAGTGTTCAAATTACCTTCAGAATCATCTTGGCGACGACGCAGTAAAGACAGCTTCTTTCTTAATGTGGAAGTACAATGAAAAGTGCAACGTAGGTTCTAAACGAGCCTCAGACTGACCTTTTGATATCGATTATTGTTAACCACGAATCATCAGGCGCAATAACCTCCTGTAAATCTTGACGATATGCTGATATTTTTTGGAAATTTGAACCGTTTTGCCTTTCAATACGAAAGATTATGTTTCCTTTATCTTCCGTGGTTTTTCGATTAGTCATATAAAGTGTTACTAAAAGCTTTAATAATGCCAATATAGGCGCTGAGATTAATTTCTTTTTCAGTGATTGATCTCTTAGTTCTAGAAATGAGACTGCTTTATTGGTTTTTTGAGTGGCTCAACACAATAAAAGAGTTAAGACTAGTTGGCCTATTGGATACCAAGCAGATAAGGTGAAATATTTTGACTCGGGATGAAATTATTCGACTTTAACAACAATCGAATATGTGATCAAAAATACATTTAACCGTATTTTTATGACACAACAAAAGCAGTTTATCTGGAATTGGCTTCGGATATTACGGATTCATTATTAATTGGAATATGCAAAAAGTGATTTTTCTATAAGTTTGGTTCAAATTTTAACTGCAGACTGACCTGTTGACATTGACTGTCGATTATTGCAATGAGCTCTTGTGACATTTAATATAAATCTTGATGATATGCTGATGTAACGTTTTTTAGGAAATTTGAACCGTTGTGCCTTTAAATACGGAGAGTTACTTTCTTTTCCGCTGCTTTGCCATTAGAATCATATAAAGTGAGTGTAATTAAAAACTTTTCAAATGTCGCAGATAGTGATATCTTTTCAATGATTGATCTCTCAGTTCTAGAAACGAGACTGTTTAAAGCGATCACGATAGATTTAGCAGCTTAATAGATGAACTGGTTTTTTTGTAGTGGCTTAACAAAAGATACGAGTTAAGACTAGCTGGCCTATTGGATACGGCTCTTACGATACGAGCCAGATAGAGAGAAATATTTTAAACTACCGCAATCGGTCTAGTTCGATGTTACCGAAGAGTTTGGATTGGCCTTAAATTACTGTTTTACTCAATAAAGCTTTCATTATCCTTTTGAATGTTGCATTTGTAGAGTTACTTTTAAGAGTACCTCTTGTTTGATTTCGGGGTGAAATAAGTCGACTTTAAGAACAATCGAATATGTGGTCAAAAATATATTTTAACTCTATATTTTGGAGGAATATATGAAAACGTTGCTTAGATTAATCTTGGCAGTATAATAGAGCGATGTGTAATCTGATGCACGCGAAAGCCAAGAAACATTGTTCCAAATCATATAAACTTTGCTAGACGGTTGCGTTGACCTTATTTTAAACTTAATGCAACCCTTTATCAATAAATTTAAAGGTCAATTGGTGATATTGATTGACCCACTGATGTTATCGTGTGACTTCTATGTCTTAAGGCCATTATGTAAACTATGTGTTATCGTGATAAGAAATGTAAATTAACTGATCCAATTTAATTGCTCTGAAAACCTTTAAATTATTATCAAACATACAATCAACCTAATAAACTTGACCTATAAGATGATGTAGATATTCCTAAACACAATTATAAAGAATTGTCTAAGGCAAACAAACAATTATAAGAGAAAGTAAATTTTTTCTCGAAATGTCATTAAACAAAAACGTGATTTATACAATACGACGAGCCGATTGAAAATCGAAATTTAATTTGGTTTCATATGATGTATGACCGACTAGCATCGCGTATAAAATAAATATTGCATGCTCTCCAACGTATATGCCTAGCATAAGTAGCACAACCAAATAGTCAATCAACAAAAAATTGATAAGAGGAAATTAAATTTTTCTTAAATTACTTGGAACGACAAATTTTTATGTATTTAATTGATTTCATTTTCTTGTGTATCATTTTCTGCCAAGATACGACTCTTTATATTATACAATACAGTGATATTCAACAATTTTATTTGTGCATGACAGTTACACTTTTGTTGTATTACAATTTTCCGATTGATCATTCCTTTCAATATATTTTTCAACAACACGATCATGATGAACGATGATGATTACTGTGATCTTTAAATAAATTCATGTAATTACAAAGTAATTGAAAACAAAAAAAATACTTGAAGAAAATACTTGTGTGTGATTTTGTTGAATATGTATAATTATCGTGATTTGTGTTGTTTACGAAATGGAAAAATGAATTAGAAATTGAAATTGATTTCCATGGTGTGTGAAAGGTAATATGCTGTATATACTGTACACAGTACAACGGAGAATGATTAGCCTTAATGTCACGACCTTTCCGATCTCATCAGGTAATTTTGTAAAACATTAATTTATTAATTTGAGATTATTATTTGTTGTTGTTGTGCGCTTCTAATTAATTTCCCACAAGTGATGAACGCGGGCGCATAATCAAGATTTTTGAATAATTATGATAAATGACTTGTGGTTTTGTTAAAGGAAAATCTGTGTTTGCGTGACTAAATTAGCCCAAAATATATGAAGTTTTATCGTCAACTATCTTTTCTAATTTATCTTCGTGTGATTCTATGAATTTAAATGTTTGTCTATGTTGATGTGTACGACCTCAATGATTCAATTAAATATGTACTATAAAAATATGTTTACCTTTTGGGTTAACAACATTTTCGATCTTTGGACGTATTCTTTGCCAACTTGCCAGTCAATCTGAGAAGTAAATTATGTGTTATGTGGATTGTAATTATTTTTAATCAGGAAATAATAAAGGTGTTGTGTGCAAAAATATTAGCAGTTATTAAAACAAGTCTGTGTTTACCATAAATAGTATGATAAATTGTTGCTAATTTTGGAAAACGTTCATTTAATCCGACTATATGTAATCTAATTGTATGTCTTACAATGTTGTTTCCTTTTATTTTTAGTAACCAAGCGATAGCCGATTATTTAGCAAGTAATGGTTATTCAGATGCTCTCGAAGCATTCAAAAAAGAAGCCGACCTATCCTCAGAATTAGAACAAAATAAAAAATTTGGTGGTCTATTGGAAAAAAAATGGACATCGGTAATTCGATTACAAAAAAAAGTGATGGAACTAGAAGCAAAATTATCGGAAGCCGAAAAAGAGGTAATCGAAGGTGCACCCACAAAATCAAAACGTAGTCCGGGCGAATGGATACCACGACCACCAGAAAAATATTCATTAACCGGGCATAGAGCAACCGTGACACGGGTATTATTTCATCCAGTATTTAGCCTTATGGTATCAGCCTCGGAAGATGCCACAATTAAAATATGGGATTTTGAAACGGGCGAATACGAGCGTACACTAAAGGGGCACACCGATTCGGTACAAGATATTGCATTTGATTTACAAGGCAAACTATTAGCATCGTGTAGTGCTGATTTATCGATAAAATTATGGGATTTCCAGCAATCATACGAATGTGTAAAGACAATGCACGGACATGATCATAATGTATCGTCAGTTGCTTTTGTACCGGCCGGTGACTTTGTTTTATCAGCATCACGTGATAAAACGATTAAAATGTGGGAAGTTGCTACTGGGTGAGTACCACAAAAATTTATTAATTAATTCACTTTCATTTTCACAATATATGTAATCGAAACGTTAAAACGCTTAATTAAAAATTTATAACCCGAATAAAACAATCTCGTCTCGCGCAATAAATCGCGGTCCAGTAATTTTTTAATACACAAATATAAGTAGACTCTGATACGGGGCGGCGGGTACTGGTTACATAATGTGGATGTGGTTATTTAACTTATCTATTCATAATTATGTTTGCTTTCAATTCTAGATATTGCGTAAAGACATATACTGGACACAGAGAATGGGTTCGTATGGTACGAGTAAATATTGATGGTGATTTGATGGCATCGTGTTCGAATGATCATTCGGTTCGTGTATGGCAGACAAACTCGAAGGAATGCAAAGTAACTATTTTCATAATTTATTCAATATTTATTTGTAATATTAACAATTCGCACTAATTTTTATATATTAAGAATGAATTACGTGAACACGAGCATACAGTTGAATGTATTGCATGGGCTCCAGAGGCATCACATGCGGCAATAAACGAAGCAGCTGGCATTGATAATAAAAAGGGAGCACACCAGGGTCCATTTTTAGCATCAGGCTCGCGTGATAAAACAATTAAAATTTGGGATGTGACATCCGGTTTATGTCTTTTCACATTAACCGGGCATGACAATTGGGTACGAGGTATTATATTCCATCCTGGTGGTAAGTATATGATATCAGCTAGTGACGATAAAACTATTAGAGTTTGGGATCTCCGTAATAAGCGATGTATGAAGACATTATACGCTCACCAGCACTTCTGTACGTCAGTTGGTAAGTAATATGTTTTATTTGATTATTTATTTGTGGTTACGTAATTATCAGCAAATATTTATTATACAAGTTAATTGTGCAATATGTATCTAAATATATTTATGCCAATTTTCAAGGTTGTTCATATATTCACATGTGATAATAAATATAAAACAACGAACTTAAATGGATCACCTTTCTATGGCGATACAAAGTGTAGTTGTTATAATAATCGTTTTGAAGACCATTAAAAGTTGCGTGCAGAATTCTAATATTTTCCCCTACTATGAACAATTGCATCGATCGAATCATAAAACGCAATGTTGTGTGAACTATCGACCCATTGATAACATTTTTTAACGATCACAAACCAACCAATCTGCACTCTACCAGTTCGATTAGCTTTGTTCTTAGCATAAAGCAATACTACAACACCTGTAATAACTTTTAGTTGCACAGATCTTATAAATATTTCAAGCACTATCATCCGAACGCAATTGACTAGACCTTAAATTTATACATATTCTCGTAGCTTTTAGGATTAATTTATTTAGTGGCATTCCAGACAGTGTAATAGAAATTAACGTCCGTTGTCATGATAAAATTTACAATAGTACATACTCATTGGAATCTCCGGCGAAATACATACATTTCCTCGTAATGAATGTTAATATCGGAAGAGTTTTTGTATATAGTTGTAGTGAGAATACTAATTGTGTTTTGTCCTTGAGTAAAAAGTAGTGATCCATTTTCCAACGGGATATCGACGTAGATCTTCAGTTTTATGAGAATACGGTTTGTCTGAATACACACACGATTTTACTATTTGAACTTTACAAGCTGTTGTAACATTAGCTATTATAGCATGTTCTGACATATCATAACATCACAAAGTAGCCGTTCTATTGCTATTTCTTGTATCTTTCTAAAATTCAGAAAATGGACGACTACCCCCGGTACTTTCAAGACCCAATAAATGGTTTGTCGTTCCATCATCTAAAATCAATGCTGCTTTTCAAACTCAAGTAAAGTCGTTCTAGTACACAAATAAATGGTCGATTAGTGCCATCTATCATGATGTTTCAAAAATGTAATATTATCTTCTGCATGAGCTAATATTGTGTCAAGAATTTGATTTATGTACTTTACAAATTACAGCAGGAATTCTTTGTTAATGTGGATATGCATTTAAATCTATTCATATTTTTTTGATAGACCGATGCCGCAATAGTCTAAACCATTAGTTCTTGCTGTAATGCTGCATATTCAGCTGCAAAACCATCTCGATACCATCGAGCTTTGTATATGTCATAAACAATTGATTTATTGATGTTACTTAACTTGATGCATGTTTTGGTTTTCTTCCAAACAACATCCGTATCACTTAGTGAGTACCTAATTAGCGTTACATTCGTTTATGGCTAGCTGATTTATAATATTTTAAGATGTCAGTATTTAAATATTGATCAGTATTAGTGATTACGCTAGTTTAAAACAAACCATGGTGTCCGTTTTAAATTCAAACCTTTTTCGAAAATATGATTCATTTCATGAAGACTAGTGGTTGGTTAGAGATTATTTCCACCATCTTAAGAAATATATTTACCGAATTAGACATATTATCGATTTATTTGTCAATGGGATTAAACAATGAAGAAAGACACAATCAACCTTATTTGTGGTTCGTTTACACCATATAGTATTTGCTTAAATATATCGTTATTAGGTGGTCGTTTAATTAAAATCCACAACTTGATATGACATGTTATGATTGAGACTAACTAACAGTCATCCATTTCTGAAATCAATAGTTATGTAATGCACATTCCTGGAATATGTACAGCAAAATATAAAGTCATATATGAAACTTAGTATAGTGCAAAAACGAATAATGATGTTAGTCACACCAACAACTAACCGCCTGGCAGCTTGAAAGTCATTTACTTACTACTTTTATAGTAGTAGGAGAACCTCCCTTTACTCCAGTCTGTAGTGTTACATGTCAATAAATCAAAATATAACGTCGTAACTGTGGTTTGGATGTTCGTGCTAGTTCTAATTGGGTACATATATGATGTTAATCGTTCAGAAACTATTCGTAACCGTGGTCGTCAAGTCAATGGTGTTGTTGATAACATGTCACGATTTATTCGAAAAATCATGTACCATTTGATCTTGTGGTACAAATGTATCGACAGTTAGTAACTGTGATCATGACCTACGGCTTACGAGTTGCGACATTAACTAAGGCTAATCGGTCTCGTCTAGCTCTTTAGACCAACGAGAAAAGTTTTTTAGCCTAACTTTTCAGCATAGTTGGAATCGATCTCGAAGAATGAAAAGACTATTAATCAAAACTTATAAACAAAATAAATATTTAAATGGAATTCTAATAAAAAAAATTATTTTATTTCTAGATTTTCATAAAACACATCCCTTTGTAATATCTGGTAGCGTAGACCAAACAGTAAAAGTGTGGGAATGCCGTTAATTTTAATAAAATCAATTATTTAAACTTGTAATAACTAAAAAACTATATACGGTTAAATTCAAAAATAAAACATAAACTAAATTAAAATAAAAACAAAATTGGAAAATTAAAAAAAAAAAACAATAAAATATAAAAAATAAAAGTTTTCTTTCATTTTTTCCTCAAAATAAAAGCTAAATAAATAAATAAAATTGATACTGAAATAAGGATATATAAAAGGATTAAAGTGTACACTCCCTTATCTATACTATATATTATTATATAAATATTTATTTTATTTATAAAATACTTGCCAGACAGTTTTAAAACAAAAAATACAAATCAGCGATGAAAATATATCCTTATTATCAAAATAAAAGAAAATGATATTTGTGAATTTTTATTATTTTTAATTATGAAAAAATTAAAAATAATAAAATAACGAGATAAATTTTTTTTAGTTTTATTTATTTAATTATATATAATTATTTTTTTTATTTTATGTTTTTTTTTTTTTTTTGAGATTAGAAATGATATACATAATTATAAATACATATTTAATGTTAAGCTTTAATTATTTAAAAATAAAAATACATAAACAAAAAATAAAATAAATTAAAATTTATTAAAAAAAAGTAATTATATTTAATTATAATTTTTATTTTTCTCTTCTGTTCCCTATTTTTTTTTTTAATTTTATTTGTACATTATTATTTTTATAATTATTTAAATATAATTAAAATAAATAAATAAAGATGAAAAACAAACAATGTCTTCTCTTTTTTATATAAAAAATTATTATAAAAACAACAAAAAAAATTATATTTATTCACCATCGAATTTTTTTTATGGTTTTATATTATTTTCTACTTAAAAAAATAATTTTAAAAATATATTAATAATTATAATCGTATTAATATAAAACAATACAAACGTAAAAATACGACTTATAATTTATTAAATATTTTTTTTTATTTATAATTTATTATTTTCGTAAATGAAAGTAAATTTTATTATTATTTAGTTATGATTTTTTATTTTTGTTTTTGTGATTAAAAATATATAAATAAAAATAAAATAAATTATTCTGTATTTCTTATAAAAAAAAATATTAAAATAAGCTCAATTAAACAAAAACACGTGCTAATTCAATTAATTTGAGAGTTAAAAGTAAATAATTTCCAGCATGATTTAAAACAAAAAAAAAACTATTTATTTATGCCAAAAACGAAAAGTAATTATAAATTTAATTATTTATTAAATATAAGACAATAATATATTTTTATTTTTAATAATAAAAATATATATATAGTGTATATCCTTTTTGGTATATAAATTAATTAATTAATTTGGTGTGACAATATTTTATATATAAAAACTGCACACGACCTATTTATTTTTAGCTCTCAAATTAATTAACAATTATTATTATGTTTTTATTTAAAATATAAACAAACCTATAATACATAAAAATATTTGATGCAATTTTAAGTTTATTTAAAAAATAAAACATAATATAAAAAATAAAATTTTTAAAAAAACTATATTACATATTTATAAATATTAAAAATATTGATATTTTATTATATTTTAATAAATTGCTGGAGATATTTTTTTATTATTATTATTTATAAAACGAAATTAAATAAATAATATAAAATAGTTAATAATTCCGTGATTTTGTTCCGCCGTTATACGTTTAATAATTCAATTTATAATGTTTTTTTTTCGTAAAAATCAATTTAAAATACAAAACAAACAAAACAATTATTAATAAATTATTATAATAAAATAAAACTTATTTATTATTGTATTACATAAAAATAAAATAATAAAATTAGTAATGAGAATAAAATTAATAAATAATACATTATATAATATATAATTTAATATGGAATAAAAAAAACACACACACATAAAAACATTTATAAAAAATAATAATTATTAATTTATTATTATTTTCAAGTGAATTAAAATTAAATAATAGAAATATAATAATTCATTTATATACTGTCGACTATGTCTATAGTGAGATAATTTTTAATCCCTGATTGATTATTAATTATTTCATTCGGATGTGTTTATGTTTTCGTTACTTTTAACAATTTTTTTTGGATTTAATGATGAATAATTCAAAATACAACAAAACAAATACATGTTTCTGTAAATACAAAATATGTCAACAAATAAAAATAAAAACAAAACAGAAAAACAATAAATGTTGATTTTGTTTTATTTATGGAATGTGGTTGGTGAATTTGAAACGAAGTTAAATCATCAGGGGTCATTATGCCACAATTCAATGTCGCCATAACTCATCATAATTAAATGAAATTGTTCAAAACGCGTTGTTGATATCTGATTTAGTTTTAATTTAACGGTTTCAAGGTTCAGAGCTATGAACGAAATAGAAGAAACCGTGAAGCAACAAAAATTCTATCATATGTTGTTTACCTCGAATTTATGCAAATATATGTTTGTGTTGTCGGTTTGTTAGACCACTGTAGCATATGTGGATATTGTGAGTACAAAACCGGCCTGAGGTCCGTCATTTCATGCCAGAAATGTGCTTCCAAAACTTGAGCTTATTTCGTTGTGCAAAGTTATCCCAGGATCTTATTCCCGAAAAAAAAATATTCATCAGGTAATACTAATTTCATCCTATCCTAGGATTTTTAAAATCATCCCATAAAATTGTGTAATTGATCGAATTTAAAAAAATAAATCTAAAGTTTCTACTGTCTATAAACAAAACCGGACAATCCATAATCAATGAGATTTACAATCCAGATCAAAGTTTGTGTTTAAGAGATATGAACGATCTCATGTGAGCTCGAATCGATTTCATGTTCACTAACTATGTGCAAAACATCAAGACCAGCCATATGTTGAGATTTGCGCGATAGGTCCATGAACGAGTTTGCTCATAGTTAGTGGACATGATATCGATTCGAAACCACATGAGATCGATCCCGAAACTCGTGGTTCATGGGAACCAGCAATATTTAATCTTTATAACAGCATGAACAAGTTGGGCCATATGCATATAGGTCTATAGCGCAAATCTTAACTAGTCTTGTAGTTTTGCACATAGTGACTAACTTGCTTATATGTAAATCAGAGCGTCTATTATGAAATATATCCAACTTGAAATTTTCAATTAATGGAAATGTCTGATCTGATCCATAGAAAATGCGATAACTTTTAGCTTATAAAACATCAAAACACGAAAGGAAAATATGTGGTCTAAATAACAGTTGGATTTTGTCTTGTGTCCGATTCGATCCGAAGGAAAAATCCGATTCGATTTTGCTTTTTAGTTTCCTAATAACATGGATTTACCCGTTAACGGAAAAATCCGATTTGGATATATTTCATACTAGGACAAATCGAGAGCAAATGGCAAAAATATAGAATTTCTCTTTATTCGTCTCAATAGCTTCGAGAATAACCAAATGATTACCAATTAGATAGTGTCCAATAATGGCACCTACACTTGACTTCATGATACATCGTTGCATAAAGTCTGATTTGGCCAAATTTGACTTGCTCTGTTACAAATACAATGGAAATTGCCAGGTTTCCATAAAAACAGTTTTGAGCTACTTTCAACGTAAACAAGTCTGATTGAAAAACTTAAATCGCGAGTATTCGTAAAGTGGTTTTTATAAAATTTTATCCAGCGTATGGTTTCCTTTATTATTATCAGTTCGTCCTGAAGTTGATGTAAAGATGAAAATTATTACATTTAGGGTTTCTTGGAGAAAAATGTATATCCACCAATTTTCGGAAAGTTCAACTCCTAGATTGAGAAGTAATTTCTCTTCTTCGTTAAATGATGTATCAGAATGGTATAGTCCGTAATCTATGAGATTGCATTGTGCCTTGGAATTGATGAATGTCACAAATATTACTAGTACAAGTATTTGCAGTCGCTCGTTTGTTTGAAAAGGTAAAAAAGAGAATCCGCAGTGCTTGGCTGGATGTACTCTCTAAATCAAAACTAATATTAGGCTTTTCACAAAATTTTCTTCGATGATTGGCTGTTGTACTGAAAGTATTTGGCTTAGTAAAAATTTTACTTTGATCACGACCTTCAAAAACATTGAAATTGAGTAGATCAAACTGAGGAATTTAATGCTTTATAGGGAAAAGATTCACTTGGCAAGCCTGGTCTCGGAGATACCCCATCTGCACTTTAGGTTTCTTTACGCCTGCACAACGGAGGTTGAAGAAACACCAAATTTATATTCCGCTCTGAGATGAGATTCGAGAAATCGATCTCCCTTCAACTGGAAACTACAATTGCTAACCACTGCACCAACAAACGAATTATTTAATATTCGTAGCATTGTATTTGAGATTCGTATTGTTTGATACCACAATGCTATCCCAGTCACAATGCTGCGTTAAAGTAGAGAACAGGCTACTGAGAACTTTTGCAATTACTTCTGATGGTCGACAACGAGATGCGCTGTCGTCGATACTTTTTAATCTCATGTTGGAATACATCCTTCGTAAAAGTGGAACACCTCAAGACAATATCTTATTCCAACAATCCAAATATTCAGATGATTTCTGTGTGATTGGATTCAATAACAACGGAGTGAAAGAGATACTTGTTCCTCTTGAACAGTGTTCAGCTTCCGTTGGTCTAAAAATCAATGAATCCAAAACCAAATATCTGGTTAAATATCTGGCTAAATACCAAGACACGAATGATTTCAGTGGTGGTAACCACACGTTTGAAGGAGTAATGCGATGCATTTATTTTGGATCTCTCATTGCTCACAATAATAGTGTGGGCGAGGATATCAAGGTTCGCCTTGCCGCTGGCAATCGGGTTTTATATCCTCTACGTCCACTTCTGAAATTGAAATATCTTGCAAATACGGATAAGCTGAAACTGTACAGAATGTTGATCAGACCCGTTGTCATGTATGGATGTGAGAATTGGACCTTAATGAATGAGTACGAAAGATGGCTTCTAACAATCGAGAGAAGAATGATGCTTATGATATATAGTCGAATTAGTAGGTCTAATATAAATAAGGCGACAGGTCGATATCAAAACATTTCCTAAATTTGAATTTAATGTTTATTAGCAAATTAAAAAAAATAATATGTGTACAAAAAGGAAGACTCAAATTGGGATGGTTGATTTGAAAGGCACTTCCTTAGATGCATCGATTAGTCATCCCTCGGTTTCGCGTTATACTATTTAAAAACATTCGTAATCGTGTTCCTTTCATCTACAGTACTTGCATAAATAATATTCGTTTTGATTTGGTTTATAAAAATAATAAAACTGTGCTAATAATTCCATGTGTGGTTGATGGTTTAAGGCTCATATCAAAACGGTGTCGTGTAATTAGTTTTAACACTTGAAATCGATCGATCCGTTATATTTCTATAGTGTTTCACTTTAAAGCACATATTCTCCGGTGTTATCGACGACCGGATCAGATCACGAAACTCGGCGGTTCGACGCGCCTTTTCATTCAACTCGCTGTAGTATTTTTGTTTTTCGTCCAAAAATTTTCGATATTTTCGATCGCGCTCGTTAATGTACTCCATCAGTTGGAATTTCTTAAGCTTGTCGTAATTTTTAAGCTCCGTTTTATTGAATTCGTTCAAGTTCTTGATTATATCGTTTTCTATTTTGATTTTACTCTTCAAACTTTTCAACTTGTTGTTTCGGATTCGTTCCGCGTTAAGCATTTTGTCGTCCAATCGATTGAGACAGTTGATGATTTTGATTTCGGTATCCAAATTATTCTCGTAATTGTTCAGATTGATTAGGTTGACCCGGGTTTTGGCTTCGTAATTTTTCTCCTCCTGGCAATATTTTTTGATCAGTTTCAGTTTAGTTAATCGCTTGTTTAGTTCAGTGTCCCGTTTCGCCAGGTTTGTTTTTAATTTATTCTGCTTCTCCGACGTTAGACTCGACAAGTGGCTGAGTCGTTTGATCAGCTGCTCGTGATCGAATTCACTTTTCTTATTTATTAAATTATTATACATTTTATTATATTTCGCGATTAATTTTTTATTCAACGTGGACTCGTTCGCCCAGTGCTTATGGGCAATAAACGAATCTTCCATCTGTACCAAATCATTGGTTCGTTTTGCGATCATACAGTCAATGATGCGGCGATCGTGATTCGATAAATTTTTATAGAATCGAATTAATCTCGGGTTATTATCGAAGAAAAGATTGAATTTTGTGTCTTCGGTAATTTTTTGGCGGCCACTTTCCACAATCGAACAATCCCGATCGAAATACCGATGGGTCGATATATTATTCGAATCATCGGGCTTGGCACACAAATCGATTTCATCGAATACCTCATCGCTCGAATATTTCGTTTCGTGGTAACAAAAACAACATTCAAATTGTGGGTCGTGTATTGGCTTGTTGCAGAATCGTGTCGAGCGGGGCGTTTTGTATTCGTAGTCACTGGCACTGTAACCGACCGATACGTGTTCGATATCACTACTGACCATTGGTGAAATGGCCTGTCGACGTTTAAATATATTACGGAATTTATTTTTAATCACTGACGACATTATGTTTGTGTTTTGGTTACACTTTCGTTCGTCGTTGTTACGACAATGCCAAGTTTCTTACTAACTTTGAGTGGAAAATAGTAAATTTTATCGATTTAATAGAACAAAATTGTAAATAAAGTGAAAATAGCTGTTGGTCTAATATGAGGTTGATGAACAAATTTAGTGACGGTTTTAGTATCGTTTAAGGGATAGCTTTAAGAACTGATTAACTTACGTATTGTGCATCGACCTGATTTTGTCAATTCCAACACAAACATTCCTCTACTTTATTATACAGAGGGTGGAAAATTTTGTTGATAGTTTTACTATATTGGGGTTGGTTACTCATGTCAATATGAATGCTAAATATTGTCTATAATATATTCCAATACGATGTTTAAGTGAGTGCAGCCACTAAGTTTTCAGTTGTATCTATCGATTATTCAATTGTTGTATGAACGTAAATAGCGTCAACAGTGAAAGGAGTTTCGAGGGTACAGCAGCTTAGTAATAACGGTAATGTGCTCAGAGTACTCAATGATCTACATAATGTTTTTCAGTAATCTCGTAAAAAATCGTACACCAGGAGTTGATTGTATTAATTCAGAGCTCTTGATTGTCGGAGGCGTAAGTTTGTGGATCTGTCTTTTCAACCTTGTTCGATTGGTATTGCATGATGCTATGCCTGAAGAATACTCATACATTATCTTGGGATTAGAGTATTCGAAACGGTCATACATTATCTTGGGAAGAATTACACCTCTGACGGATGAAATTATCGGTGACTACCAAGGAGGATTCTGTCCAAATCGGTCAGTCACTGATCAAGTTTTCTCGCTACGAATGATTGTTTCCTAGTACTACAAAACATCTCGCGATATTCACCAGATAATCCTAGATTTCAAGCAAGCCTTACTCAATCAATCGAGAGAGACTTTGGTATGTGCTTGAATATTTAGGAATCTGTTTAAAATGACATTAACGCAGTCACAATGCTGTGTTAAAGTTGAGAACAGGCTATCGAGAACTTTTTCAATTAGTTCTAGTGTTCGACAAGGAGATGCGCTCTCCCCCATACTTTTTAATCTCATGTTGGAATACATCCTTCCTAAAAGTGAAACACTTCAGGACAATATCTTATTCCGACAATCCAATCACTTTATGCATATGCAAATCATATCTGTGTGATTGGATTGAATGGCAACGGAGTGAAGCAGTTACTTGATGCACTGGAACAGTGTTCAGCTTCCGTTGGACATATATCTGATATTTTGTTTGGTTTCAGTAGTGGTAACTGCACGTTGGAAGCAGTAATGAGATTCAAGTATCTTGGATCTCTCATTACTCACGATAATAGTGTGGGAGCGGATATCAAGGTTGCCATTCAATCCAATCATACAGATATGATATGCATATGCAAAAAGTTGATTGCATTGTCGGAATAAGATATTGTCCTGAAGTGTTTCACTTTTACGAAGGATGTATTTCAACATGATATGAAGAGTTGGCTCGTGATCGATGAATTCAGGTTGTTGAATGGCCTGTAAAAGCCGAAAAAAAATTATTACAAATTATCGATTGGGCTGATCAAGCAACCGCAAGATTTTTGTTGTAGTTCAAAAGCTCCTCCGATTGTGGTGTTATATGATAGATCTGGCTAACTTGTCTGGCCTAGAAAATCTGCAGGTTGTCTTCGATGAACAGGCCGATCATGGTCTTAAATTCAATTAAGAATTAAGGAAAAGAAAGGTTCTCGTAAGTTTCGGATAGTTTTCGACCCTCAAAATAAATGGGCTAAATCAAATCGGATCCGACTTGTGGGTGACTTTAACGTTCCACGACTAACGACCATGACTAATTTGGAACGATTACTCTGATTCCCTACAACTTGCATCAGTGTTAAGAACGTTTGAATATATTGGCAGCATATTGACCATGGTCGAAAAGGAATTTCTCAAACACAAACAATATCAGGACTAAACATCGACTCAGACAATTTTCTGATATAGTTGCTGGCCATCTAGAATTTCACGAAGAGACACTGAATCGTTTTAGAATCGAAACCGTAAAAGAATAATGGAACAGTAGCGACACTGGGCTAAAACTCATTCCCCAAGTTATTAGTTGAGTGAAGGTCGAATATCTGTTTTTACGGAGATGGAACTAGTATGTCAATGAAATCTGCCCCAAAGAACAAAACAGATCACAAAATCACTATTTGGTCTTTAAGTTAAATTATATTCGGTTTTCTAGAAAAGACCAATTGGGTGACCAAATCTTCAAAAATCTACCAGTTAAAGTAGATATCTGTGGATACCTCTTACATGGTTCTTTGAAGTGTGACTACAGTATTTCACATCTGCTTCCGAGATAACATCTGAAGTCTGCAACAAGAAGACTTATTTCGTTCTAATTCGAAATCAATCAGCTCAACATAGCATATGACTGGTACCTTGAAATCAATAAGAATCAGCGGACATACACAAGTCGTTATTCTGAAAAAGTTCACTTCGAATCAATCATCATCGTTGATTGTAAGATACGACGATTTAGTGTAGACCAAATGGTGCAGTGGTTAAAACTGCGGCAGTTGGAGCGGGAGGGTACCGGGTTCGAATCCCGATAGGGGTAGGATGCTAAAGGGATTTTTCACGGTACGATTACGATCGGTGGGGTGAATGAACACATCTATGACCCCTGTTGGAGAGCAGAATTCATGGGCCACAACCTATGTTCCGTTGTATTATAGGCTGGCATGGAGCTATGCAATGTGCAGATGTTTCTACGTAAATGTGACCTATAAGCCAAACCGTACGTCCCCGACTTGGCTGTAATGGCGCAAGGTAAGGACGTAAATAAGCGAACCTCGAAAGAATTGAACAGACTTGGTGTAGCATGGAGTAAAACCGTTCATATAAAGCTAGTAGCAAATGGTGATGGAGCCTGGAGTCTCGTATAGCGAGCGTGTCTAGATTACATATTACACAAGATGGTTTGGTTCGCTTTACGTTCACCCATAGAAAGTGTATGAACCGACACACTGGAACAAATAAAATCAAAGTCTCGTTTTTGAATGAACAACATTGTGTTATTTAAAAATTCATTACAGCATTAAAAAGCGTTTTTGGTTACAGAGATTACCAACGAATGTCGGCCAACAAAATAACTTTCATAATTATAATTACAAAAAAAAAAAAAAAAAATATAAATTATTCCTAAAACTATTCTAATTTCACCATCATGCGAATAGCATCCATCCCAATCAGAGTTGCATACTCGAGCATCTCGTCGTTTTTTGCATCGCCCATCATTTGTATATACTGTTGCAGTTTCATAAAATTACGACGATAGAGGACAAACATATTGTGCAAATCGGCTATACTCGACGGTTTGTTACGATCGACCTTGGTTTGGTCCGGTTCCAATCGCTGATATTTTGTTTCGTCTAATCGTGCCAATAGAGCATCATTGATTAGGTGCCATGTATAGGTTTCGGGACACAACAGATATGACGGATATAATTTGCCTTTGTAGCGCATTTTTGGGCACGAATGGATATAGTATCCCATGTAATAGTTACATATGTCGGGATTCAATTGAAACATTTTCTTAGTGAAGGATATTTCGCGAAGCGAACCGTATGTCCCGAGCGATAGGAATGAGTATTCCGGATCGTAGAAAAAATAAACCGAACTAATACATTTTGGTAGTATATCGATAACTCCGATCGCAATTAGTTTATCGTCGAGCCAGTACTGCTGGTGGAATGATCCAAATCCAACGAGCTGATCTTTGTCGATCGATTCATTACTCTGCAATATTTAAAATAAAAAATAAAATCAAACAACGTTAGAGTGTGTTGTAGCGTTAGTGCGATTATTTATGGGACAGATTTTCCCTGTCTATCAACCTATCGTTTGTACAATCGATTGATTTCGAGGCCCACCGATACACAACAATCTCAAAGTATAAAGACACACAAAATAGCTTTTTATATCCAATTATTTAGTTTTAACTACCTTCAACGGTGTTTCCACTAGAAACGATGTAAACGTATCTTCTGTTTCGGGCGGATCGTTATGTATGGTGATTTGATATTTTTTAAATAACGCAAATTCAATGTCGTTGTGATTTTTAAATTCCGGACCATTGGTTCGAATCAAACGGGTCTGAAATACAAAAAACACGTCATAAGTTTATTTATACGAAAGGTTATTACCTTGAGCGGTGATTCCACAAGGAAACGCATATATCGCCGCATTTGTAATTTTTCTGGTGGATCGTTATGTATAATCATTTGGTATTGCTTGTACAATTCGAACGTTTCCTGTGTTTCACCATCGGTCGAAGGGACCACTTTTACCTAGAATTGAATATTTGTTTACTTTATACCATTCTATATTGTACTTAGTCGAAAATACCGTTAAATTGTGCACTCCGTTTTTTGGCTGCTCATTTAAAAAATCTTCCAACGTCTTCTCGCAATTCTTTACTTCTTTTTCGGGCATGGCCAGTCCTTGCTTCGCCAATTTATCTCGTTTTCGTTCAATTCTCATTAACTTCGCCTTTTTTCTCAACGGATTGTTGCACGGTGATGTTGTTTCTACTTTCGTGTCTTCAGCAACCGGTTCGTGAACGGGTGCTTCTAAACATGAATCGGTAGCTTTGTTAACTACATTCTTACGTGTACCAGCAACCCGTTTGTCGTCCTTCAAAAGCTCGTTATCTATTTTAGTTAGATCCAAGTTCTTGAAATCATCACGCTTCGCAGAATGTGCATTACATTTCTGAATATCCATTGGCATATCTACATGTGACTCACCGCTTGCATCACATTTATCACCGCTCGTTCGTTCATCTTTTTTGTTTCCATCGAGCAGGAACTTGTTCATTCGTTTAAGGATTTTTTTGTGAGATTTTGATAATTTAAATTTTCTAACATCACATCTAGAAATACAAAATCGTTAAGATTACCTAGATTAGGCGAGAAATAGTGATCTTACTTAATCGTATAACTGGGGCAACAAGTCTCACTCATAGTGGGCTTGTAGCAATACGTTCCTGATCTGCGCCATCCACGATCAATTAAATCTTGATATGCTTGTACAGTTAGTTCGTAAGCTGACATACCTAGAACAAGAAAAACGATGAGCTCACACATATCTCATTGGATTCCGATACACTCACCATGCGAAACATTCCGATGTCCTTTACAGTAGCCGCAACTATAGTCGGAATGCTTGCCATAGAAATTCACAAACGAAAGGTTTTCTCGTGGATATTCCATCGTTTGTCTGGGCCAGCAACTATAATTTTGCAAAATTTATCTAATTTTCGGTGTCTGGATCAATTCTGTCGTCCTCGAAACGAGTTTCGAGAGTGATTCAATGTCACAGAAATTGTATACAAACAAAAGAGCCTATATCGAATTTTACTATATCGAACTAATTTAACTATTTAAATTTTCTCTATATAATTATCTAATTACTAACTTTTATTGTTTTGATAAAAAATTAAAAAAAAAATATTTTGTCAGAGATGAAACGAAAAATGAAAATTGATGTTTAACAGAAACGTCAAAATAAAAAAAACCAAATAAAGAGCATTTTTGTGACGAGTGAGACATCTACAATTGAATATAATAACTATAAAACATTTGTTAGGTTTTGCTTTCGAATTCAAAATTTCTACAAATTCGTTATGCAATAAACAATCGATTGCCAAATGTTTATCCAGTCTCAAAAATATTTTTAACTTAAATACCTCAGTACCTTGATGTTTATTTATCTTAAACAAGCTGTCTGCTCGAGACCTGCTGTATGATGTTAGTATATAATATGAAAACCGACTGATGAATGAAATATATTGCAATGACCTTATAGCAAATAGCAATTCCGTAGTTGAAGTAAAGGAAGAGCGTAAGTGGCTTGAAAATCTAATGATATCTGCCTACTTTTCATAAGATTCGAAGCCATAGCATATCTAATAGCTAGATCATCTTGAATATAAAGCCGAGAAGCGACGTCATGCTGGAATACTTATCTGCATCTGAAATCATAAATGTGGGCAATAGACCAACCTTAATGTGGTCCTCAAGAAAGAAATGAAGAAAGAATGTTTTCGATATATATATATATATATATATATATATATATATATATATATATATATATATATATATATATATATGTATATATATATATATATATATATATATATATATATATATATATATATATATATATATATATATATATATATATATATATATATTACATATATATATATATATATATATATATATATATATATATATATATATATATATATATATATATATATATATATATATATATATATATATATATATATATATATATATATATATATATATATATATATATATATATATATATATATATATATATACTCGTATATATATATACAATTCATCTCAAAATTTGATTTTTAACAGTAGTTAGTTGAGAAGACCTGTCATCTTAGCAAACTAATTTTAAATGGACTATAACTGACCCACAATTAGGAAAAAGGGAAGAAATTTTCTCACAAAGTCCTCAATATGGAGTTTTGCCCCCAATTTTGCAGCTCATTGCTATAGTCAAACGGCAATGGAATAAAATCCATAACTAGCTTTTATATCTATGGCTTTTAAGGGCTGTAAACGGCTCTAACCGCGTCTCAACTGAGACTTGACGATTCCTTAATACAAATTGGTGAACATTGTAGGTGGTCAACCCAACGAATCGCTTTTGGTGCCATCCGGTGCATGTTAATTTTTGGCCAACGGCGAGAATCGAACTCGAGACTGTGGCGAGATGAAAAACCATTTGAACCATTAAGCTACAACTGGCGACACTAACCTTATGAAGATGGTAATTATTTAGCTGCTCATGGCAAGAAATGCATTAACTTTCAAATTTCAATCATCATAGATCTTTAAATCATACATAACATTCGAACCATCAGGATACCATACCCATAGAAACCTCCAAGTCTACTATTAAAACTGTTAAAACCTGTCACGGCACGTCATCGCTTAAAATGAATTGATATCAGAAACCGCTGCACCATTCTTCCAGGTTTCACCATACCAATTGGATGAAGTTGAAAAGACAGTTCCAGAAAGTTACTTTCAAATATCAAGGGCTCTGAATTAATAATTCTTTAGTCTCTGACGGGTGAACTCCTCATAAGATGAAATCTCTAGGTATGGCTGAAATAGCATTTGAATTTTGACGATATTATAGCCTCTAGAAATATAGATCTAAAAAATACTTTCGTTGTATAAAGTGTGTCGCATCGGTATCAACATAAAAGTTTGTACATCTTGTTATATTCTCAAATTAGCCGACTTTCATCAACCACAACTTTTATGTCTAAGTATGAGCTTATGACGTTAAATCTTTATTTTATCATACGAATACATCTACAAGTGTACACTGTCTCCATCTGAAGGTATATAAAAGCGTGCGTTTATAGAAGCAACTTCATTCATTGATCCAAGCTTTCACGAGGATTCATCAAATGAAAATGCAAATAGTTTATGTACAACAATTGTTTATGTTCAACCAGATCATACATAAAAGTGAATCAAACGAAATAGTGTTTCATTTTAACCATGAGAGATTTTAACTGGACTTATAATACCGAATCGGACAAAACTCTACCTATATCAATTAAGTCAACAGTTGGGCATGTAAATTATTGCTACCCAGGATACGAGAGCTATTCTGGATATAAATTGAATTTGAAGTACAATAATTGGATGAGATGTGTTAAAACACTTCAAAGTGCAGTGGCAATATGTATCATGTATTGAGTCTACTAGTAGATATGGATATATAGCACACTGAATCAAGGAACATCAACATTAAACGGGAAAATTTATTAATTGGTGCAACTCAACGCTTTTTTATCAAGTGAGCGTAAATTGCCAAATGTCAACCACTTCAAAAAACTATGTGCAATGGCACGTGATAGAGACCCTAGCAAAAACAATGGTTCGCTGGAAAATATATGTTATTTACCTTCTCATGCAATAATCAAAGAAAATAACGACACCACAAAGTTAGAGTAGTGTTTGACGGTTCAAATAAACGGCTACCGTTGCGAGAGAATCCGCATGGAAATCTTGAGGAAAGGCACTTTATGCTTATGAAATGATTTATGCGAGTCCAAATGTAAATACCAAAACAGATTCAAGTAGAGATACAGTAAAAGTTTTCATTATTTAGTGCTGTATGCGCTCAATAGCATGTTCAAATCGGACAAATCAAATATTAGAGAGAAAGAAAGAGAAAAAAGGAGGAAAAGAGAAAAGAGTAAAAGAGAGAGTTAATTATCAATCTAAGAGTGGTATCAATTCAACAATTCAAAAAAGTAGTTCCCAAACCCTTTCTGTCACACCAACATTTTTCTATGTCGATTTGTCTTTTAAAATCTAAAGACAGTGCAAATTATACGCAGGTAGACGCTATGTCCGAATTTTTCAAACCCTTAAAAATTATCATAGACATTTAAAAAACTCACCATAAAAATTATAACAATTTTACCTCATGTTTTAAGTTGTTCTTAACCGAATTCAGTTAGTCAACGATACGAGTACTGACTGCTTGATTCCCAAAATTGATAGTTGGCCCTGTCTGATATTTCCAAATAAATAAATTAAAACTCACTAAATTTTTTTTATATTTATTCACTGTAAATTAATTTTTCGATTTTTATTTTTAATAATAATTTTGTTTTCATTTTTAAAATTAATTTTTATTTTTAAAATTTTAAATAATTTTTTTTTTCATTTTTATACATAATTTTCTTTTTTGGTTTTGTAATAAAAATATATATTTTATTTCTATTTTATTTGCATAATTATTTATATCCATTTTGGTTTTGTCAAATAATTTATTAATTATATTTTATAAATATGTATAATTTATTGAATAATAATTAAATTTGTTTATAATATATATAATTATAAATATACAATTTTTTCATTTGGTTTTGTAATAAATTTTTAAATAAGGTAAATTAATTATACTTTTATTAATTAATAAATAATTTTTTTTGATTTATCTAAAAATTGTTTTTTTTTCGTTTATTAATTTAATAGAATTTATTTTTATGTTATTAGAAATAAAGTTTAATTAGTTTTATTAATGTTATTTAATGGATTTTCATACAATTAATATTAATTATTGATTTCATTTTAAAGATGTACATAAGTTTAATTAAATTAATTTATTTACATTGAATGAAAATTATTGTTTAGAATTTTAATTTATTTTTAAGGAATTTAAGTGCGAAACGAAATTTTGTTTTATGGTTAATTTAATAGATGGCATCCCAATCGTCACAATAAATCTAATAGATGGCGCATCGCTCCTCATGGTATATTTATTTTATTTATCAAATGACAGAAATCGAAGAAATAATTCAAATCAAACGAACAAAATTAAAATATAGAATATAAATAACAGAACAAGATTTTTTTTTATCTCTAATCTGTTTTGGGGCTCAAGGCACTTCCTACGTGTTCGCGGTTCGCTTATTTACGTCCTTACTTTAACGCCATTACAGCCAATTCGAGGACGTACGGCTATAGGACCGATTTTTCTAACCATCTGCACATTGCATAGCTCCATGCCAGCCTATAGTGCTGACATGGAAGATGGGTCGGTCCATGAGTTCTGCACTCCAACAGGGAGTCATAGTTGTGTTCATTCACACCACAGATCGTTATCTCATGATGAAAACTCGCTTTTGCATCGTGCCCCTATTCGGACCCGGTACTACCCGCCCCAACTGCCGCAGCTTTAACCACTGCGCCACCTGGAGAACAAACTTTAAACCAAAAAATTTTCTCCTATAGTCGGAGTCAAGGTCGTTTAATCTATATATCTGGTAGTTTTGATGGTTCAAATCAGTTTTTATAATTTTCAATAGAAACACTTGTGTCTGTTATTTGCTTCCCGTCACACAGGATCGTTTGGGCCATTATGTCATCTCCTTTATTCTTCGTATGACGCCCAAGATGCCGGTATCCTTAAAGTCGTTAGTTGATTCTAAAATAGGAAACGTGATCGAAAGCAGTGCAGTCTATGGAGAGAGTATGAAGGACATTGGCAGAAAAAGTGCTCAACAGTGCTTCCCAGGGAAACAATGATTTATTGTTTCAAAAAATATTTTTGATAGGTGAACAGAGATGAGGTTATCCCATCTCTTCTGGTGCGCACCATCAAAGTGATAGTCGATATTTCTTTTAAGAGATAATAACGTCATCCTTAGAGTAGACTCAGGTCCGACAAATTCCTTTGATATTCATTGAAGGCGAGCTTCATTCAGACAGCCTTATCGATTCAAGGCAATTACTGTGTCCTGTGTCTTAATACTTTCAACACCATCAATATATTATTAATATTCATCAATCTACAAGTGAGGATTGTAGAACATCAGGAAATACTTTAGATCTATGATCCCCAATTTCAATATATTGCGTATTCAAGCTTGTCGATGCTCGGCCATGACTATTGGAGTTGTATGCTTTACCAAAATCATTATAAATCGTGTTCACTTGTTGATATTGTTGAGATGCTCTAAGAACATCTCAACGGGTATACTTAACTAACGATGTCGTTGTTGATTAAGACAGTATTTGACGGATTTCGTGGCATGCGTTCTCAAGTTTAATAACTTATGTAGTTCTACCTGCTATACCTTTTATATCTGAGTTAAGTTTTTTAAATAAATCATCTCATTCACACTAGCTTTTCCGTATGGATCATTGACGATTACAGTGGCATTATCTTGTCGGAAGTCAATCGTCATATTTACATCAGCCAAATAATTTTAATACTTTTCGTGTATGTCAAATTTTGATTACTGATCTAAATGTCATTTATTGCAGTCTAGACGATATCAAAATGTAATTACGATTTTTAAAGCATAATATCGGATGTGACATTTATTGATGATGGTTAAATCTATTCTACAATGGACGCCTAGATGTTTACACTTAATGATTAATATGATAAAAGTCAATCTGGGAACGCCTAAATGTTTGCAATAATAATTCATACATTGCATTTATCGATGTCACCCATTATGCTTTCGAGTTGTTTTACAAACTCTACACATCTACTTATGCGATAAGATGCCCACTCGTGTGGAAGTTTTATCTCGAGTGATTTTTAAAATTTCAATTATTGACTTAAATGTCATTTATTCCAGTTCAGATGATATCAAAACGTAGTAACAATTTTTTAAAGCATTATATCAGGTGTTATATTTATTGAATACCCTTAATATATTCTTAAAAATGCGCGCCTAGATGTTTACACTTATTTGTAATATGTATTAAATACAATCTGGAAACGCTTAAATGCTTGCAATAATAATTGAAATCTTGTTTGTATTTTGTATTAGCTACAAAGCCAACTCAAAAATGTCTATTCTATTATTTTCGGTCAGATTGCATATATCGGTGCCACCCGTTATGCTTTCGAGTTGTTTTCAAACTCAAATTCTTTTATGCTTTGACTCTTTGAGCTGCTCACATATGTGGGCGTTTTAATCTCGAGTTGATTTTTCAATTTTTAATTACTGATCTAAATGTCATTTATTCCAGTTCAGATGATATCAAAACGTAATTACTATTTGTTAAAGCATAATGTGGGATGTGATATTTATTGATATCCCCTAAATGTATTCTTAAAAATGCGCGCCTAGATGATTTCACTTATTTGTAATATTTAAAAGCCAATCTGAAAACGCCCAAATGTTTCCAAAAATAATTCAAATCTTGTTTGAACTATTAGATTTATTTAGTACGTAGGAATTTTAAGTACGACAGATTATCGGATTGGTAGGTTCGTAATACATACTAACGACTCATAAGCATAACCATAAAACAATATATTCGTTCGAATACAATATTAATAAATTTATTTTTGATTTAAAAAAAATTATTTTGTTGTAAAAGTTTTACCGCAAAAATTAAAATACATAAGAACGTTTTATTTAAGAACAATATACTGTTAATGTTGTGTCATCAATTAGAATTTATTTAAATGTTATTATTTAGGCCACAAAAATGTATTTAAATTATTTATATTATAAAAAAGATTTAAACAATTCCACGAGTATATTATGTACATAATAAGTTGTCGTAAGGAAATTTTTTTAAGATAAAAACAAAAGAAAAAAAAATTTTTAAATATAAAGCTTTTGAAGTGCTTTTTTCCCAAGTTTGTGTCTGATGGCAAAAAAGTTTAGAATTCTTTAACGTTGAGTACTGAAGAGTTCGGTACAATGTTACGCCTCTTCTACTCGTATAACTGGATTTCATTAGTTCGGGAAAACAAAACCAGGGCTCTTCGGATCCAACTAGACAGTTCAAGTTAATTAATTATTGTACTTTTGGGGGGGTTTGAAAGTAAAAAGTGTTATATAATTATTATGGCATGATATGTTATTTTGTTTTATTATTAATAAACAATTTATTTTATAATAATAATTATATTTAGAGTTTATTACGTTTTTCATGGATATTAATTTAATGTATTGTTTTATGATTTATTTTTTGTTTTTAAAGACGTTTTTGTACTGAAGAGAATTGAACATTTTTTTTATTATTATTTTTGCTATAAACACAACCATAAATTTTAATTCAATAATAAGATTATTCACTGTTCTTATTTTTGTTATATATGTATGAATATATAATATGGGGTAGGTTGTGCGAAGACGGAAAAATGTATATAAAGTGATTTGAGCGCGTGTGGGCGCGATGATGAGTTGGCTGATTTTATTATATTATTTTGGTTTTGTATATTGAGTTTTGAATCTTAAAGAGAAGTCGCAGGAAACATTTTAGGGCTACCAAAAAATAAAAGAAATTGAAAAATATAATTAAAATTAAAAATATGGGTTTTAAGATGGGTGGATGGGAGTCTTTCACAATGTACAGAATATATTCTGGAGTCTTCAGTATACCTTTAAGAAAGGTCAAAAGTCTTACCTTAATAAGCTTAAGCACTAACCATTCTGAAGCCTTTCTTTCAGGGTTGTAAATTGTGCTTCTGTTGTGTTTAGTATCACCTATATACTTTTGTAGTAAGAGGATATTAAAGAGCTTCAAACTAATGTTTACTCTAAATTATATCACCTTTCGGTTTTTATTGAGGTAGTATTTGAACCTCACTTTTACTGATTGGGTGCTGGTTTAGTAGATGATTCCTACAGAATCTTACGAGGAAGTTCAAATATTCCTTTAACTATTGTCTGTTCATTTAACATTAAGCTAAATGTATTTGGAACTCTTAATATTTACAGTACGGTGAAAAAGTAAAACTATCAAGCTTTCATTAAATCTAGAAATACCATAGATAATGGAAAGCTTGACACGAATATTAGTGTTCAACACAAATTTGGAAGCTCTTTTATCTGATCAGTATGGAAGATCCTAAATCCGAACAGGCGAATTCCTCCCTCATAACATATTATCAGTAACGTCCAGATGAACATAACAGGCCAATTCGGAGCTTAATTGGATTTCAATGAATTACTGTTGAAAATAGAGAGAAGAGGGCTAGACGACTGATGATATATGTTTCACTAAGCGGCATTACTCATAGTAAAAAGTGAGATATCTAGTCGATGAATGAGAGAAAAGTTGCATCGAACAAGGACAATCGATTTGATAACAAAGCATTACACTATATGCTTCAACAAGGGATTTTGAAAGGACCTATAGTTGCAGCGTAACAGAGGCAAGGTAATATAATGGAATCAAACATAAACATAAGGTTGAATCTTCTTGCCTACTGCAGTTATTAAGTGATACTGGCGAAATATTTCTAAGGGAGCTTTCATCTTTTTAGTTCAATAAGTCATGAAGTATAACCTCATGGTGTAATCCGAATTGTAGGCTCTAGTACGAGTCTCAAAGCGCTCTCTCTGAAAAAAACAGATAAGAAAGCGTATAACGAGTGTTTCGGAACGAGGTAAAAAACATTAGCGAGACGCTTTAAAACATTAATTTCAGAAGCACATGCAATGGGTATAGGAACGAGACCTGTTGTACTACAACGATCAGATACCGGTCTACATGAACTGATATTACAAAATAGTATTTTCAAATTCAATTGCCGTTTGATTTAAATTTGTTGAATATTTGTTTGCCCCAACGTTTACAGACAGCTGGTGCTATATGTTTCACTAAGAGGCATTACTCAAGCTTTTATAGTAAAAATCGAGATATCTAGCCGGTAAATTAGGGAAAAATTATTTCGAACAAGGACAATCGATTCGATAAGAAAGCATTACATTACATGCATCGAACATAAACATAAGGTGGAGTCTGCTTGCCTACTGCAGTGTGTATTAAGTGATGGTGGTCAAACATCCCTAAGTAGGAGATACTGGATTTAAATCGCAACAGAAGCAAGATAAAAATAGAGCTTTCATCATTTTAGTACAATAAGTCATGAAGTATGACTCTAACCTCATTGTAGATACTGAACTGTACGCTCTAGTAAGACTCTTGAAGCACTCTCTGAAATAACAGGTATAAGAAAAGGCGTAAAATGAGCAAGGTAACGTAATAAATTTTATTGGAAATAAACCAACATTTATTTTAGAACCACATGCAATGGGTTGTGACCTGTGTATGGAACGAGACCTGTTGCACTTTAATGGTCAGATACTTGTCTGCATGCACTGATCTTAAAAAATAATATTTTCAAATTAGATTTAAATTTGTTAAATATTTGTTTCTTCCAGATAACCCTATACTATGTCATTTGGGCGGTTATACAGACATCACCCACTTCAAACCACTTGTATATAAATTTATTAAGACATCTACCTACATAAAATTAGTTGTATATATAGTAACCATGATACTTGCTATAACCAATAAATAATATTAACACTTTGGACACGGTCCAAAACGCTTAAAGTTTAAAGCTTTTATTATTCAACTTAAAAATATAATATATAAGCTTTAAGGAAGTTGTTGTTGTTATATAGTTGATTGTCATCGATTCATAATTAATTTCTATCAGGTTGTGCTGTTGAGTAGTTCCGATTTCTTGGATCTGCATTGCGTGTCCCAATTGAATGTGCTTTTGGACATAATGCGGAACGTTTATATCGAACCTCGAATATATATAGAACGCATTTACCAAAATAATTAGAAATAATTAATTTATATATTAACTAATCACGTGACGTACATATATACAAGTTAGCTCCTCTTGTATTTGTTGTTTAGTTTGTTTGTCTTTATGTTGAAACACACATTACATATACATCCACAAATTTATATTTTTATATACACAAATACACTTTGATTGAAGTGCGTGCACTATAATTATTATGTTTTTTTGAAACCAAGTATCCTCCTGAACCCCGACACAGTCGTTGCAGACGTTGGCGTCGTCGTCGTCTGCTGTTGTGTCGTCGTAAAAGTTTTGTTCTGATATGAATAGAATAATGATGTTATATTCATACCGCTAACTTCTGCCGGGGCCAGGAGTAAACCTCACGTCCTTACAAATTTATATACCACTAAAAACACCAAAAAACTAACCATCACTAGTACGACGGCGGTCACAACTTTGGCAAACGTATTTAAACCGGATTCGTTCGGATCGAGCGGCCTCGTCGAATTTTGCTGTGCCGATCGTCGTCGCTTCGATGCTAATCCTCTAGCTAATGCTGGAAATGCTAATGATTGTGTAAATGTTAATTTATGTAAGGATTCACTTAATGAATATGGGCCAACGGAACCGCGTGCCGCGGCCCTCAATAGCGCATACTCTAAATCTAAGGCATCAAATAATGAATAGCGAGCGGTTATCGTTGATGAACGACGACGATCGGGATCTGTGTCGCGATCACGTTCTGGATGCAACCATGGATCCGACGATCGTTGTGTATTACCTAAACTAGCGGCGGCAACCGATGTTAGCGATGATGTTGTACTCGAACTGGCGGTACATAATTGGATACCATTTATTCCGCCATTAAATTCGGTCACATCTTCGATTGATGTCTGAAAAAAAAAATTAATCGAATTTTAATCACGTAAGTTTTATTGTCTGTATATATGCGGAAATTACTTGATCGGGAGAAGGAGGCGGACGTAATAATAATAACCTAGCGTGATCGGGATGTAAAAGTGCACTTGAAGGTCTTCGTTTTTCATGTGAATGTGTTGGTGAACCATTCGATGTTGTTGTTATTGTTGGTATTCCGTTCGATGGTGCTGCTATCGGGGATGGTGATGCTTGGACTGAATCAATACCCGAATCGCCACCGTGGCACGTTTCATTAAATAGTGAACTACGTCTACGCTCCAGATACTGAAAATAAAAAATTTAAATTATTTCTTAGTTTGACAAAACATAGGGACAAATGGCTTTGTACAGACAGGTATAAGATTAAAGGATTTTACGAGGAAGAGTGAGGAGGATTGAGATTTCTGAAATTTTTATACTTCACTGGTATGTCTCAATAGCTTAAAATGTATGCAAGTTGGTTTTTCTTTAACGAAACACAGTCTCGAGCGGAAGCCCTGGATACTAGACAACTTCCAGTTGAAATTTAGCTTTATCTGTGCATTGTAAAATACTGTACGGATGCTCCTTATTTGCTCCACCACTTGTGAGACATTATGTTATGAATCTTAACGTTAATTTTAAAACTAAGCCGAGAGGTCCATTCAACAGCTATCTGTTCAATAGATCATACGATAAACTTCGGCTTTAAAAAAGGATATCATAGATCAGCTAGCCGCAACTTCAACTGATACGTCCTAGGAAGATGGTAGAGACTCATGGGCAGCACTAAATTGTGAAGATTGAAACAGTATAATGTCAAATTGACAGTCCATATGCCTTTTGTGTATAAGAAATGGGGTCTATTAACCAAGAGTAGACTATAGAAAAGAATAAATATCTTAAGACGAAAGCTTTTTTATCATCAGTCATTCAGGCTCGATTGGCTAAGTGTGACATCCCTTCCCAGACGTACTCTCTTAGTTCCGAAATCTGTTTGTTCTTGTAATGAAGTCCAAGATATCTGGTATCGTCAAGGTGGTCAGTTGATCCTCAAATAGGAATTGTGATCGAAAGCAGTGCAGTGTATGGGAAGATTATGGAAGAATAGGAGTACAAGAAGTGCGCAACACTTTCTTCTTCTCCTTCTCCACACTGTTCGCAGTTTGTGATGTTCCGAATTTTGATTCGAAACATATGATTATTCAGATAGCAATGCCCCGTGAGAATGTCCAGCAAAATCCATAAAGTGCGTCTATCATAGTTTAAGAAAGACTATATGGGATCTTTGGTGATTTATTGATCGAAAGAAGATTTTGGACAGTCAAGAAGAGATGAGGAGGTGCAGATCACCAAAGTGATAGTCAATTTCTCGTTTAAAAGATAAAGTCGGCTCTTGTAAAGCGGGCTCCGGTTCCACAAAAGTGGAAGCCACCTTTAAACGGACCAATTTATCAGCCAATATATGTCTTTTGATACCCATGTGATTGGGTTTCCAGTGAAGTCTAACTTTATTCAAACTGCCTAGTCGATTTAAGGCAATTATTGTCTCCAAAACAAGTTTCGATGATACAGTATTGGAGCCAATCGAATTAGAGCAGCCTGGCTGTCAGAAAGGATGCAGATACGGCAAAATGTACAATTTTTCTTTGCAAAGAGTGCTACTTTCAAAATTGCGGCAATTTTTCCTGGAGACAGTACCGTACCTACTAAGAGGGATAGAAAGTTCGACCTCAGGATTTTGTGTGTATAAACCGGCACCAGCTAGATTACAGCATACCGATCTGTCAGTAAAGATCGTTATATCGTCACTGGATGGGTATGGGCTATTATAGTCTCATGTGTGATTTCCGGTATCTCGGTATAGTTATCCAAAATATTATTACCGGATAGTATCCCTTCGGTGACGATATGATGATCTTTACTGACGAATCATTATGCTGTAATCTTGATATTGTAACGAATATGCCTACAAGTAAGCATCAAACATCGTAACGTCTCTGGTCAAGTGGTTGAACGAAGGCGACGTGTAATTATGCAATTTTAAAGAACGAGAAATGAAATAACAATAATGATGAGAGTTATCGATGACGTAATGAATACAACAATGAATGGAAACTGGTCGTGTACCTACAGCAAAAAAATTGAAGAATCTAGAATATACTACGTAAAATTATAACACCACTACACCGACTGTTGGATGTGCATGGAAAGTTCGAGAATCTATGAGATTTTGTTTATAAGCGTAGTCAAATCGCAGTACCGGACACAGTTTAATTTTAACCAGTGAAGTGTTAAAGTGTTTAAGTGAAATAAAATGAAGATTAGTGTCATAGCCCCCCACCCGTGGCAAGCGACTAATCTTGGACAATTTATTGTGATTGAAATTTGTGAAATAAAGGAACGTCTGACTAAACTCTGTCGTTTAATTTTGAACCTATAAATTGGTCAATAATCCGGATACGAACATTTCGCGTGTCGTAACAATATCAAGCTTACTCGTATAATCTTAAAAGTGCATTTTGAAAGCAATGCATGATACGGCCATTATGGAGGCAACTGTCAATGGCCTTATCAACTTATTTACAGTTGAATAAGTGATCCCTACTTCTTTGTAGAGCGTTGTCTGTGCTGCATTAAAAGGCTCTTCCCAGATTACAGGAGGTGCTCTGATTGTAGTCTATACAGTTGACTCCTATGGATCTAGACTGATTTCAGCGATTAGTGTTTTTTATAGCTGGCCTATGTTGTGGCCCAAAAAAAGTTGTTAGTATAGTAGTATCCATTATAAATAGGCAGGTTATGGAATGTTAAAATCCGTATGCGAAACATTATTGGAAAGTACCTAATAGTACCCAAAAACGATCCAGTAAATTCTTGCGATCCTAATATACTAATAATCGTTGCAAATCCAATTGATACAGTATACTATTTACAAAAAGGGACTTACAAAACGGATACTGTTGTCACTGTCAATGGAGCTAGATACTAGCTGTAGAGTCAGATACCATGATTACGAAAGTTTGGTTTAGGCAAGACATCTGTAACAGACGAAATATCTGTAAAAAATGAATCTCTCTCTACCAAGTCGAAATCAGAAATATCATATATAATTGGACTCAGGGCTCCGAACTGGAAAATAATGTTTGTGACCACTTATTTATTTGATTATATTATTGGCATAAACCTATCAGAAATATTGTAGGTGACTCTCGATTGGTCGAAAAAATAGCCAATGAAACGATTGTGAATGTCGTTTAACAAGTTAATTATTACTTCGAACTAACTGCAAATAACTCAAAAGACATGAAGGGAGCTAATCTAAATCGCAATGAGAGATGATGTGAATGACTTCTGTTTCTCGTATTGCCCGTATCTCCATATATTTTACCAAACGCTTATCGGTTAATTCGTCACCTTACTTAAAATGTGTGCTGTTATCCAAGAAATAATTGATTCAGCTATGTTTAGTAAGTGATCTCTTCGGAAAACCACCAAAAAGGATCTTTTTGAGCATCAACCATCCAGAAGATGTGTACCCACACAATTCTAGTGTGATGTCGATCATCTTATCTTTTTTTGACTGACGAAACTAGAAGATTTAATCTTGTTTGCAACTTTTCCAAAGAATTTACCTCAATTTGGGTCGCCATTATAATTATAATTTCCTGTCACTATGTGGCGAATCTCGACTCGGCCAAGATTATTGACTGGCCGATCATTTCATTCTGCGGATTTTTAACTATTGTCGTCGTTGTTGGACTCACAAATCCTGCAGAATTTTGGGACGATGTTGTTTTTAGCGGGTATTACAGTGGCCAGTATTGAAATCAATGAGCAAAAACTGAGAGTTGGACTCATTCTTGTGTTGAATACGAATTTATATAATATACGAGATAGAGAATTACGATATATATTATTTGATTACGTTAGTTATTGGCCTACATCTATCAGAAATATTCTAGTTAACTCTCAATTGGTCGACAAGACACAAGTTTATTATTACTAACAACTCGAGTAATACCTTGGAGACTCGACATATGATGTAAATAACTTGAATTCCTTCAGACCGTCTACTGGAAACTTAATTCTCGCGTTGCTCGTATCTCCATATATATTTTACCAAAGGCCTACCGGATAGTTCGCACGTGTGCTGTTACCCAACAAATCATTGATTCACGTGTCCTGAGTGAGCGATCTCTTCGGAGAACAAAAACGCTGTATTCTGATCCAAAAGATATGTCCCCGAACAATACTAGTATGATGAGTCGACTTCTAGCTTAGTTTGTTGTCCAAAATATAAGATTCAATCATTTTTGAAACCTGAGCAAAGAATTTACCTCAATTTGGGTCGCCATTATAATAATCACCTTGACTGTATATTTATTGTGAATAGCAGTACTTACTTGATCCTCGCACAATGCTGGGAATATAAAACTTTGGCCATCCGCCTCACCACGTGGCGAATCCTGACTCGGCCAAACTTGCAGTAACGGTAGCGAACATGTTGGCTTATTGACTGGCGGACTATTTCGTTGCTGCGGACTTTTAACTACTATCGTCGTCTGCTTTGTTGGACTCTCACATCCTCCAGAATCTTCGGACGATGTTGTTTTTGGCGACCGCCAAAATCTTTTTAGACGCAATTCGCGTCTTTTTTCTTGTTTCTGTAACGAGATAAATGATGGAAAACAGTGTTATTAGCAATCTTATATAAATATATAATAGCGGTTAAGATAATCAAATTAACTCCTGTATACACATATATGAAGCGTAGAGCTTTTGTTTTGTGTTTATGATCCACGTACTAAACGGTTTTGGGGATCGCGTACTATACATACCCAACATGTGTGATGCGTACATACATATACATACATTTTAACCGCATCTCAAAAAACATCTTATAAATTGTACCATCAAATTTGATTTTCGTCTATTATTTTTCGTATTTTCCATTAGACCGACAAGATGAGAAAAAAAAAATCATTTTTGTATTCAGTGCGTACAGCATCCATTTACAATTTTCATTTGTATTGTAGATTTTCCAACCACAAATAACGGCACGAAAGATAACAAAGAAAATGATTATTTAGGTGTGTATAACACTCGTATTCGTTTATATGCGAGTATTATATAAATGGAGATAAAAACTCGTGTAACAAACTCGTCTCGTGGGGTGTATGAATATATAAAGACGATATGTGGAGCGATGTATGTCTCTATATATAATTTATTCATCGGTCTCGATAACGCAGATAACACATGCTAAGTGGAAAGGTTTTAATCTGTCATTTTTAACTAAACAACATTTCATCCTTAATGTGATAAAATTTTCATTACATATATCTCAATAGATATATGTGAAGGCATTATATCCTTTTCCGGTTCATGATACCTTCTTATGTATGTATACAAACAGTATTTTTGGGTTAAGAAATAATTTGAATATATTAAACTACTTTGTTCATCTTACGATCGTTATTATTATGTAGATATGTGTATGTATACGTCAGAATATCCTTTTCAGTTGTTTCTTCAATTTTTTTCGGTATGTAGGACGTACAAATCATATACATATGCATTATACGAGGGAAGTAACAAAAGTTCGGTTAGAAGGCGACTCTTAAATTTTGTTTTAAAAAACAAAACTACTAAAACCTTTGCAATTGTTTTATGAGACTTCTTTCAAAAATTCAGAACCATCGGTTAAAATGGAGACGAGATAACGCAAAATAGCTGAGGATACATCACACGAAATCAGAAACTCGCTATGTGTTCGGGTACGATTGCACCATCTCCACCGACTAATTGCAAGTGGTTCTGAAGATTCCAGACGGGATATTCCAGATGGGACGAGCCACGAGAAGGTCGAACAAAATCTTCCATTGATGATATTACTATGGCTCTAGTGAAGTTCAAAGTGGATAAAGATCCATGATTGACATTAGAAATTATTGCTGATGGATTGGCCTTGAATTCCATGGCTGGATCGCGAATATTAAATAATCAGCTAAGCAACAAAAATCAACAACAAAAGAAATGATGTCAGTTTACTTCACCCGATCAAAAGTTTTAACTGTTACTCTATTAGAAAAAGGATCAGAGACACTAACTGCAAAATGGTATACCGAGTATATCGGTTAACGAGTAACGTTCGGTTCTTGTCTTTACTAAATGTACTATGGTTTATTTAGCAAAGATAAGAACCGAACTACTTGCGGTTCACTTGCGCGTACTAGCGGTTGTTGATTGAAAAGCTAATACTATAACAAATACGAGGGGGAAGGTCCTTAACAGGTACGCGTAGATAATTGATGCGGTTAGTGCTGAACTTGAAAAGCTTAAAAAGCAAGATTTTGAAGAGTGTTTTGAGAAGAAGGCTTAAGAATAACCAACCGAACTTTTGTCGGTATGTGGGGCATACATCATATACATATACATTATACGAGGGAGCAAAAAAAGTTCGCTTAGTATAGGCGACTCTTAAATTTTGTTTTAGAAAACAAAAATACCAAATCCTTTGCAGTTGTTTTATTAGACTTGGAGATAACGCAAAATAGCTGAGGATGCATCAGATGAAATTCCACCACCAATGAAAACAGAAATTAGCTATATGTTCTCTTCGGGTACGATTGCACGGTCTTTACCGACTACTTCCAAGCGGCTCCAAAGATTTCAAACGGGACATATTTCTGTAGAAGACGAGCGTCGAGAAGGTTGACCAAAATCTCCCACTGATGACCTTACTATGTGACTCTGGTGAAGTCGACAGTTGATCAAGATCCACGATTGACTCTAGAATGCCTGGGATTTCTAGACTGTATCGTGAATATTAAACAAATTTCGAAGAAATCTGCTCCCTGGGTACCACGAAAATTGAATGAGGCCCAAACAGAGGATCGAGTGCATTTTGCTAAATTTATTCTCAATAAATGCGAAAATGAGCAGACTAGCAAGTTGCGTAAAGTCATTACTGGTGACGAATCTTGGTTCTATATAAGTACTATCCAGAAACTGAACAGTATGGCGCCCAACAGGAGCAAACCCACTCGTCAAAGCTAAGCAACAAAAATTAACAACAAAAGTATAATGATGTAAGTTTACTTCATCCGATCAAAAATTGTCGGGATTGGGATGCAATCTATTTCATTGAGAAAGTTTCAGACGGTAACTGCGAAATGGTATACCGAAGGCTGTTTACCAAAAGATTTTAAAATGTTGGAAAACCGGAAGAGGATTTGTGACGCTACTTTTATATCATGACAACCCGTCAGCTCACACTGCTGAAATAACGAGTAACTTTATTGCAATCTCTGGCATCCAAGAAATAGGATCATATAATATTTTGAATTTCCATTCGACCAACCGCTAGTACCCGCTAATGAACCGATAGTAAATGATGAACCGGTTCTTGTCTTCACTAAATGGTTTATCTAGCAAAGATAAGAACCGAGCTACTAGCGGTTCATTAGTGGGTACTAGCGGTTGGTCGATTGGACATTACTATTCTAACAAATATGAGGGGAAAGGTCCTTAACAATAACGCGGAGATAGTTGATGCGGTTAATGCTGAACTCGAAAAGCATAAAAAGCAAGATTTTGAAGATTGTTTTGAAAAGTGGATTTATAGGCCTAAGAAGAACTAAGAGAACTTTTGACGCTCCTCTCGTATATACAGTTGAGATATATTTCTCATATATCGTAGGCTTATATATACATATAAGCATACGCCTAAGATGAGTAAATTCATAAACCAAGGCCTTACCAATTACCATTGACCTAAATAATACGAATCGGAAATGATACGAGCTTTTGTTAACTAAGTCCATGCGCTTATACAAATAACATCTATATGTGCTCTGTATCCATACATGTATGTATGTTGTATGTGCTATTCAGATTTAAGGCAGGAAAATCATTTCGTTTTACATTTTTGGATTGAATGGCTGTGAGGTAAAATTTAAATTCAATCTCTTCAACTGAGTCAGCAAATTTATTATCTAATTCGATAGAATGACGAGGCCAATTCTAATAAATTCGTTACATTAACTCTAACATATAGGGGGAACCGATTAAACTGCGCAACATACTAGAATCTTGTATATTGAGATCATGTTGGAACTTATTTGAGAATTATTCGGTAGAAGACTGTTGAGGAATATCTAGTTGAATGGCAACAATATAATCACGACATATCTTATTGGCTTTTTGATATTTGATAAATCGTTTTATTCATCAGACAGGATATTATGCCGGGCTAGAGTGCCAGAGAAAGGACAAGGCGATATAAATTTTACGTCAGTCAATATTTGCTTGGATTAGTATAAACTTGAGTGAGAGGTTGGGAACATCATAGAAGAAAAAAGGAAGTAAAATCAAATAAAGTCGCCCCTGGCATGTCAGTATGCAGCAATAAATTAATGGATTGCAATCAATGAAAAAACCTTGTTTGGATCTCAGTGAAGTAAGATGAAAAAATAGTGGAGATATAACAACAAGCACCTAATATTCTCTAGTCGTACTGACACACATACAATGAAGGCTTCTTCTAAAGTTAAGATTAATAGGACTTATAGTTAAGATGTTAGTATGTCGGTTTTAGTGCTTGAATGAGATGATTGGGAGCAGTCCCAAACGTGTATGAACTATGCTATAACGGTGATATATGTCGTATCAATGTTTAAGCCCTGTGGGTGGAGCACCCATGTTTCGTAAATATTTCGAACGAAACATAAGATCCATAGAATACCACCACAGTATGTCGTAGAGCTTTTCGTAGTAGGTGCCTAATCTGGTTGGAACGCTCGGCTGACGACCCGTTTCCGTAAAAAACAAGAAATCTCGATTTCCTAAAAGGCTATACGTTACACACAGGGGAGATTACCTTGGGAATTTTGGAGTTGGATTTCTCACTGGACCACTGGTGAATAAGGCTGTACTGGGCTTTCAGAAATCACTGAATTGTACTATACCTTAAGATCCCGGTCAACTGCCATTCGGGACCAGAATGGAAACTTCCTTGTTAACGTCGATGCGGACTTGATACATGACGTGCACATTTTTCTGACCTACATAATTTTCCACATGTACCACGAGTTGTATTTGAATACCCTCAAATACAGCTTGCAGAGATGTTCATTGAGGATCCATCCTATGATGAATGACATGAGATGAGTGAGAGTTGGACCTTGACGGATGAGTATGAAAGATGGCTTCTAACATTCGAAAAATCATGCGTGTGATATATGGCCCAAAATGCGATGTTGGTGGCACATACCGAGTTCCTTTTCAATCACGGTAAATTTCGGATATAGTGCATTAAATCAAAGGACAGCGAGTACGTTGGCTTGGTGACGTTCTGCGTGCTGATCCGAACCAAATGTTACAGCGATTTTTGAAGGGAGATTCGCCTTTCGGTAGGCGAAGAGGTCGCTGTCGGCGACGAGTGCTCCCCGGCGTAGAGAGTGACCTGGCATCAGCTGGTTGCTTGCAACAGTATGAAGAGCTGGCTCGCGATCAAAACCGAAGGAGGCTGATTGTTGACTCGGCACGGGCCAACAATGGCCTGTAAAAGCTGTTAAAAAAGTGACTGAAGGTGCAATATTCAATCTAGTGGCATCGAAGAGCCATATTTCTTTCAGAATGCTAAAGGCAATGCTGTGAGCAGTTACTGGTGACCACAATCGAAAAAGTTGAAAAACTTCTTAATTAGACATACAGAACAGGTGATTTAACCCCTGCAAATTCCTTCAAATAGGGATATTTTAAGGAAAATAAACCAACCACAACCTGAAGTAATATTGGAAGATTCAATTTATAAAATCCTCTAAAATACGTAGACCTTGCTACAGCTTATATAGTACTTCGTAATCGGGACTTGCATTTATATTCTATCGGACAACCAGGTATAGGCTTAAAGGCACCCATGTCAAATCATAAATAAGATAACTCTTATATGGGTGCCTGGTTCGAGCTGAAGCGTGCATTCGTTTATTAAACCAAAACAATCACATATTGACCTAACGTTCTAAATCTAAAACACTTGGTCACTAAGCATGACTGAGTGGCCAAGAGCGAAATAATTTATGTAGCAGTTAGGTTTGAAAGTTACCCCGAGCTGAGTAATTTTCTCATGTTCACATTGGCTCATGAAGATAACATCTTATGAAAATTCGGTTTAGTCTACGGAAAATGTCATATGTCATTGCTCAGACTAGAGAGCTTTGCAATCGCTTTGGATAACCAAGGCTGTCGACAAGGTTTGGGATAAGAATCTCTGTAAACTTGTGGCAAACGGCTTGGATTCGATGACTATCAAGTGGATGAAAAGCTTTCTCAAAGACCGAAAGATCAAATCCCTCAAGGATCAGTTTTGTCACCAAATTTGTTTTTGTTATACATCAATGACTTGTTGGATAGCACTGTGAACCCTATTCACAGATTTGCCGGTGATGCATTTCACACTTCTATTTTATTCGAGATCGAGCCTACTTCTTCAGAGTTAAACGATAAACGGCTGGAAGTTGTCACTTCGCTTAGTTCCGATTAAAAAATCTGGTCAAATTTAACGAGAAAAAAACACAAATGGGCACGTTCTCGCGTAAAAGATGTCTCAACGAATACCCTTTTATGGTAAAAGGCCACGTTCTCGTGGGTTGTGAATCAATTCGTCTGATTAGTGTTCAGATTAGCAACAATTTAAAATGGAATGAACACATTATAGATAAGCTTCACGTAAACTCGGGTTCCTCAATAGATGTAGACGATTTTTAAATCTCACTGGGTTCTTTAGATATATAAAACCATTATTAGACCGTATATAGAATATTGGTGTCAGGTTTGGGTGGAGCATATTGCATTGCTCTCCAGTTGCTGGATAGAGTTCAGCGGCGTGCCATCCGAATAATACGAAACTCCAGACTTACAAAAGATCTAGACACCTTACAGCACCGCAGAGATGTAGCAGAACTCTGCGTGTTCTATAGATTAATAAATGGTAAATGTTCTGCAGAATTAAAGGATGAAATACCACCATTTGTTACGCCAGGATGGGTAACACGAGGAACGGTCAATGCGCATAGGTTTACGGTGAAGCTGCTGAATTCTCGAACTGAAGGTGTAAAGCGCGAATTCATTCATTCAAGAAGTGGATCTCGGTTTTTAGTTTCCGTTTGAGTATATACATAAATTGCACAATTTTAAGGCAGCTATCAATCTTTACTTGAAAGACCGCCCGTTGCATACCCAATTTAAGCTAAATTAAAAGAATAAAAATGCAGAAAAGATCTGTTAGATCGCGGTGCTTTGTGGCTTAACGCGCATTAGTCCAGACCCATAATTATATAATAAATATGTAGTGCAATTCATCAACCAAACCTATCATCCATGTCAGTATACTATATATACTGGCTTTGGTGATGATTAGACGTCCTCGAATTTACTATAGCATCAGCATAAAGTGAAATTAATTCAGATGTTTTTTATCTTGATTCTTTTGTACTGTATACATATGTTGAATTAAAAATTTAACACTTTTCTCGATTGAATATCTACACTACTCGTATATATGTAGCAATGAGGGATATAACAGCAATGATATCAATCCATAATCATCGATATTGTGATGCTAAAACTTTATCTATATTCAATAGGTGTTTACCCTTATAAACGTTTCAATCAACTTGTGGAAGCGAAAGTACAATGGGTTAAAAAAGGCTAATGTATTCCAATTTATGTATACCCTGTGCGACGATAACGAACTCAATAGAATACATTTATTGGGATAGATTTTCGATTGTGATTTAAATGGAACGACCAACTTTCCCAGAAAACTTTAAATGTAGTTTGTCATCACAACAATTTCAACCACTCGTTATCGAAAACAATTACATACTCGTATTATGGTGATTATTGTCATTATGCCAAATGATACACATAGTTTATTGTATATGGACTACTTCTTAATTATCTATCCTAATTTCATTATATGCTCGTGTATATAGTTACTCGTACTCGACAGGGTGTTCCAGAGGCGGTCTGACTTCGAATTGTACGGTTCAAACGCCAAACGTTTATAATTCGATATAGGAGGGTCTAACAGTGTGAATCGCATTTTTCGTGTCAACCACTTTAGAGACACCCTGTCTTGTGAAACAAAACAAAATACTGTTCGAATAAAAGTTTTTTTCAAGTCTTAACAATTTGCTTTATTCAACTCGATGTAAAGTTTTTTCATCGAAAAACTTTATCATGCAGCTTTTATTTAGAAAATTTCTGTTCTATTAAAAATGAGCTTTGTATAGTTTTAATTTTTACTCATAACTATATATAGTTTGCTCCTATTGTTAAAAAAAAATGTTGGATACACCAAGATACACCCAGACTACATATACCTACATTATAAATTACAAAACAGTACTTACCTACCTGTACCCAGCGTATAAGGAAATTAGTGTATTGGAGTGGAAAAAGCTTCAAAGCTTTGGTGTTTCACTAAATTTATATCTAATAAACTATTTACTAATTTATTGTTGTTATTTATTTGTTATTTATTACAACTGGATAATAATGATAAACGAACGTTGCTCGACGAGTTTGTGTGTTTACTCTCATACGAGCGTAAGAAAATATCAAGCGGATTCTGTTTATGGATTATGTGATAAAAGAAAACTTAAACGATAAATTTTATTATATAAACTTGAACTTTCGTTGGTTAGTTAGTATATAGTAGAATATGTTTTGTTCTTGGTTATGTTAATTCTCAGTGAATTGTGGTAACGCTCTTTCCTATCCGATTTATACGTTAATCAAAAGTTTAATGTCTAAAAATTTGCCTAGAAATTCAGAAGAACGCGCAACATACTTATAAGTATAGCGGTTGGATGCATGTATACCATATAACGGGCTTGAGAAGGGTTTTCCCATAGGGGGTTAAAACCACAATTTTGATTATATTTCATGTTGTAAATACAGGGTGGAGCAAAAGTCCCGCTACCGTTTTAATTGCACACCATCTTGGTTATGTGACATTTATCTCAATTGCGCCTTAACCATTGTGTTGTGTAGACGCCCCAATTTTATAATGAATAAATATACGCCAGAAGAACGAGCAAAAATAGTGACAGTATTAATTGAAAATAATTGTACGATTATTGCCACTCAGCGGAAATTGCATCAATTGATCGTTTACATGCGAAATTTAGACAGTACGGTACGAGAGCAGACATATCTCGTTCTGGAAGACAACGGACATCTTGTAACGCTGAAAATGTGGCTCTGGTGCACGAAAGTGTTGCAGAGTCTCCAGAAACATCAATTCGAAGACGTGGTTCCCAGTTACCACTGCACGCAGTTTAAGACGAATTTTGAAAACTGAATCCTGATCAACGAGTTGAGTACATCAATGAAGCCCATTTTCATCTCAGTGGCCACGTCAAAAATTCATCAAAAATCATTGCATCCACTTAAAACAACTGTATATGGTGTGGTATTCATGCTGGAAACATCATTGTACCCTATTTTTTTTATTGAAAATGATCAAGGTGTTCAAGTTACTGTTACTGCCGAACGGTACCAAGTCATGATTCGAAATTGTCTTATGCCTGAAATGGAAGAGCACGGACTAGAGAACATGTGGTTTCAGCAAGATGGAGCTACAGCACATACAACCCGTTCAATAATTCAATTATTGAATGAGGTTTTTCCACGAAGACTAATTTCGCGAAATGGTGAGATTTAGAAAGGCCAGCCAGATCTCCGATTTTAACAGCACCAGACTTATTCTTTCTAGATTCAACTAGATTGTCTACTTGGCTCACATCTAGTAAATTTCTACACAAAAATATTTTACAACTGTCCGGCCTTGTGATATCTTTAGGGTGTAGATCGTCCCTTCGAAATAAAAACGCGGAAATTACTATCCAAAACGTTATTCGCCATATTTTTCAAATGTCAGTAATGCAGACTGGATTAATTTCAACCTATCAGACTAAAGGATACATTAAGATTAAAAAAGCTAGATTAAAGATTATGTTTAATCACAATGACTCATACGGCGTTCAGGAGCATAAATATTAACCTGAACACGCTGCTCGAAACGATCAATATAATGCAAAAAACTATTGTGAATAAATAAAATCAGACATCACATCGCGAAAATCAAAACACTTTACAGTGTCCTAAAAGACAGCAGAACTCGCGGTAAGGTGAGAGGACAAAGTCATTATAGATTGAGATGAACGTTACAGATAGGTATAAGGTATAACATATAAAAGCCAGTAGTAAATGTAAGTGGTGACCTCACATAGGTAAGGATTAAAAAAACTCACTCCAAGGTCGAAAATTATAATTAGTTGGCCAGTTACAAAATGAACCAAACCCATTCTGAAGGTTAAGCAATGTGGTAGACCAATATGACTACCTTGTGGAGTACTTTAAATGACTTGGACTTATTTAGATGAACAATTTGAAATGTAAGCTACATGTTTATGAACTTTTTCCACAGACCCCCGTTCTTATCTAAATCCGAATTGATGGTCTGGAATAAATTTGTCTTCCATAGGATTGTTTTAGGTTTTTGCAGAAGCATTTTTTGAAACTACTTTGAGAGAGAAAGATTGTATCTAACTTGAATCTGATTATTTGACAGTATAGTAATTCTTGGCTTCCATTTTGCTAAACTTCCATCATAGCGCCATACCTTAGGGAAGAGGAGCATTTACAGATTAATTTATCGTATATGTGTAGCTTTCTTCAGTGTGTAATATGTTGCTTCAGTGTTAAACCTCGTCATCATTTTCTTTTATTAATCCAAGGTAGTTTCCTCTGTCGTATTAAGCATTTTGTTATCAATGCTGCATATTCGAAGAAGGTTTGTCCAACTTAAAGTGAACCAAACCATTTCGAATATGGTTGCTCTATTACCTACTCTATTATCTGTTTCAGAACTTCCATGTTAAGAATGATCAGAAGACAAATCATAACAAGCTTCGGCCTGTATTAATATTATATGTTACTCAAAAGTGTAAATCATAAATTAGTCGTCTGTTATTTGACCAGTGGAGAGGTTTGGTATTATTGGTTGTGGACACCAGATTTGAACTTAGCTTCCAAAGTTTTATAGTTCTAGACAGATGCTAGTGGTTTGGATGTGTTTTATGGTAGGAGGCACTTGTATGCTAAATGCTATATCCTTGGTATATTCTTATGTAGCCCATTGGTTCTACACAGTTTGTAGTGCGATTTCCCCACAACTACTGCATATTCTGGGATTATTTTTATCCAACTGTCACTTCCTGGTCTTATACAGGTTATTATTAGTATATTCTTGCTAGGTGTATTTTGAAACTTTTATGCCTTTGAGTAGCTCTACAATTTTTACTAAACTAACTACAATTTTTCGGTACAGTCTAGATACCTAATATAGTAGATCGAACTGGCCCTTAGATTTTATTAATTCAGGTTTCAACTCGACAAGGTCCCAACAAACAATAGTAATATGGGTTTATTTTGAAATTTATACTGGTATTCACGTTTTGTACCTTGAAGTATTTTTAAGCTTTTCTCTAATACCTTCTGGTTGCACTGCAGGCTTGATCCTCTCTATAATAAAAAATACTTACATACAGATTCACAAAACAAATTTTTTTTAATATTACCGGCTATTCCGTTTATGACACCAAACATCCGGATGAAAAAGCACACGGCGGCACTGCAGTCCTAATAAAAAGAAGATTGAAACACTACGAACTTCAGAAATATGCTAAAGATCATATCCAAGCCACAACTATCTGCTTGGAAGAATGGTCTGGGAAATTTGTAATATCGGCTGTCTACTGTCCATCGAAACACGCAATTAAAAAACTGCAATTCATCGATTATTTTAATCAGTTGGGAATGAAATTTCTAGCTGGGGGTGATTACAACGCGAAACATGTGCAATGGGGTTCGAGGTTGACGTCACCAAAGGGCAAGCAACTCTACGAAGCAATGAACGAGAAAAACCTAGATTATTTATCATCTGGACATCCCACATATTGGCCTACAGATAGAAAGAAAATTCCTGATTTAATAGATTTCTGTGTAACTCGAGGAATAGCACGCACCAATGCCCAAGTCGTTAACTGTTATGATTTATCATCAGATCACTCACCAATAATAGTAACACTAAGTACCCAAGCATTAAAAACTGCACCACCCCAACGTTTAACTAACAAACTAACGAAATGGGCTCTCTATAGATACATAGTAGATGTAAATTGTCATCTGGATGTCCCACTTCGCACACCAGAAGATATTGATGCCGCGATAGAAAATTTAAGACAAATAATGGAAATGGCTGCAAAAACAGCTACTCCGGAGATCAAAAATTCAGAAAAAAGTAATAAGCTTACAAGTAACATTCAAAAGTTATTGGCAGAGAAGCGGGCAATACGGCGGCTATGGCAGCTTCACCAATCTCCTTTGCATAAATGGAAATTAAATAGAGCTATTAAAGCTCTGAGAGAAGCAATACGGGAAGAAAAAAATGTAGGAATACAGAATTACCTTAGTGAGCTCACAGCAACAGAAAAAACAGATTACTCAATGTGGAAGGCAGCAAGAAATTTAAAAAGGCCAGAGCTATCAAACCCACCGATAACGAAACCAGATGGTCACTGGGCCAGAAGTGACTTAGAAAAGGCTATCGCTTTCTCTAACCATCTACAAAAAGTGTTCACCCCAAACGAACAAAATAATGACTGCGGACTACCACAGCCTACGAGGGACGAGTCGAACCCAAATCCATTAAAATTTAAATGGAAATGCGTTAAAACGGTTATCAAAACCTGCATAAATCCTAAGAAAGCGCCAGGCCATGATCTAATAACTGGAAAAATGATAAAAGAATTACCAGATAGATGTATAAAGTACATAACATATATTTTTAACGCGATTATGAGATGTGGATACTTTCCCCAAAAATGGAAAATATCTCAAATTATCATGATTCCAAAGCCAGGTAAAAACGAAACCCTAGTCTTGTCGTACAGGCCAATAAGTCTACTGCCCGATAATTTCGAAGCTTTTTGAAAAGATGTTACTACAAGAACTAATACCTATATTATCTGAGGGTCGCATTATACCAGATCACCAATTTGGATTTAGAGAGCAGCACGGCACAAAAGAACAGGTGCACAGAATTGTAAATACAATTAAGCTTTCCTTAGAAGAAATATTGCTCGGCAGTTTTCTTGGATATTGCGCAAGCTTTCGACAAAGTATGGCACGAAGGATTAAATTACAAAATTAAAACTCTTCTGCCTAGACAATTTCATGCAATTCTTCAAAACTACTTAGCCCAAAGGATGTTCCAGGTGAAACAAAATACGGCTACTACTGATTTAACCGAGATAAAGGCAGGAGTACCGCAAGGTAGTGTATTGGGACCGGTGCTATACTTGTTATTCACAGCTGACTTACCAATAACTGAAAAAATTATAACTTCAACTTTTGCTGATGACACAGCCATATTGTTTTCACACAAAAATCCTCAAACAGCATCGAGAGAATTACAAGAACATCTGCACAAAGTAGAAGATTGGTTAAAAACTTGGCGAATAAGGACGAATGAATGTAAATCGACACATGTAACATTCACACTGAATAAACGTAGATGTCCGGCAGTAAAATTAAACAATATCCCAATTCCTCAACAAACAAACGTAAAATATCTCGGTCTTCATCTCGATAGAAGATTGACATGGAAAAAGCACATCGAAACAAAACGTCATCAATTAAAAATAAAATTTTCGAAAATGTATTGGATGATCGGAAGAAAATCGAAACTCTCTCTAGACTGCAAGGTTCTACTATACAAAGCGATCCTAATCCCCATATGGACATATGGTATCCAACTATGGGGCTCAACTAGTGCATCAAATATAGATATCGTACAAAGAACGCAAGCAAAGATACTTCGTAGCATTACAAATGGCCCATGGTATATTCGAAACAGCAACATCCATAGAGACCTAGGAATCAAAACTGTTAAAGAGACAATAAAATCATGCAGCCTAAAATATCAACTGAAACTGGAATCACATCCTAATGAATTGGCTAGAGAGCTACTAAGGCAACCGAAATACAAACGGCTTCGCAGAACAGATCCTTTAGATTTAATAAACTAAAAATATAATCTAATAATTACACATTTCACGCATATTGAGCTAACACACTAAAACTAATTAGTAATATAATTTAAAAATAATAATGCATACTAATATTAAGTATTAACATTGGTTAAGGCTTAAGTTAAAAAAATTATAGTTTTTAAGAATTTCACACTTCTTGTTAGTTTCGTTAAAAGAAAGATCCAAGAATAAAGCCAATGGCAATTGTTACAAAAAAAAACATACAGATTGAAGAGTGTGAAAGGAATAACAGTTATATCACACTCTTCAATCTGTATGTGTGGAAGTGAGTGTCAATGGCACCACTCTTATGTAAATGAACGCAAGACTTTCTTTGGGACCTCAACCTCTTCGTCTTCATTGTGATGTTCCTCACGTAGAGCTTCCAATCGATTATCCGGTATTTTACGTTCAATCCTCTTTTGCATTTATGCTTCTTAATTTACATTATTTAGGAAACGGAATTTATTGAAAAAAAAGCAGGCCGTAAGTCCACCATGTGCAAAAATATGTCGTATATGTCCTCAATATAGTTTCAGCGTAAGGTAGGACATTAAATTGAAACTGTGAAAGCGTTTGGCCATTGGCTATCGGTAGTGTACAGAGTATCACAATTCATAAAATTTCCCGAATAATCTGGGTTTCAATATTTTAAGAGATTAAAATTGCGTTAATAAATAAATATCCTAAAGTCAAAGTGCGTATATACAAGGATATACCGACTATATATGACCTCTCACCTTTATATACTCGTATACATGTACTTGCTGTTCATTTCAGTTGTACATATGAATATACAAATTCTTGAGTTTTCAATATACATGACATCCGATTGGGTGTATGTATGTAAAAGAAACATACTCGTACACCCGCATACACACGAGATGAAAAAACATAAAAATGCTTAACTCAAAGTACCTTGTGATATTGTTCTCGACTGTGTGCGACGATGTAATCGGAGAAAAATTCTCGAGAATTTCATAAAAACGTCTCTGCTGCTTAAATACATTAATTTTTCTTATAAATTTTCCCGGAAAATTATATAAAACAAACATATATTTACTTTGGTCTATTGACATTATCTAATAATTAAATTTATGTATATACATGCTTACATAAATTGAATGGTTTCGTCTTTGATGTTGTTAAACTTGTTGAGAATACATGTATGTATGTACTCGTATGTAGGCAAATATTTACTCGGGTGCGTGTGCATGTAGGCGGAATATATCGTGTACGATGTACCTTTCAATCACTAATGTATGTATACTATATATATATAATCAATCAGTCAACGACCTTGCTATACATAAACCAACCCTTTTACATATTCATTCATCATATGCTGGATGGTATATATAGTGTATGACGTCGATCGGAATTTTTCCGTTTGTACGGTACTACTGTTTGCCACCATTATCTATCTACTGTATATATGGAAGTAGTGTATAAAATAAATTAAATGAAAGTTTTAAATATGAAATTATGCTACGAATTGTGTACATGTAATATCCCGCAAGACTTGTGTGTCTGTATACGAGTATATGTTCACAAGAATTCTCTTAGGAAATTAAAAATAGCAAACTACCAAAGCAAACACTAATTACATTCTGAATACATATAGCGAATTATGAGCTGAATTGGGTAAATATACTCGTATGTATGTAAAAAAGCTCCCAGAAAAAAGCTTGGGTCGTATAGATAAATGAAATTTTTTTGTGCTTGCGGTTTAAATATAACAGATTATTTTTATTATATAAATACGATAATTGTGCTTTGTGCTTTTAGATGTATGTAGTAGATAACCGAATACACGAGGTGAATATATGGGTCATTGCAATCGAGTATCACAATATAAAATTGTTTATTATGGTTTTAAAGGCTAGTTCATATCATCAATACTCGTTGAGGCTCTATCTATCTACCGTCCCTACGTATGACGTGACAGAACCAGCGTACTCGTTTTCCGTTATCAGTCATATGCGTTCAGTTACCAATCTCGTAAATTGATGTTCTATCGTCGGCGAGGGTTAGGTCATTCGTCACTAATCTTGGTTTGTGGATTTAGGTAAATCCGATTTAAAGGGCTTGTGGTATATAGTAGGCTTTGACAATAGATTTCTTTTCAGATACCATCTAAAACTCTACTCCTATTATTTAGATTCTAAATAACCTGTGAATCTCTAGGATTGGAATGGATCATTAATAAACATTTAGGATCTGTTTTTAAGGATATAAGGGTGGGCCATTTCAAAGTTTAAATTTAAAAATGAAATTTTGCCAAATTATTTTTTTGTTGTAAAGTACAAATGTTAACTATGGAATATCACGGTTAACTATGGAATATCATTTCATTCAGAAGGCTACCACCACCAGCCTCACAAAACCCCATTCGATTCCGAACAATTTTCGAGCACTTTTTCGAGTGTATGAGGGGTCATATTGTCTGTGGTTTGTCGGGATAACATTTTTCTTTAACGGCGCCCACAGAAAATAGTCCACTGTGGTATTCAATCGCAGGCTTCTTGCCGGATAATTGATATCACCATTTCGGTTTATTAAACGGCCATCGAACGTTTGACGCAATAAATGGATTGTGGCATGAGATGTGTGGTAAGTTGAACCATCCTGTTGAAACCAAACATCGTTCACATCAATACCATAAAGTGCGGGCGCAAAAAAATGCGTTATCATGGTGCGATAGGTGTCTTCATTGTCCGTAATGGTTACACCGTCCTCATTTTCAAAAAAATATGGGCCAATGATGCCTTCGCTCGATAAGCCGCACCAAGCAATCACTCGAAATGGGTGCATCGGTTTCTGTAAGACCACGTGTGAGTTTTGTGAGTCCCAAATACGGTAATTTTACTTATTAACGTACTCACCAAGATAAAAACTAGATTCACCCGAAACATTATTTTTTTGGAATCGGATGGCTATGCGGCTTCAACTGAACCAATTGAACTTTGTAACGCGTCATACTAAGATCTTTTCGCAAAATTCGACGTAAACTGGTACGTGAAACGTTCAATTCTTGAGAACGATGACGAGTTGATGTTGATGTATTCTCACGCACACTCTCAGCCACAGCTTCGAAATTTTCGAGTGTACGCACTGTACGAGCACCCTCACGTCTTGTCGCACCAACAATGAAAACCGGTTCACGAACTTTAACAATAAACTTGCGTATACCGGGCACTGTTGGCTCTTCTCTGCAATTTCCAACAAATTGTCTTTGTTTTGAAAATCAATTTCCAATAAATACCAACGTTGCTCAAGCGTAAATTGATTCATTTCGTTTAGTGCAGATAATATACTGAATTTATGACAGAATAGAATGACATAAGTATTGCCAGATTCGAACAAAAACGATGGTTCAAATTTAAACCGATAGATGGCCCACCGGCTACAATTGTAAACCTGATTATGAAAACACTTTACTATATTATCAAGAGCGTGATGCTGTGTTGGCTATATGTGAAAATGAGATGCGTTAACAACTCAAACCATTGTGGCTAAGATTTAAATCAGTGTAGCTGAATCAACGAGCCGATGTGTCATTATTTCGCAAGATGTCTTTCGGTATGTCGTTGTAAATTTAATGACTCCTCAGGCATATTGCGAATAGTATATGGTGTGAGTAGTGTTGTCTCAGGTCTAGCAAAATTACATATATTAACTTGAAATACTTTCAGATTATTAGATTTGTGAAGAATGCCAAACTTATATTTGGTCGTGAAGCGACTACTTCACAGGTCTATTTTGAATGTTTCGAATTTTATTTATAGATTATGGTCTCTGTCCGTCTTTTGTATCACCTTGTTTGTTTTTTTGTAATCTGTAAAATCGTTTTTGGGCCTCAAGGCTCTCCCAACCATATAGATATATGTTCGATTTACGAAGAACCATCTGTACATTGCATAGCTCCATGCAAATGACTATCGTACTGACATGGAAGAATGATCGACAGTGACTTCTTTACTCTAACAGTATAGCACCGATTGTAATCGGATGATGTAATTTTTCTTTAGCATCCCACCGTATCGGGATTCGAGTCGGGTGTCTCCCAGTCCAACTATATTGGTCGCTTTTATCATCTTTTCAGAATTTGAAATTGACTTGAATTGATTCGTTCTAAAACCCGAAAATCACACTGTTAAAATTAGATCAAAAATGTTATGTTTATTGCTGTAAGCCAATATGTATTCTCAAAACCTCAAATATATGTAAGTGGCATCGTTTCAACCGACCTGATAACGATCACTATGCCTATACACGTGATGCGGTTATTGGTATCTAAGGTTGGCTAGTCTCATATACACTAGTGGAGCTTTGCACAATCGGTTATCATCTGACCAAGGTCAAAAAAACTATTTGCATGCTGCTTCGTGATAAATGAAACCTAGTAGGTTCATTGAGCTTCTTTGCAAAGCAAAGAGTATCACCGTATACTCTGTAAAAACATGTGAAAGCCATACAATTGGCCATGTTTTGTAAGTGACTGTGCAATCTCTAATTGGAAATTTCGTCTTCCTGTACTTAAACGATGGTTCTAGTTTTTATGTTAGTTTGGTTCAATATATTTGGTCATCATTAAGCTAAAATTTGAAGTGAGAATGACCTGGGATTAAATAAGTGCTTTATAAGGCATAACTTGACTTAATAGTTTCTGAAGATATTTACAATAGAAGAATGAATCTATCTATAATGCTCCCAACCATTAGAACCTGCTCCAGTGTGTCATTGACTCCAAAGTGCACGCCAATCTCATGGCACTCGTACAATCCCTTTAATTGACCTTTTGGTACCAATGTCCGGTTATTCTTGCCAGCCGTGCTTTTTGTATCCATTTCAAAGTATTCATCTACTTTACCGGCAAAACATTCTACTAAGAGTGCAACGTTTAAGTACACCCTAAACGTTGCACTCTTATCGGTGATTTTCCTCCTTGATTTCCATTTTTCCTCATCTTGTCTTTTCTTAAATTTTCCCGTAATATTCTCTTGTTCTAACATCTTTCGTATATATTCCACGTTGTGTCGATGCACCTCACTCTGCTATCGGGGCTTCTTCCCACTTGACTCTACACATTTGGTCGAGTTGTCACCACATTTCGCACGATAATCCAATATTTCCTCTATTCTATTTGAATAGTAGCTCGATGTTACCAAAACTTAACGTCCTTGGTCTAAGATCCAATACAAATCCATTTTTCTCCTTGAAGTCTGCTTCTAGAACTTCAGCCCAAAATTGGTTATTACCGTAACGCAACCTTTCGTTTACTCTCTCGCCATTTACTATTTGAACTGTTAACCTCTTATTGGTTGATATGACACCGATTCCGCGTATTATTGGCCTGCACACTAGTCCGCATGGTTCCCGAATTCATTGTTATGATACAAGATCTATAGTCCAGAAATTATCTCGGAACTCCGTTGTTTTCAAATTCTCCCGGGCCTTATTTTTCCTGCTGCGGTGTCAGTTCCACTTATCGTACCATGATTACTGGCTTAACCATGTTATTTGCAATCTCATTTTGTTAATGCATATGACTTAGAGACAGCAACAGTTTGTTTTCAAAAACCACCCTATATTACACTCCAACTTTCGGATATCGTTCCTTCAGCTACATTCTGGACTATCAATCGTTTTTCCGTTCCAATATTTTTTCCGAACTTCTTTTGTTCATACTCAGCAGTTCCATCAACGCCACTACTAGTGGCCACCATTTCAATCTGTAGTAGTAATGTTAAATGGCGTTTTTATGACGAACGTCGGTGCTTTTAATTTAATAGAGTTCATTGGTCTGATAATGTGAGCTGCAACGTTGCCGTCATATCCATCATTTCCTTTGACAATTTCAGGAATTTGTGATCTACTGCTTCGAATTATTGTTCTACTTTTCTTTTAATCGTGTTAAGTTTTAAATCTTGTTGTTGCATTTATTCCAATAATCTCGTTAAGTCATCATCGTTTTTCTGTCTTCAGTGCCATCTAAATTTAAACACAGGTTTCAATCAGTGCCATCTACATTTAAACACATGTTAACAGGTATTGCAATAATCATCCTTAACTTGGATTCACCGACATAAATTGAGAAACTAACGACTATATTAAGTGATTGTCTTGGTCCTGCGATACTCTTGGTGAGTGATTAAATAATATTTGATAATTATGTCGGTGAAAGTGAAAATATTTTGTACGTTTAACGCGAGTATGCGAATAGATTTCAACCTTATACCTTGTATGAGTATATCCTCAACTAAATGGCAAAACATGTGACAAACATATGTGTGTGTAGAGGGAGAATCAAACGAACGAAAAGATGTTCAAGATGACCAATTAAATATTTATGAATTCCGAATAGTTTTTGTTCGAATTAATTTTTTGTCGGTTACACACTCCACAAATAATCTTGTTGCTACTACCTTTTTCAGTATGGATCTTCATTGTCATCTTCATGCTCCGATTGTGTTCTTCTTCATCATCGCACGACGTTGATTATAATTTTAATTATATCAAGATCTTAAAGGCCTTTTTTGTTGCTTCCTTATACATTCGTCGTCGTACTCGTATAGTGACTATATATACTCGTATATATAGTTTCTACCAAAGTTTAGCCGACATGAATTTACCTGGCGTTTTTCTTTTGTTATAATGCGGAAAATTGTGTTATAATTAATTGAAAATTTTGTCATCCAACTATATACACATATACGGGGGTGAGGTGAGGTGTAACAGCAAACTAAATTAAATTTTAATCATATCACGTTTAGAAATAAAACGTATTGTTTAATGGGATGCTGTCTTGAACGTATAAGCTAATATTTTAGTGTTTACTATTTTAGTGTACTGATAAAAAATTCTAATATACACGTTCTACAAGATACAACTATGTACTTGCAAAAAACAAAATGTAATTGATTAAGATTTGTGTTGAGGTAATTCACTTAGCTTTTAGCTTTTTACACGTATAACCTTCATACACTAAATGTCATTCAACGGTACGAGTACATACACAATATGTAATCAGTTTAATGTGTTCTAAGCCTTTTGTATGTAAAATCCATCAAATTTCGATTTATAATATATTCCTCCACAACAGTCGAAAATATATAGTTAACCTATATACAGTCGATCGATACAAAGTTTTATTCTATTCACGAGCTTTTGACGAAGCTTTCAGCTGTCTTTGAATTCGTGCTCATGTCTGATTTGACAGATAATTAGTTTTATCGTTCCGCTGAACGAATATGGTTGTGTTTACGCTTGAACAACGATGGGAAATATTGCGACATTACTTTGAAAATCATGGTAATGTTGCAGAATGTGTGCGAAAATTGCGTACGGATTTTGGAAGAAGGGAAGCACCGTCAGCTTCGTATGTTCGTTATCTTGTGAAAAAAGTGAAAGAAACTGGCATCCTCATTGATAAACCAAAGCGTGAAAAGCCAGAAACAGTGCGTACACCCGAGAATATTGATACTGTGGCAGAAAGTGTGCGTGATGCGCCATCAACATCAATTCACCGTCGTTCTCAACAATTGAACATTTCGGAGACATCATTGAGACGAATTTTGCATAAAGACCTTGGTATGACGCCATACAAAGTCCAATTGGTTCAGGAATTGAGTGGGCCTGCGATCGACTTACAGAAGATGCCGATTTTGCCAAAAAAATCATCTTTTCGGATGAAGCTCATTTTGATCTTGGCGGGTATGTAAACAAGCAAAATTGTCGCATTTGGGGCACGGAAAACCCGCACGCATACATTGAAAAGCCGGTACACCCAAAACGAGTCACTGTTTGGTGCGGATTTTGGTCCAGAGGCATAATTGGGCCATTTTTCTTCGAAAATGAGCAAGAAGTGCCCGTTTCAGTCAATGGCGATCGTTATCGGGTCATGTTGAACGAATTTTTGTTCACAAAAATTGAAGAGGAGGATATTGGCAACATTTGGTTTCAACAGGACGACGCTACGTGCCACACAGTCTACACTCGATGTTTTGCGTCCTGTTTTTGAAGATCGCATTATCAGTCGCAGAGCTGATGTCGTTTTGCCACCTCGGAGCTGCGATTTGACACCGTTGGACTATTATTTGTGAGGTGCCCTCAAAGATAAGTGTTACGCCGACAAGCCAGAGACAATTTACGCTTTAAAGGACAATATTAGTGAAGCCATTGGTGAAATACAGCTGCACACAATCGATAATGTGCTTAAAAATTGGACCGATCGTGTAGGCTACTGCATGGCCAGCCGAGGCAGCCATTTGAATGAAATTATTTTCCATTTTTAACCGGAAGGATTGTACTTTTAAATAAAAAAAGAAATTTGAGAAAATATTCAGTAGTTTTTTTTATAGCATTTTCAAAAAAAAAGTTATTTGACGGACCCTTTATAATCCGTCGTATAGTGATATTCCAACTTGTAATCCTCAGGCCAACGATTGAATCGATTCACGATATAGTCAGGGTATAAGATAAACGTTCAGATGATGGTGGTTACAATTTTAAATAGGGGTGATAGGTCAAGAGGACGAGGCTACAACTAAAGTCCAATATATGACTCTTAAGCGCCATTCTAAATTTGAACTGACGATTGGCGACCATCTGGAATGGTGCAGTAAAGCAGCAACTCTACAACGATTATTTCAAAATCTACTAGTCTGTTAAATCGTTGTCTTTTTTGCACCATAGGTGTGACAGGTCAATAGTGTGGAAGGTGCCGATAGCTGGCTGTATTGTTTTTGAGCTCAATAATATTCAGACCTCAATACTCTTAAAATCTGGACTAATTTTTGTCTGGGTCAAAATAATTCGACAAGCCTCTTTTGTTGTATCTTGAAGTTCATCGTATACCCCTTCTCGGGATTATACAAAGTGCGAGCTTATATGAATTGATCTTAGCTGTCATTGCATGCACATATAGCTAAACTTGTCGTGGGCTCAAGTAATTGAATTCTATGTAGTTTGAGTAAAAGCGTTTTACTATTCTAGACTTAAGCACATGGGTGTGAAGCAAAAGATTGCCATATCAAGATAATGTAAGAGAATTTTAGGAGATGGTGCCATGAATTTTCTCATTTTAAAGCATTTCAAGTTAACCAGTTTGAATGTCAGAACAAGCACTCCCTTTAGACATGTATTTAAAACAATGTAGCCGGTGGTCTTTTTTTTAGTATATTGCCAGGTTTGTATATGGTCGAGACTTACACTGATTTGCTCATAAATTAAACTTAATACATGTTAAATGTCGGCCTGAGTTTGTTGATTCGCTTTGTTATATCGTATATATAGATCTTTGGACGAAGCTTTCAGCTGTCTTTGAAATCTTCAAACCATAAACCATTTGTCTGTGGATGGAAGACAGAGGTATACATTTTCAGAATGTCTTGTACCACTGGTTGCTATAATCCGTCTTAGTTTATAGTAATATTGTGGTAACCCTCAGGCTAACGAGAGTTTGATTCACGATAGTAACGGTTGAAGATAAACGTTCGGCGATGGTAGTTCAACTTCGGTCAATGAGCATGCCTAAAAGCTAATTGAATTCTGTATGCCAAGAGAATGAGGCTAGTTAAACCTAGAATCCAATATATTACTCTTAAGTGTCACTTTAAAATTTTTACTTATTATGCAGCCGAAAAATTATTTAGCTATTAGGAGTGATGGAGTATATCAGCAACTCTACAAGAGTCTCTTAAACAATTGTTTAGAATGAAGTTTTTGCTCTTCCTCGTTTCTGTTTTGCACTATAGTGTAGGGAGCGCTGCCGAAAAACAAAAGGCAGGTCAATTCGAAAAGGCCAAATAATGCGGTTAGTGCCGTTACTGTCTTTGAGCTCAATAATATTCAAGCCTCGATATTATAAAAATCTGGAATAATTTTTGTCTGGGTCATGTAAGGACTATTACCACAGATGATGAAGTATATAGTGTTAAATTCGGCAAGCGCCTTTCTTTACTTCTAACAAGGTCATCAGAGATATGTGTAAATAATGCACGATATGTCGGACTCCAGCAATCGCCTTTTATGTAGCCAGAAGACTTTTATATTCTCGAATTAGGCACATGGGTATGAAGCTGAGACGTTAAAAAATACGAAGAATAGTCACGCCTCTTAGTAAAGTATAAAAACAAAATAATCGAAAAAATATTACAATTGAAACTCTGTAATTCACTAGCACTGTTGCAACAAAGCTTCACAACATATACACAAACGAAAATGCAACAAACATCAAGTCCGGCCGCATATGCCTGACGAGATGGATTTGATCTTTTCGATCACACAACGAGTCAATGACGTCATCAGATCGAAACCGGCCTAGCGAAACGAATATTACAGACTTACATACAAAATGCCATACATTTCAAGACAAACGTCTTCATCGGCTGGTTGATCCAGCGCCCTAGCTGTCAATCAATGCCACTCTGTGGAGTTCTGGTTTAACTTCCATCATTAGCTGTCACGATTACAGCACCCAGCATCATTTATCATATTCTAAAAGATTGCCAGATAATGCCACATCGAATCTTATACGAGGTGCTATAGCCGTACTATTGAGGTAGTAGATTTTTTGGCATTAGATGGAAAGCTTTAATGCTTATAAACGTGATTACAGGGTTAAGTGCGTCAGCAAGTGACGAGTAAAACGGTGATTATTGCCAGTGTCGGTATCCCGAAGGAAGGGAAAGGGAATATAATAATACTGAAGTGTATATGTGGCTAAAGTCAGGTCTCGACCATATACAGAGTGCGACCAATTTGAGTTTTGAAAATATTTTCAGTGTGTAAGCTATACTTGAGATGAAGACGTTCCTTAAGGAGGTTAAGCTAGAGCGCTTATATGATCCTTATGTCAGGCTCTTCGTTCGATTGGTCTTAATGGGTTTCATTACGAAAGAATTAATTTGGAACCTAACTGGGTGCTTTCATCTGCTATTAACTATAGTTTTTATTCCTTTAGCAGTTTTTTTACTGCTAGTTGATAAGCTCACTTCTTATTCATATGTGGTTTCACTCAGAGAATATTAGATAGTTTCATTGGATTGTGTTTATTTCACAGATGTCTTTCCATTTCATCTCTCTGAACTCGATAATTTCGATTTAGAAACGTTTCCATCTATAACGAAAAGAAACTATTCCCGATATAAATTATTTAGCAGCTTAAACCATTGGATGTTGGAACATCAGAACCCTACAAAAAACATCTTGGTCGGTACAACTATAGGGACAGGAATATCCCTATAGTTGTGCTATAGTCATAGTGCTTTTTGTGCTGATGTTCCAGTTTATGCCGAGAATGGTTTCGTCCCAGTTCATTTTATCCCTTGCTTTTATGATCCCATTGCTTGCTCAAATTTGTATTTTTCAGCTAGATTCGAACACTTAACAGATCAATGGTTAGAAAGGTACGATCCGAGTCTTCCATTCAAATACGGTCGGTACTGTCCTGTCGTACTCCCAATTTACAACTAACCGCCATACGATTATATTACATTCTTATACGTGCACTTGAATTGTAACTGGAGTCTGACACGAGATGTTGCCATTCAAACTAATACGAGCAGCATTAATATTAATTGATATACACAGTGTATATGGTAGGGTTGTGCCATACCATATATATATAGTTTGACTGTATATGATGTATTATTGCTACTCCTGTATATGAAACGTACATACACCAACTATCGTATCTTATCAATTTAGATAAAAAATTTATCATGCAATTTATTTTATGAGTTTATTACACAACATTTTGGAAAGGTTGAAACTATCATTATGATGCTGGATGTATCATAACAACGAGAGTATATTATTATGTACATAGAGCTAGCTATATGGTACAGCAGTAGGAATGTACATAAATATATAGATAATTTATCGGAATCTGCTCTGCACTGGCATACTCGTATGTACATATATGCATAATGATACTACAAACATACATTATCTCGTATAGGAAAAACCAATTACATAGTGGTAGCACTCACTATATAGAGATGTGAAAAGTTTTTAGATAATAATGTTCGGTAACAGTTTACTTTTATGTCTGCGAACATAAATAATTTGAGTTTTCAATTTAATTTCGTATACACGAGTACATACATACATAAAAATGAAATTAAAATTTAATTTCCATTCATGAGGTTTGAATGAAAATTTCCAAGGTGGTTTGTGTGGAAATTAACAAGAATAATTAATTGAATCGGCATAAAAAATTTTGTATCGACCACTGTGAGGTGTATCGAGAATGTATATACTTGGCGATATAGCAAACGAGCCACTCCAAGAAAATTCAAGGTCAAATTAAGGCCACAAGAAAATTCATCATGCTGTAATTCTTCTATAGCTTTCTGGACATTGATACGGTCTAATGACGATAGTTTAGATTTTTTGTCGATTGTTATCAAAATACGTTTTAGCTGCTTTACCAAAATATGGGTCAGAAGTGGGTGTACACGATTTTCTGTCTTCGTCCTGCCAACACTTTAAACACAGGAAGAAAATCTTTGCCTATACTCGTACATACGCTTAATGATATTTTGTCCAACTCGTTAATGTATGATGTGAATGTTTTCAGACGATAATTAGATCACTAAGGAAGGAACTGGCTACACTACATCGACCTTATGGTTTGAGAAAAGTTTCCGAACTTCCTACCCCTCGAGGGTAGATATATCAGTTCGTCTCCCTGATCACTGCAGCGCATGTACCAGGTAGAGGTGATAGCGATTGAGAAGTCCCTGAACTGGTTGAGATATAATGTGGTATCCTCGACTGATATCACAATTTAGGTGGACAGTCAGGTGGCAATCAAGTCACTGGATTCTGTTTCTCTGACGTCTAGAATGGCGTTGGGTTACCACTCGTCTCTGATTGAAATGAGTGAGCATTTTATCATTCAGATAGTCTGGGTTTCCCGACCACTTGGTTGTCATGGTGAACTGCAGGGCGGACGAACTAGCGGGGAATGGTACAACTATCCAACTGCTACTGGAAAGGGAAAAGTTGTAGAGGCCCATTAAGGCACTCAACATCTTCTCATGTAGGGTAGCAAGGCGAGTTTGACCAAAGTTGGACTTGAACCGCTCAAAGACACTGATCCCTACGAAGACGTGAATTAAAAACGATCGTGGGGATACTCACAGGACACTGCCTACTTTGAGAACATACGAGGAGGCTAGGTCTAGAAGCTAATGAATTTTGCAGAATTTTTATGGATGAGGAGGAGAAAAAGACGTTAGTCCACCTCCTATGCTCATCCCCGGCACACAAAATACATGAATATTTGGGTAAATTCTTAATGGTCTACCTCTATGATCTCGAAAACTGTAAGGTGCGAGACTTATCACGCTACATAAGAATCTCAAACTGGTTCGCATAAGAGTAGTAAAGAAGTAAGACCCTGTGGTATCACAACGGGCCGTCACCGGTCTAGGTGTGATGTATGATGTGAGCATTATTGCTTCCAGCGATTGTTATCTACCGACAAAATGGCACAGTATTTAAAGCGACACCAGTGGGAGCGGGTTCGAATCGAGATAGAGGTATGTTTTTTCAGCAACCAATCGTGATAGAGGTATGTTATATTATCCGCCTATTGGTGTGCTGAACTCATGGCCTGACTCATCTTAATACTTGTCTTCGTAAATTGAACCTTTAACCATACGTCCTCGCGTTTTGTCTGTAATGGCGTAAGATGGGATAAAAAAATAAGCGAATCGCGAAAGAATTGGGAGTGCCTTAAGCTACGAAAAAATTGCAAAGATAAGAAAGACTCTTTTGTCGAAATTATCCATGATGGTATAGGCTTATGGAATAATAAAGTTAATCCGAATACGTTAGGCTTTTTGCGTTACTGATCCATCTTGATATCCTAAATCGTGTTAGTTCCATTTTGGGTCTATATATCATTGGGTAGCTTATCGTCCAAGTTGATTCCATCTCTTGAGGTCACCTGCCTTAGTATAGCATCGCTGTTATCTCATCGCTGTGATTGATGATAGTCAGCGATATCTTAACTATACAAAAAAAATTTTTTGACCATACGATTGCTGCTTGACTAATCTTTTAAAGTCGTATGAGTGGTTGAGCACTCGTACCTACATCGATAGCGTCGTACTGTCGTCACTGACTTCTGGGTCAAAAGTTAAATTAGTAATTAAGAACTAAGGGTTATACTTGTGCTGAAATAGTACAGCAGCAGTTTGGATCTTGAAATTGATTATCACGCCGCAGTCTTGAGTTCGATTACGTATAAATGGTTTATAAGGTCTCAGTTGACACGTGGTAAGGCCGTTTATAGCCTTAAGCCATAGTTAATTTTTTTTATGATGTGAGAATATAAGCGTAAGGTTTGGTGTGACATTAAAACTTGTCTAGCTGTCGGGACGGTAATTTTCTATCAGAGTGGTTGCAATCGGAGCTGAGATATATGTGATCAAATCAGCAATTAATGACGTGAAGCCATACCACTTCTCTGAATTGTCTGAAAATATATACAGTAATCGCACAATTCTGTGTTCTGGTAAGTATATAGTTTGTATTATTTTGACTAATGGTTGCAATTAAAGAGGACAATGTACACATTTGAAGCAAGTTCCCGTCGTCAGTTATTTTTATAAGAAAACACATTCAAAGAACTCAACATTCAGTCTAGTCTAGCTCGATAATATAGATTCGATGACGAGACACTTTTTATGCCAAACTGTACAACCATTCGATGACGTGGTAGTACTTTGTAATATAAATGGATTCATGAGTGTTAAAAATTCCAATGTTCCATTAATTATCGTATCTGTACACTGTGTCTGTTCGTCGTTAGTCTGAAACATTTATTTATCTCTATGGATGTTTTCGACTGACATAGTTATTGAAATAACTAACGATCTATGTACAAGACACATTTCAAATAGTTTTAAGTATAATGCACAAAAAATTGTTTATATAGATAAGAATAAGAAAAGATGAAAATGCATATCTATTCATCGAATTATAAGAGAGCAACCTTATCATCGTTTAAGATGAAATCATTGAATACTTAACACATCACTCCATAGTACAGACTTACTATAAACCGTCAAAGAATGAGAACCTGATTCCGATCCGTTATAGCATGACCAATCACTTTATATGGTGTTCACTGTGACGGTCTAACCAAGTTCCACAACACGAGATGTTCATGTTTAAGATACCTGGCGTGACTTTCATGCCCAAATCCAACCTTTTCGTAGGTAATTCTATATGTTATATATAGGTTCATCGAAAGGGGATGTTTGTCATCTAGCCTAGTTATGTATAACCCAATATGTCTATAATAGGGATAAATTGTATCCTCGCGGCTCTCCCAAATCATTTTAAAATAAAAGAAAGACAATATAAAAATCGAAGCATAACGTCAGACAATTCTTGATAAGTTAAATATTCGAGGTCGATGCTTTTCTGTGTACTAGCTCGGATGTTCTCAGCCACAGCAGCGATATTCTCGGTCTAACAAGCATTACGGGGCCAGCCATTTCTTGCTACATCTATAATGGATCTAGATTGAAAACGATGACGAAATTTACACTTCGTTATAATAACAGACCGGATCTTGATCAAATAAACAGAAACAATAATATCTTCAGGTGTAGATTACTCTTTTGTATGTTGTCAACTATATATGTCTATAAATTAAAACTATAAGCAGAATGACATTGAAGTTGGACCCCATTGGAACAAATTGGAGTGCATTCGGTATATGACATTACTTTTGATCCGTTTTGGACTACCCAGGTTCTTAATATGTATACTCTAATTATTTGTCTAAAGATACTACACCACTTCAAAAAACCACAAACGAGTACGGTTTTTTTAATCTGATCAATTACGGGCCTTGCGAGTGACTACATATATAAAGCTTTAACATCATCAACACCAATCTTCTTCGTTTTCATCAATCATCGTTTTCATTCTTTATGCAATCACATCTGCAACATTTTACCAAAAGACGCAACCATAGAAGCATTCTTAGCTTTGGATTATTGATATTCGGTTTTACGAGTTAGTAAGCCCTAGGATATAGAATTTGTAATTGCTGCTGCCGAGTGTTTAATGTTTCACCTCTTTCATTTACTGCGCCTTGAGATTGTTAAACAGTCGGTTTAAGATAGGTTTGCTTTGCGGATTTTTCTGCACTCTCTTAGGTAATACTTTCTTAAACCGCCCATATTGTTTGAGTCTTTCCAATCCATCTTCTATCCGTCTCGAGAAACCATTTTTGTTGTAAAAATTGCAAGAAAATGAGGATTTTGTTTTTATTGCCGTTTCGTCCATCGCCACTCGGTTTTGGCGATGCCATCGGTGATATTGATTTATATCCGAATGGTGGACGCTCTCAGCCAGCGTGTGGTTAACTCGATATTACGGGACAATGTGCTCATAATTAAGCACCACTGTACTTTGCTGAGTCAATGATAACACCAGTTCGGTTTTGGCCGATACCGTGCCAACCAAGTGAATTGCGACGTGGAAGATGTACCGCACCAGGATCACCACTCCTCATGGGCGGTGAACCGTCAAACGCTTTTACATATCAACGTGGTACTTTCTGGTTGATCACACATTCTCGTTCTCCCTTTGCCGTTGGGAGATTTTAAAGCATTCCAAATTATTGATAAGACAAGTATTGTGAGATTCCAATCTGCTATGACGTTATAACTAGTTAATTAACTATTATCTATGAAGATGCCAAAATTCGATAGCAAATATTTCGTTCGTTTATCAATTTTAGGCTACATCAATTTATATTGAGCAGTGAAATGTTAAGTTTGCGATTTTTAATTCTGGTCAGCGTGACTGTAAATTTGGGTAAACCGTCTTGTTTGAATGTGAGTAATTCCGGTATAGCATTTATATTTTATATACATACAGCGTATGCAACCCAACCCGACGAGGAAATCGAAAGTGATGAACCTACCTTCGATATTATCGACGACTAGAATTTAATACCGAGCGCGGATGGAAAACTCCAACTGTTACATCGATCACAACTCTATACATCACACGCCGAACGTTTCTATAATGCCGAACGTGATATTCGATTTTTATTGGTCACACGACGTAATCCAACCACACCATAGATATTCCAATTTGGTGACACATTAGCCGGATCACAGTTCAATGATAACCATCCAACTCGATTTACTATTCATGGATGGCGTGGATCATCAGGTTCGGGGGTGAATGCTGCAATTCGGGCTCAAGGTTTTATTCGCGGATTGAATTCAATTATATCGTCGTCGATTGGGGTATAATGTCCGGTGATTATTTTCTGAATATGTAGCTTAACGATAACCACTTATATAGTTACAAGGAAAGCTGTTAGATCTGGTACTCTATTTGTTTGGATGGTCAATCCGGAGGCTAAGTTTCTATATGTAGTTCGTATATTTTACTTAACTTTTTATAGAAGTTATTCTTCAACCTCAGTCATGAAGATACTTCTTATTGCCTTAAATAAATGTATGTAAAATACGTTCACGACTAAGACTATATCATGATATGGGGGCAGTATATCGCTGATATTTACAAGACTTTCGATAATCTGTAATCTTTACTGAAAACAATTGCAAACTCTTCACTTCTATTTTCCAACTTCATGATTTTTAATTAATGTCTTCCCTAACCAATAGAGCATATCCTGCTCAAGCTCGTTCTTCTAAGTGTTTCAAGTGACACTTAGAAGAACGATTATTTTTGAATGAATGCCCGATTTTAAAAGATATCTGGCAATATCTCTATTAATCCGTTGTGTAGTTTTATGCGTAACTGATGTTTTATTTTCTCCAGCTAGTTGATGCTACATAAGCTGTTGATAGTTTGCAATACACCTTGTCTAGTGGGTGCAGGATTTTTGCGCATGGTTAAAGCTTTGACATTTTTCGCAATATTTTCTAATCTTTTTAATCATCATCCGTCTTCTGCTTCCATTCATTAATAATCAAAGCATTGACCTGATAGTCATTCCTTCGTTATATGTGGATAAGATTTCTTTTTGGGATGTGCAGATTTTAGTTGAGCTTTATGGTGTTTGTTGTTTTCGGTATTTTATTTCTTCTCATCTCAGGGAAGGAGTAAGCTTTTATCTGTATTTGCTTCGGGTTTGATTTTATTTGGTCTGTTAAAGATCCAGTTGTAGCTTATTGGTTAAGAAAGTTTCTTCTCATCACGCTATGCGGTCTCGAGTTCGATTCTCCCGCTGACCAAAAATGAACATGTACCGGACATGTTTAAAAGATTCGTTGGACTTACCACCTACAATATCTGAACCGCGTATTACTCTATCTTAAGATTTATATGAAGGTTTTTAGTTCTAAAATTAAAAAGGAAATATCAGGGTTGTGTTGTTTAATCACCACCTGAGCCATTAAAATCATTAATGTCAATAGAACATGTAGATCAAAATAATTAGAAAAAAAATGTGGGTTGTAATAGCAAAGGGAATTTCTGAAACAAATGTTCACTAAGAAATCGTTATTAATTCGATGTCCTTATACCAACATGTTCTTAAAAGTTTACTCGTATACATTGCTCATCGTCGCATGCGCTATATGTTCGAAAGAAAAGTTGTTACGTAGGTCGTTGATGGTTATAAAACAATTCCAGAATTGTTTTAGAAGAAGTATGGACTGGTGATTTGGACACCAAATGTCAATTCGCCAGGACTGTCATGGTGACGATGAAAATTACGTAATACGCGACACACTTCTTGAACGAATCACATGTTTTAAAAATATAAGTTAATTTACTATACACTATACAGAACACATCACAACAAACATAGCTGCTATACCCAACAAATAAACGAGCGGCCTTTTGGATAATGTTTTCCTTATCCACGGCATTACTTCAGGTTCTATATAAGCGTAATTTTTATTAAACTGAAAACTGAAAGCACCTATCATGATTTTCTACTGGCAATACTTTCATAGTAGTCAATTTGAATTTTGAAGTGAACCGAGGTCGAAGTTGATGAAGGTTTAGTGATTCGTTAATTAGGTGGAACAAACTTCACTGGGCTTTTAGCAAATTCGGTAAATAGCATAATTTCGTCCTTAACTTCACACATTGCATCCCTTAATCTTGTAGATTTGTGTCGTAATCTTGTAGAATGAATCAAGCTTCAGAATTTTTGGCAGAATTGAACTCAGATTTCTTATCGAATTTAGTCGGTTAGGCGAAGCTTTTGGAAAAACTTTTGAGAACACTCAATTTTTTTACCAGCAGTCCATCACATCAAAGTTTACAGTTTAGTGCTGCATCGAATGATTCTCCTGGAATACTGATGTTATCGGAAATATAATTATATATCAGGGCTTAGGAACCATTCGTTGGATATACACTATTGGTTGAATTCTATATTTGATACCGATCTGTGAATTCGACTAATGAAAATCCATCTTTTAGTTTCAGGCGTTGTTTTGAAAAAGATAAGGTTTCCTAGTATTTTTTTCGTAGGCTCGGTCGATTTTACGCTTAAGTTTTTTACTAAATCAGTGTAATCTATAGTGAATGCAATAGAGAAAACTGTGAGAAATTTATATGACCAATTTCCAACGATTTTGTCGCAGAAATCTGGCTAAATTTGCTGAAAAGCGTTCATTATGGAGTTTATTCGAATAGACCTGGTATTTATGACAGCCCAAAGTGAACAAGGCTAAACTCGTTAGAACGCACTATGTAGGTGTCTAGTTCACTCGTGCAGATTCGTTTTCAACGCATGCGCTGTACACCTTTCTATTGAAATGTCATATTGTTGACATATTTATCATCAGGTTTAGGCAATAAGAAGTAACAAGACGAGTTGGCTTATTAATCATCGAACCGGTTAACTCCAATTTGGTCACTAAACGTTGAATAATTGGCTACTGTCGAGGAACGATTCTCGAACGAAGCACGGATTTCGAAAATACAATTTAGTGATTCAAAGTAAAAACCTTCCATGGTAAGTTACCATATACTAGTGAACCAACAACAAATTTAACAGATGTATATCGGACTACACAGTAAGACATATAATTGTCTAGATGGTATAAATATTTTTTATGTATGTAATTCCCAAAGCTCCGCCTGGAATATTAACGAAATTAATTTCATTCATACACTGTGGTGTATATACCAAGCAGGTACTACGAGCATAACGAGGTGTAAATAAGCAGTAGATATTAAAATGGAAAAGCGAAAAAAAAACTTTTAATGTACAGCAACGCGAGATGAGCGAGTATCATCCATATTGTAAACGCGGAGAGTGAAAAATTTAATTTTCACATACCTTCATTAAGTATTTACGAGATTAAAATGTATATGAACGGATTGCACAATGTGGACCATATAATTTTCGTATAATATATTCTATTTTTAATCAAAATAAAGAAATTTTTTTGGTGGATTTTCCATATCTGTATTCCGAGTACATACTATGTACCAAAAAATTGATGAGGGTTTCGTTCACTTTATATACATACTCGTACATGCGTGAGGATATTTTTATTCCAGCTGCTCGTTCTTCCAAGCTTTAATAAATTTTGATATATTTTAAATAAATAAAGTGAAAAATGGAAATTTTTTATGGTTTTCACAAAACAAAAGAAAAAGTTTTCGTTTCTTAAAAATGTATTTTTATATCCAAGCATAAAAGTTAACTTGTGTGAGATAAGTGGAAAATCAAGACGAAAACAAAAAGTGCTTTACACTTAGAAAAATTTTCGAAATGGCTAAAAGTCGGCAAAAATGAAGTCCCCACAGACCCATTACACAGTGGGTGATAAGCTTAAGCAGCAAGTTGTAACCTTTTGGGTTGCTTATGGTGTATGCACTGTGCAAAACGCATAAGAGTCAGTAGGTGAGTAATTAACATATACCAAAAACTAAAAGCACGAGTAACTATAAGGCATAGATAGGAAAAAAGGATCCAGGTATTTCGTCCTAACGACCAAGTAACGATTGCCGATGTTAAAGTTGTTAAGAGTTCACAATTTGAGTTGACAACACTGCTTCATTTCAACACTTATTTAACAGCGGATAGTTGCTGTTTGTTTAGTTTGGTTTGACATTTCATTATAGATAGGCTTACATCAGAGCAACTTATTGAGCACTTCCTCTATTTGATGGCGTACATAATCGTGCTTCAGAGTGGTTAATTTGAATCACTTTAGATTGTTTTCGGACCACGTTACTCTTAGCTGTGCATCCCGTGAGACGCCGAACAGAGCACACTGTAAAAAAAAATTTTGTTCTCCGATGAAGCCCATTTAAGGTGGAATGGGTTCGTAAATCAGCAGTATTTTCGTATTTGGAGTGAGGAAAATATACAAGCTGTTGTCGAAACACCGTTACGTCCACAGAAAATTAATGTTTGGTTAGCTTAATGAAGTGGCGGTTCCATTGGTCCATATATCTTCAAAAACGATGATGGTCAGAATTATACTGTCAATGCTGAGCGGTATAGTAATAGGATTAGTAATTTTTTCTTATCTGATGAAAAACGAGTTCACGCAGTAGTGATGGTAAACTAACTGTTATAATTTTGGTACTTCTTGTACAAATATTTCCTAATTCTATTCTGTGAAACCAGAATAGAAGTCTCAGCTTCCATAATCATTAAAATATAAGCAGTTCATTGGCATTGTAAGCTATCATCAATTGTTGGTAAATTTAGGCACTGCAACAAGTCACATGCCTACGGATTTGAAGTTAGACCTTATTTAATCCTAACCAACAACAACAATCGAAAATTTGAATAATTAGGTTTTCAAATGGTTTGGAATATAAATAGTCCTGATCGTGACCTTTCAGAAAATTACAAGTACATTCGTGATAAACATATTAGTTTTTGAGATATTCAATTTCTTAAGAAAATCCTAACTTCTTACGATAGTAAAGATTACTAAAAATTGAATTGATGCCGTAAATATAATTAGCTTTTCAAATGGTTTGGAATGTTTATTAGACCCGAACTTTCAGGAAAACTCATAAATGCGTACAAATAATTTTTTATCATATTCAAGATTGATAGTAACCGCATAAACTTTAATTTTGTTGCAATACATTGGTTGCCTTTTATATTTCGGGATTTTGCAACCCTGGTGTTGCAACCTGTCAACTGACAGCTCTATCGTAAAGTTAGAAGTTTTTGAGCCCTCAAGAATAAAATTAAATTGTGAACATTTTCCTGCGATTATTTTTTACAACTTTCGACGTAGACTCAGCAGCAGTGCGTGAATGAACTTAACTCAACTTTTGTCGATAAAGCTCCATCAAGGACCAGTGTTTATCGATGGTATGGTGAATTCAATCGTGGTCGGATTTGGAGACGAATTTCGTGAAGGTCGTCCAAAATCAGTTGTTGTTCCGAAAAACATTGATGATGTGCGCGAACTGATATAGCAAGATCGTCATGTGACCAATATCGTGAGATAGAGACAACCTTAGGAATTAGTGGGACCAGAATACACTCAATATTGCATGAACATTTAACTGTCAAAAAAATTTGTTCGCGTTGGATCCCACACAATTTGTCAATCCCTCAAAAAAATGCTCGTGTCGATTGGTCGAAAGAAATGCTGGAAAACAATACAAATAGCGCTCGTATTTCAAAATGTTCTGAGTATACGTATAACCTCAAAAACTTCTAACTTTACGATAGAGCTGTCAGTTGACAGATTGCAACACCCATATCTCGTTTTTAGTATCAACTATCTAAAAAACTTCGAAAAATGGTCCTTAAGACACATGAGCCAATGGGTTTATATTCGGAAGTTATCCTAGACAGCGAACTAAGATGTTAACCTAAAATATTGGAAATAATAAATAAGGTCACTATAGCTCTCCACTATTATAAGAACGCCATTGGTGAAAATAAGGGTTAAAATCTCGCATTATACAGGGTTCTATATTTCGGTGATACAAATCATTTTTTGTATGGAAGTGATGTCTGATGGCCTATTCTAGACATATTAGCCAATCTCAGTCTATAATGAGGGTAACATAAACTATAATCTTCTGTCATCATTCTTCATGAAATTACGTTAAAGTTAGTATAGAATTATTTCTCATTATGAATCAGCTGGCAAAACAGTTCAACCTCTACCCGTTGTGTGTGCCAAGCCACTTTATTGTGGTGGGAAATGAAAAGACAGGTTTAGTCATACCAAGCAGAGTGTACATATTCTGTCACCATCCTTAATGAGATAACGTTGAAGTAAGCCTAGAATTACTTCTCATTATGAATCAGCTGGCAAAACAGTTCAACCTCTATTACTCGTTGTGTGTGCCAAGACACTTCATTGCAGTGAAAAATGAGAATTCAGGTTCAGTCTTACCAAGCAGAGTGTACATATTCTGTCACTATCCTTAATGAGATTACGTTGAAGTAAGCCTAGAATTATTTCTCACATGAAGCAGCTGGCAAAATAGTTCAACCACTACCCGTTGTGCCAAGAAACTTCATTGTGGTGGGAAATAAAAAGTCAGGTTTAGTCGTACCACACAGAGTGTACATATTCTGTCACCATCCTTAATGAGATTACGTTGAAGTAAGCCCAGACTTATTTCTCGTTATGAATCAGCTGGCAAAACAGTTCAACTTCTACCCGTAATGGGTGCCAAGAAACTTCATTGTGAAGGGAACTAAAATGTCAGGTTTAGTCTTACCAAGCAGAGTGTACATATTATGTCACCATACTTAATGAGATTACGTTGAAGTAAGCCTAGAATTATTTCTCATCATGAAGCAGCTGGCAAAACAGTTTAAGCTCTACCCGTTGGGGGGGCCAAGGCACTTCATTGTGGTGGGAAATGAAAAGTGAGGTTTAGTCTTACCAAGCTGGGTGTACATTTCTGTCACCATCTTTAATGAGACTACGTTGAAGTTAGCCTAGAATTATACTTCTCATTATGAAGCAGCTGGCAAACAGTTCAACCTCTATACTCGTTGTGTGTGACAAGACACTTCCATTGTGGTGGGAAAAGAGAAGCCATGTTTAGGCTTACCAAGCATAGTGTACATGGATATGTCACTCGCCTCATGTAAGGTCATGTTTAAGAACGAAGCTAAGAGATCTGTCAATTATAGATGATGAAGCTAAGAGATCTGTCAACCATAATATCAACAACTGTGTGGAATTACTGTACAAATTTGTCAAAAACTGGATCGGTCATGTTCCGGATAACTGATATTATTTCGTCGACAGACTTTGAGTTCTTCACATTATTTCTATCGTAGATGTAAAGGGTTAGAAGACACCTCTCCCAATGACCTGACAAACTGCAGTAGGAAATTCAATGCTTTGTCAGAAGCTCAGGATATTTCGAGTATGTATATAAAAGTGCATCCTCTAAATCAGGTCGGAACAACGATGGGTATTTGCCAGAGAGAGAGAGAGAGAGAGAGAGAGAGAGAGAGAGAGAGAGAGAGAGAGAGAGAGAGAGAGAGAGAGAGAGAGAGAGAGAGAGAGAGAGAGAGAGAGAGAGAGAGAGAGAGAGAGAGAGAGAGAGAGAGAGAGAGAGAGAGAGAGAGAGAGAGAGAGAGAGAGAGCTTATGAGCTTTCATGGTCGTCGTAGAATAACGCATAACCGTTCAGTGGCAAGGTTTTTTTTAACTTAGATTGAATCCAAAAATATAGATTAATTTTTGGAAGCCAGGTTATTCAGTAAACGAGCTTTTGTTGTGCTTTTAAAATTTTATAATTGTAGCGAATGACGTCACAAACGACACGGTATAGCAGTATAGCAAAAAATGCCGTTAAAAATTAGATCAACCTTTCAATGTTTTCAGCAGAGTAGTCTTAAAGCCAAGATGTACGTCTCTTGTGAGTGAGCATTTTATTTCACTACCCTCATTATTGGGAGCATTCGCCGCAACATTGTTTGACCTAATTTTTCAATCGCCAACCATTTATAAAATTACATAAAGCTTTGATCCAGTCAATATAAAATAGTTTTGATTTAAAAACCATGATTCATCACTTAAAGTCTTGGCATAGTTTGTAATCTTATATATACATCTCTTGTATATATGTATGTATATAATGAACATTACTATGATTTATGTACATACATACATCTCTCTGGTACATAAACAAAAATTTTCCTTCTCCATTGAAATTGTTATTCAATACCCGATATTAAACACCAACAAAACGAATATAAATCATATACATTACATTTAAAGTAATCAGCTTTGAGAAGAAGAAGAAGAAGAAGATGAAGCAAATAAATGAAAAATCGAAGAAAAGCTGGGAAAACCAACCATACGAATGAAAAACGCTTTACTTATTACATTTTATCTCCGGTTACAAAACCATATAATTCCTTTGGTATACTCTCGTCGTATACTCGTATAAATGTGTATGCAAATCGAAAAATCGTATACGTATACGGTTGATCGTCGAAGGTGTACTGTACATACCCGAACAGTACTACAATTTCAATTTATATTTATTGCACCGAGAATATTCCATATACGAGGGAACGGGTAATGTGTTTGGGGTGTGCTCGAGCTTATATATTTGTACCAGAAGGAAATCCATTATCGAATTTTCAATATTGCTTGCTCGTATGCAGCATAGTTTCGATTTGCTAAGCACAAATATCGTTTTCATCATTTCCACTATATATTTTGTATAAAATGCAATCCAATATGTGACAGTAAATCGAAAATTAAATTCGAAATCGATTCGAGTCGATTAAAACGAAATTATGGATTTATTTGAAAAATTTTCTCGTTCGTCTTTTGTTTCAATTTTCAATTGGATTCTTGTCGATGATTGATTATATCGAATGGTCTGATATACTGTATACGTATATAGTATGTCCGGATCAATTTGAGTTTCGCCCACAGTTTTACACTTCTTTTGTGTTATTGTTGTTGTTTGGCGGGAAAACCAATAAATTTCGAATTTAATAAAACAAACACAAATAATATGTATGTATGTGTGTGTGTGTTTGTATATAGTGATTCGAGAATATAACGTGGCAATATTGAAATACGGTTCTCGGAACCAATACTGGGGTATCATAGGTTAAATGATTTCAGAAATACTCGGAATCCTGTGTAAAGTCTTGCTTTGAAACATTTGTTTCGTTCATACACAGTCGAACGTCGAGATTATAATATCCAGTAATAGTCGAGAGGATATACTAGAGGTCCTTTAAAACACTGTACTTATAGTTTACAACCCAAAAATGATGCGAACCTTGAGGGTGTTAGAAGTTGTGAGAACTCTTTGTTAACTTGAACTTAAGCTAAGCTCATTGTTCCACATGTCGATTAACAAGATTACAACTAAACTGATTTTAATTAGCTGTAAAGGCTAGTACTCAGTTCAAAGTGAAATGAAATTTTACCGCGGTCTCCAAAAATTTATTGATTTTCACGTGAAATAGAAATGAATTTTTTTTTGGAGAAGTTAAATGTTCAAATTTCACGTGAAAAAAATGGTTCGAATCATTATTTTCGCGTGAAACAAATTTGTAGAGTTTATGCGCGCCATCTTTGATGCATTGAGATAACTATAGTTTTTGCGCTAATGAACTGAGTTCTGCTTAGTGAAAACAGTAGTGAAATTTTTCATTTCTGAGTTCACTTTGGTAAAATTGTATGGAAATTTCACGCGAAATCGATCTGAGTACAAGCCTTTATACTCTCCTTAAGTCTACTCTAAGTTGCAGATAATAACAGTCAATTCTTATAGACAGAATTTTTCAAATCCTCAAATTAGGCGAATTCAGTGAATAAAGATACAACTCGAAAATTTTAGCTGTGCCTACGTATTATTGCCCTTTTTGAAGCACGTTTACAAGGGAAATGTATAGTCTTAACTACTGCTTCCCAGTTTTCGAAAGAAATAATTCCGTTTCATGCTTCAACTAATTTCAATGAATCCCTCCGTATTGTTTCATACACGCAAAATATAATTTATAGCACACGGGATTGGCTTCCATCATTTTAGCGTATTTAAGAACACCAACTAATTCTTTAATTTGAGTATGGCTCGCAGACTGACGATTGGATCTCGTGATTATGTAGTAGCCATGTACAGACCACTCATGCATGCTCTGTGATGACTACTGAGCTCTTTATAATATAATAGGCCCTTATCGGTACCAAATATGTCACCTGGATGGATTTTTATATCGCAAAACAATGACCAACTTAAAATCATTAGCAACTTTGGTGGTTTTTGGGCATGATGAACTTTTACTCTAATTGATTCCTGTCACATGCTGCGGTGGAAATCGGGTGATTGTGAATGATTGCTTAGAAGACACCAGCAAAAAGGCAAAATTAATCGGCCAAACGAAGCGCATAAAAAGAGGTTATTGGAAAATGTTATTTACCGTTATATGTTTATGGTGATGGCTTCAGATAAGAAATTTGGCCTGTGCTTATTTTTTTTCCTGATCAGACTATAATAGAAACGAAACAATGTGATCGTAAACTTCTGCACTTTTTTTTACCTGTATGAAGGACGAGCTTTTTAACTCAATTCATAACACTATATAGAGATGATTCGGTTCACTTATAAATGTTGCACCACCGCAAGATGATTGCTAATAAATTTATTTTGTCTGTCTAAAATTTTAAAGTGTTTAATTTGTTATAAGCTGCCTCTAGTTGCTTATATTTAGGTCATAATCGCTTTGAACGTTTAAATAGTAATCGAATGCTTCCCACGTTGTCTAGAAGGTTTAGCTTCTTGATTTAATAACCGTTTATGCACGAGAATAAAATCAGAGTATTTTTCAAGTGAACTTCGGATCTATCCTTGTAAGTGATACCAAAGCATTCTTGAAGTGATTGAAGCAGGAATGTTCAAAATGAGGTTTATTTAGTGTAACAAAAAATACAAAAATCAACGTCAGTTTCATACAAAATGTATGAAAGGTAAGGCTTTACTATATAGTAAATATTTGAATGAAAAGTAGTTCAAATTTAACTTAGGTTATATTCAACTGAAAACAGAAATTTCAATTTTCATCCTGAAATTGATCATTTTTCGATCTATTTTTCCATTTTCCTTTATTCATTAAATGAAAATATGGTATTTTAATAACTTAAAATGTAAACAGAGACAGATACATAGTTAGGTTACGAGAACTATATTTTATTTTAAGTATGTTCACAAACAGAATAAATCAAAATGGCACTTTACACCAAACAAATCAATTTCATTAAAAGTTAAGTTGTATTGTAATTTGTGTTTTGCTTTCATACAATACCAATAAAGCTCAGGCCAATTATTTTCTTTTATGAGTTAGTATGAGTAAATGGTTAGAAAACAACAAAATTTGTACAATTCGTTCGTAAACTGTCGATTTCTCGCAATTTTTTGACTTTGCTTTGTTATATCTTACAATACAGGCCTTAACATCAATTTTTTGTATATGAGGCATCTAAATATGATTATTTATCAGGACTGTGGTAAAATAATTTTCCCATTTATTGATACATACTCAAATTTTTCATTCATAAGAAATTTTCCTGATTTTTGTTTGTATTTTCGGCTAATATTTAAGTTCGATAATATTTCGTTTATCGAATATGATCACATGATCAAAATGGTTCAATGTGATTCGAGACAATGTATAAACAGTGATTATATAACAAAACTCCTCTTTTGCATTTGAATTTTGTATAGGAAAAACACTCTAGCACACAAAGAATACACAAAGTCACGAAAATTATTTTTTTTGTTTTGTTTACGTTGATTTTTTTGTTTCTTTTTGTTTTTGATGGTACATTGTCTGTTACTGTTATTGTATTGTATTGTATGTTTACTTGTCAGTATGAAAAAAATTGACCTAAAATATATTTAATTTTTGGCAAATTTAAAATATATTTGCGAAAAATAATAAAATTAACGTTTTGTTTAATTTATTTCCTAGTTAAAATTCAAATAGACATTATCAAAATCCAAATAAAATTGAAAAAATTTCTAAAAACCTAAAAAAAATTCCGAACAGATAAAATTTTATGTATATTGAAAATAAATTACGAAAAACATAAAATTTATCATAAAACAAATACATCCTCCCGTCGCAACTGCTCGTAGCAAACTAAAACAAAGCAACAAAATCAAAAATAAAATAAAAATGAAGCGAAATGCACTAAAAGACAACGAAGAACAAAACTGTTTGCATTTATTTCTAAAAAAAATTGAAACGAAGAAAAATGGAAAAAAACGAGCGGGATGCAAAATAAAATCATTATAGTACTTGTATGCGGGAACCAGAGCACAATATATCAAACAATATGCTTTTAAACCCGATATTATAAATTCATTTCGTTTTATTTTTCTATTCACGATCGAAAATATAAAAATCTAGATTCTTAAATCTTCAAAATCATGAATTAAAATATTGGTTTAAATGAAAATTATTAATCCAGGATTGTTGATAAATAATCATTTTCCAAACTCTGGAAAGTGAGTAATTGGTTATCGGGCCTGCCTACCAAGTTATAGGAAGTTAAAAGTCAAACATTTCGAAAAAATCAGCTTTTTCATACGATTGTTGATGTATTTACGACTTTCTATTCATTTACACATACATAGGACCGGCCATGTTTTTCAATGGGAAACGGCCGTATACATATACGCATTGATTGCATTGTTGCTGTAACTAACATTATGAAATGTCTGGCAAATCTATTATGGTATTTGTGATTTAAAAAGTTTGGGCGGCTTTTAGTGAAGGGGGTTTTGGTATACATATACGCATTGTTTCATGTATAAAATGAACAATACCAATGCCCAAAATCTCATATACACATTTAACTTGATTTAATGATTACATGCACACATGTATGATTTTAACATGAATGGCTTGCAAAATTTTTATACAACAGCAACGCTAGTAATGGCATTTCATCGAACTATCATTCAATATAAAAAAATATTCTCTCTCTCTCATTGTTATGACATTTATGTCATTATGAAGATTGGTTTTGTATTTAATGCATAATTATGCAATTAAATATTATTGTTATGTTAAGACAGCATAAATAAACCTTTTTTAATGTTCCTCTGTATTTCAGGATTGAGAATATAGTGTAGTGTTGTGCTGTGATTGTGAATAAATGTGTAGCAAAATAGAAATTGTGATTAGGTTATGTGTTCATTTTGAAGTGTAAACATTAATCAGCTGATTATATTATTTATTGACAACTGCATGTTGAAAATATCTTTTGAGCTGATTTATGTTTATAAATTCGGTTTTAGTTAATTTTTTCGAATACATCATTTCATTTAAATAAATTAATAATTAATTTTTTAAGTTTTCGCGTTCAGTTATGTGTATTTTCGTCAATATTATTTTTCTAAATTTATTAAGAAATGAGTTTGACTTTCGTCGTACAACCAAGAGAGAATTAGAGCGAGGAGAATATATTTTAAAGGATATCGTTTATATTGAAATAAAAAGCACAAAATTTATAAAAATTAGATCAATTTATTATTAAATTTGATCGTGATTTATTTTGATTTGAAAAAAATGAGATATGTTCAGATCTAATTTCACCCTTTCTTAGTCATTTTATGAAATAAAATTGTAAAAGCTCTAAGTTGCAATAGCTAAAAACTTAAAAAGAAATTTGTACGTTTCGTATAAGTTTCTTGATAAAACGTACATTATTGATACACTAAATAAAGATCATTTCAAAAAGTGAGTATTCATTCTGGCTTTATATATTCAGGGGGCTTTGGTGATATACACTAACAGCAGTCGTTGTTGAAATAAAGGAGCAAAGTATAAATAGTGACATTAAAGTGATTTCTGACTACTTTACATATGATGCAGAGGTTCCAACTCAAGAATTTATTAAAACTATAGGGTACGAAAACTACAATGAAATTCCAATCATTGCCAGATACGATGGCAATTCACATCTTGTATGCTGGAGCAAACGGTTTCTGCAAGTATAACCTGGTGACTAACATGGTGACTAAAGTAAGAATTCGAAGGATATAGGTTTATTCTCAAAATGTAGAACACCAGGACCAGATGGGATATTCTATGGTCTGTTACATATCTCTAGAGGTAGTTTGGCTCTGAGATACATTTAAAAATCATGGAATAAGATCAGAGTAGTATTTATCCCGAAAGATAACAAGCCTAAATATAACTAGACCAAAACTTTCCGAACTCTAAGTCTATTTTAATGTTTGCTCTTTTGTTTAGAGAGATTTATATAGAGAGATATTTTTGTGCCAAGCTTATTTCATGTAGAATTACTGCTGACTTATATGGGAATAGATGTCCTCCAGCTGAAGTTTTGTCTCCTGTTTTGTGGTGTTTACGAGAAATTGAGTTTGTTCTTTTCGCTGAACGCAGGACTCTGCGTTACTGTAGTTTCTGAATAAGGAATCGTACCACTCTATTCAGAGGTGAAATATTTGGGAATCGAGCTCAAAAGATTACCTGCCATTAACATATAGAAGAGAAAGGTAAAATGCTTGAAACTTAGAAGCTAGTTTTTCTTATTTTTATCGCAGATTGCTCCATAATTAGAGTCACAAGCATACATTTGAACTACCTGCAGATTTCTTTGTTATCTATGTGACAGAAACTATATTTCAGGAGCAACTTGCGACGTTAAAGATACTTGTTGCCAGAATTCTTAGATAGATTGATTTAACGTACCCATAACTTACATCTTAAAGAATACTATTTTGTGGAAATTTATTTTAAAAAATTAATACCACCCATAAGACAATTTATATTCTCCTAATGTTTTCATTGCCCAATCGAACAGCCAGTTGTACATAATAACAAATTCATTTCATGCAATAACATCACGTGCAGTCGTTAAAAAATTTAAATTTTCATTTTGTAGAAAATTTAATTATTCTTCATTGTCTATTATTTCCTAGAGACGTTCTATGTTATCTAAATACTGGTATATACGAGATATATAGAGCAAATTGGACTAAATGTGCACTGGAGAATCATCTTCACCCGCAAAAACTATATCTTGTAAGCATGAGATGGCAAAAGGATGTACAATCCATAAGAGTTCAGGACTTTATATTCACTTGCTCAATGTACACATAAAGATCATAAGTTGAAAAGAGCACGAGGAGGATATGACATGGATAAGTGTTACCATGGAACATTTTGAATATTGGCAAATATTTGTTTTTAAATTTTAAAAATATTGATGCTGTTTTGATCTACAGAAGGGTGTACCCGTCTAATCCCAATTAAATCAAAAAATAAACATTTTTTTTGTATATAATTCAATTAGATTTAGTGTTGTTCGTACGTTTTCACACAGGCACCGCAGAGTAATTCAAAAACATCAAGCAAAGCAAAAATATACGAAATCCATTAACACCGAGGATTAACAAAGGTGATGAGAGAGATTTTCCAGAATGAAAATCTGAAAAATTCCTATGTGGTTTTACACTTGATTTAATTTAAAAATCTAACAAAATATTTATGTTGTACATGGTTCAAGCATGACGACAGGTAGACTACGCAAAACGTAGGGCTTGTGAAATGTACTGGAACTACGGAAATCAACACGAAATACTTTACCAACGAACTACAAAATAATCAACATGAGAATATCTATCCAAATAGTAGTCATTTAGGCGAATTGCTTTGCAATAAATGTTGCATAGAAAACTCATAAAGCAAGGTTTATATAAATGGGGACACGAAAGTTTTAACATATATAAAAAGTTTGATATTTGTGTTAGTTCACAACCATACCTACTATTCGTTAAGTAATGGTTATGTGGGCGACCCATGTGGCGCAATGGTTAGAATACTGTGGCATGGAGCTGGAGGTACCGGGTTCGAATCCCGATAGGGGCAGATGTAAAAAGGGATTTTCACCATCGATCGTCTGGGACGATACGACCGGTGGTGAGAATGAACTCCTTTGAAACCCAGTTGAGGTTAGAATTCGTGTGCCGTCCCATCTTCCATGTCAGTACTATAGGCTGGCATGGAGCTATGCAATGTGTAGATGGTTTCTACGTAAGTCGGACCTATGACGGAACGAACAGTAATATAGTGGGAGGTTACAATGGGCCATTAGAGCCTGAGTGACAGACAACTCTACAAAAAAAAATTGTTATGTGGTCTATTATAGAGGTCGGAAAAGTATGCTCATGTGTCATGAATGTTGCATCAAGATGCAAGAACAAATTTGTGCAACAAAAATGCATCTTTATAACTATACGCGTCCGTAGGACAAGTGGTGTTTAACACAGTAACATCAGTAGCAATGATTTCAATGATAACAGACGTGCTATGATCAAGACTTCGATTTTAAGATAAAACATAAAGGTTATACTTATTGTGGCATTACTGCTGTCGTTCGTCGATGTGGATGGTTTTAATGAGGTCGCTCTTGTATACTATTGAGATACAGATTAAAGAACCTGAAAAAAATCCTTTATATCTACGTAAATAGAGGCCCTAGAGCACTCTTAGCAATAATTCAGGATCAGACCAAAATTTTGACAACATTTTTATAAGAATCATAAAATCCTTAATATCTCCGTAAAGAGAGACTCTAGAGCACTTTTAGCAATAATTTGGGATCACATCAAAATTATGACATAAAATCGTTTATATCTCCGTAAATAGAGGCCCTACAGTACTCTTAGCACTTTTAGCAATTCGAAGGATGTAGCTTAATGCTTAATCTCACCACGCCGCAGTTCGATTCCCGCCGTTGACCAAAAATTAACATGAACCCGGATGACCTAAAAACGCGATTGTGTGTAAAAATATTCGTTGGGCTGACCACCTACAATGTGCACCAATCGTTAAAATGGTTCATAAGGTCTCAGTTGAGACGCGGTAAGGGCTGTTTACGGCCTTTAAGCTATAGATTTATAGAGCACTCTTAGCAATAATTTAGAATCAGATCAACATTTTTATAAAAATCACAAAATCCTTTATATCTCCCTAAAAAGAGGTCCTAGAGCACTTTTAGCAATAATTTGAGATCACTTCGAAATTTTGACAATATTTTTATGAAAATATAAAATCCTTTATATCTCCGTAAGTAGAGGCCCTAAAGCAATTTGGGATCACATTTTTATGAAAATATAAAATCCCTTATATCTCCGTAAATAGAGGCCCAAGATCAATTTTAGCAATAATTTGGAAATCATAAAATCCTTTGTATCTCCGTAAATAGAGGCCCTAGACCAATTTTAGCAATAATTTGGGATCACATCGAAATTTTGACAACATTTTTATAAAAATCATAAAATCCTTAATGTCTCCATTAATAGAGGCCTTAGAGTACTATAAGCTAATTTGGAATCACATCGAAATTTTGATAAAATTTTTCATGAAATCCTTAGATAGGAGTAGTTTGAATTCAATGATATCCACTCAAAGCTTAAAAGCACTAATATCGTCAATATCAACAAATAATATCAAAGCGAGTGGGAGGTTGAAAGACTAGCTGAATAGTTACACGGATCAAAGTATGTTAAATAATCCGTTGACCACTTTGACTAGTGATACCAAACATGTGATATCGCGATACCAACTGAGCAAGCCAACCCATATAACATAAAAGCTATTGTACGGGTACCATATCGTTCATACGAAGTCATGTCGAATAGTGATTACGATATTGGTGATGGATCTTGAAGAACACGTTTTGTACCATCTTTATACTTCAATTCATTCTAGATGAGTGATTCCTTCAAATTGTAAACCTAACTTGAGTTTAGAATTGTAATTATCAGTAAAATACCGTGCCAATCAGATATAACCTGTAAACGAAAAGTTGTTTAATTGGTTGCCGAATACGACAAGCTCGAACACATTTACGTACATAATAAAGCTTCGACTATGGAAGGTGTGTGTGTGTGTACAGGTATTTTGAATAATTAATTTATCTGCTTTGCGGTGAGAATCCTGTTTCACACTCACCTGTTTATGTATTTGGATATTTTTTATATGAGGTAGAATAGGATGGCTTTTCATTTATTTGCTTTTCTTTAATTTAAAGCTTTTTTTCGTATTAGATTTTGTGTTGCCAGTAGAAATGGAAAATTAGAAAATAAATTAAAAATATAAAAAAAAATTTAATTTAAATTTACAAAAACGAAAAAGGATATTTCCATGAGTTGAATAATTTTGCTTTTAGGCATCCGTTCTGCCTTCTTTATATATTTTGGGGTTGGGAAATTTATAAACTCGAAAACGTATACAGATAATTAACCATCACTATCTATTTACATATACCTGATTATTTTAATCAATCAATTAAATGGTTGTATCATCGCCATCAAAATATTAATTTTCCACACCTTTGCCATCACCAATTAATTAGCATGTATAGGTATAGGCACTCGCTCTATTTCACATCCTTTAATAATATTTTCATTGCGAATCTTCTTAAATGTGATATCTAATTAAAATAAAATTGTTTTTGTAATTTTCATCTTACGTAGGATACGGTTGGACGATCCACAATTTTATATTTTGAGCCGCACAGTGAATTAATCATTAAACGAAATACATGATAATGTGTAAATGGATCTCATGGGAATTACCTTTTTGTATATCTCGAAATTTATTTTGGATCCTGGTACGGGAGCTATAAATGATTGGATGGCATTTTGTGTTTTGACTAATTTACTAACTAATGTCTTGTGTTTCGTTTTGTTTTTGTTATCTCGCCAAAGTTGGTTCTTAACTAACTAGGGCTATCGATACTCGATGGCTGAAGTTACGTTTACAACAAAAATCTGACTCGATTGGTTAGATTACAAGATAGCTCTTATAATAAACAATTAGAACAATCTATACGCCCTAGAGCCGTCGAAAGCTGGCTCTAGCTTTAAAGATTGCAGTATCATTCGGTTTGGTCCAGCACGCGTCATATAACCTGCGAGCTATATCTAGATAGTTGTCTTATTTGAAGCAATCACCCTTGTTAAAGTTTGGTCAAAACTCGGCCTCTTTCCATTCTTCAGGCATAAGTTAATTTCGTCATACCAATCGAATAAGGTGGAAAAGACAGTTCCATAAATTTAGCCCTTCCGATATGAAGAACTCTGAATTTTTTTCTCCTTGCGATTATAAACAGGTATTTGTAGATTAGTCTGATATTATTTCGGGATATATGTTTTTGAGGTATTCAAGGGATTACGGCTCTAACCTATTTTATAAAGCAAACCTATTCCATAGTCGTATAGAAGAAGAAAAATAACAAGGTTTTGTATACAGTACAGTGAGGATCTAGACTCCTTTTTGAGGTAAAATATTAGAATTATAAGACATTCAGCGTTGGGCGATAGGCCAAATTTCCATGATAACCATGGTGTCCTCATTAAGGTCCCGGATTTTGTGTTGCAGATCCGATATGTTTTTCACCAAAACAGGTACTTCACCACTCATGGATGAAATCTAGTGATCGTCAACCAAATTTTGTCTATATCGAGAACTAACATTTAAGGGTCTGTGATTTTACCGAAAGTCCTCTTAAAAAAGCAGTATACCAAAGATCATGTCAGACACTCAAGTTCAGTTTTATATCCATAAATTTTTAGTTGGGTAACCACACTACTGCACGACACTTTAAGTCCGAAATGGAGTTATGTCCTATTGATTACCATTGAGGCTGAAATCTCAGTGTAAGTTATGATGCATCGGCAAAATACCAGCCAGTCATTCCAAGCAAATCGTTTTGTTAATTGTAGATCATTAACGTAGTTTTGGCGCCAGGTGTTTGTCGTATTCCACAGAAATAATTAGGAGGTTATTGAAACTAACAAAGTCTCTAAGAAGTAGATTTCGGATAAGCCTAGGAAATCGATGTTGGAATCCAGATGAATCCAGATATTCTATCAATGTATGAAATCTCATTATAAAGCCTTTGAGTTATATTCCTGTTTCGTTAGATCCTCTTAATCAACGTCTAGGATCCCAAAGAACCGGATAACATCTTTAGGTGGTGTTTAAATCACTATTCATTGCTGAACCCTTAATTTAGGTTCGCCAAGCACAAGATGTTCTTTGACTCGATTCGATGAGGATGAAGTAAATATTTTTACCTGACGCAGTACCGGAGTTCTGTACTAGTAAAAGAACTTCTCCAGATTCTTCCAGCGTATCACCGCTGCTTAAAGATGTTCCTTAGACTCAATAGAAGTTTTCCCGTCCAATAAAAACTGTATCAGTACGTTCACGAACAAGACCACCTATCAACCTGCCGCCTAGATGAGTGTTATTATGTTTGTGGTTTTTAGGTTTTATATCGTCAGACAGTCTCATACCATTAAGACTTAATGATATTGGGCCCAAGAACCTTTAGGTCCACCTGGCTGTCCCATACAATATAAATAGTGTAATTATTGCCACTATTTAATCGTATAATAGCGGAACTAGGGCGTGTATTTCGGCTCGGATCTCGGAAAGGGCCAATATTTTTCCTGAAATTTCTATCCACACTTAACCTTCTGGGTTTGAGTCGTCTGTGTACCATATCACAGATTTTTTCAAACCATGTTCTTGCTAAGCTCCAACATTTCAAATACGATGTGATTACAAGGAAAGGTTTGTTGAAGTTCAGTTTAGCTGGTATACAATCAGTCTTCATATTTATAAAAAGGTCTGCTGGAAGCTTTTTAGGATGTTTTTAAGATGATTTCATATGTGCTTAGATGCCAGTTAAAATCCTCAACTCAAATATGCAAAGCACTAGAAGCTCTTTGATTCTATTCTATGAGGATGAGGTAAACATTTTTATTTGTCGCAGAGCAGGAGTTCTCTAGATTCGTCCAGCGTAATACCACTGCAGGTGGTCCTTAGTAACTCAATAGAATTGTTTCCGTCCAATAAAAGCAGTAGCAGCACGTTCGATTTCAAGGCCTCCACAATTCCATTAAGACCTAATGGTTTGGGACGAACGAGCTTGAAGGGCTACATGGCTACCCCATAGAATAAAATTGTGCCTTTTGGACCTCCATTTAATCCTATAATAGCATATAACTCTATGGCATGTATTTCTGCTTGGATCTTTGAAAGAATTAGTAAAAATTCGTTCCCTGAAATCCTGAAGCTTCTTTAGGATTTTCAAGTGGTCAATCGTAGATTTTCTTGGTTTTAAAAAATTATCTGTCTGGTTTTAAAAATTTTTCATTACGATGAACTCTAGGACTACAGTGGCGGCATTATTTTTATACGCATGTGCAAAGGAGTTAGTAGTTGGCGGGCTTCCAGGGACAAGATAGGACAAGCTTTGAATGCCCTCATAATACCAAGGCTCTGCGTTGGACTTTATTTAATAAAATTTGCGCTCACTTTTCATCAGAGCTAGGACACTATAACATTACCGAAGTGAATGTGATCATGGGCTTCTTAGATTTTTTGTAATACTCCCCATAGAGTCTCTGACGCAGGCTCAAAGTGCCTTCGTGTATCTAAGTTGTACCTTATACGAATTCTCTACTTCCAATTAAGTTTTTATCCATGAGGAGGCTTCAAGCTTTTCTCTATTCATAGTCTGAGAGCACCAGTTCTGAGATTACTGTGTCAAATTGCCTGCTATTGATTAGATTACAGTCTCTATTCATCAGCATAGCTTAGAATATGAAAATCTTGACTTTTCAGATTCATCAACAATAAATAACCAAAGATGATACTCCTCCATGTGGACAGCCTTTTACGGTCTTAATGGTTACGATTTCACTACTTATAACTTGGCTGTAATTATTCTGTTTTCACGCATAAAGTGAATGTACCTAACTTTTTTATCGATTTTTAGGAGGTATTGCCAAAAGCACCCTTAATGTCTATGAAAATTGGTTTCGACATTTGTAGCTTCGTTATTCCATCGCATTAAGAAGAAATGATGTGAGGCTGATTGTCGATATGTTTTTGGTCAGGTGTCAGATCGTCTGGGAAGATTGTCTTGAATACTTTTTTGAAGGGGATCTGAGAAAATAGTATCTACTTCAGATTTCAATGGTGTGGACGAGACAATAGCCCATTTTACTTAACTTTGAGTGGAAATCATACTTGAGTTACTCCAGATCCTACTGTAAGGTGTGTAGTTCACTTCATCTGGGCCATCGTAAAAGTCATCTTGAGAGGTATCCACTACTAAGGTTAGAAATTTAGTTGCTAAAAGTAACCTAATAGTGACTTTGGTTTCCAGAAAAGCTTGCACCTAAGTTTTGAAGAAAGTCTATTTAATACGAAAGCTCTTCAGCTGAAGGTGGCTTTGTGAGAATTTCTCCGGTTATTTCTTGTCTAAAGAACTAATGGATGCCGGGGATAAACGTCTATGCTGCTTATTCTATATTTATCTATTGTCAATGAATAAAATTTATATTTCGAACTATTTGAGTTACTAGGACGAGTATTGCCATTCTAATAACTGCATGTAAATCAAAAAAACTAAAAACTTCCATTCCAATTCCCTATATAATCCACGGACGTATATTTATTCCATTTCATTTCCGTAATTAAAAAATTAATTTAAATTTGTTATAATAAAACCTTCTCGTTACTTAATTACCAATTCAAATTCAATCGCATCGTACTTTAAATAACAAACCACCTCTCCCACCTTTGAACACCACCAACTATATACTAGAAAACAATTTTGTGGGTTTGTAGATCGTGCTGTACTTATAGTGGCGACTCAAACCAAACAAAAACCACAAATAGCAGCTTTAATGATTTTTGATAATGTTATGGGACAGGGAACTTTGTTTGAATACAGTATCAAGCTCGCATATATAAGTAGTGTTGTTGTATTTGTAAATTTGCGTGACTCGAAAATTTTATAAAATTAAAAATTTCAGGCCGAAAAATTTTAAGTCACCAAAATTTTGACGCCACATTGTCCAGATTTAAACTTGTATTTCGAACGTTTTGCGGATTACGTATATTCTGTGTTTTGTGTCGATTCTATATTTGGAAAAAAACATTTCGGTAAAATCGATATACGAAAGCCGAATAATCGTATATACAGTATCGACAGATTTGAGTGAAGAACGTGCTTGTGATTAGTTGTGTTGTTTGATTAAAGCTTTTAATTTATAAAATGAATGAATGTCTCTATTCCCTTATACAAAATTCTATCTGCATCGACTATACCAAATGTATATACATATCGTACATGGTATACACCAACTCGACGTGTTTATGGTACACCACAAAAAAAAAAACAATCAACTTATGTAACAACATTCCATCTCGTGCTTTGAATAAGACAAACGAGAAAACTGAAAACTCAAATCGAACACAATCATTTCACACAGCGAGCTTTTTGAGATAAAGCTGTCTATGTACACACATTCCATGTGTAAACCCTCAACATTATGTTCATATTACATCAATAAAAATGGATTTACCCACTTACATATATTCTTCTGTATGTAGATGTATGTTTGTATGTATCTATGTCGCTATACAAGAATGCTTATTTAGATTTTTCTCCGAGCTTTCGTGTTGTGTCATCAAATTTTAGTATATTATGGATGTTGTGATGCGACGACTGATTATGGTTATGGGTATGGGATGTGATTGTATAGTCAGACACTGTTTTGTTTTATTTCGTTTGTGTACTAAAACGGAAATTTAATGTCAACATTTTATACGTGGGGGTTTGGGTGGGTGGTGATGGTGGTTGTAGATAATTGAGTTTACGATTCTCGATATCGTATAAAACAGCAAATATTTGGCGGTGATTTTCTATGTGTGGTATATATAGGGATTTGTGTGTGTATACATTTTTCTGTTGTGAAACGACAACATTTCTTTAAACCGATTTGTATTTGGATGGTTTGTTCGATATGTTGGATATTTCAGAGATGAGTACTTTGTTTAAGCTGTTTACGAGTTGCATATTATAAGTTTTAGAATCTAAGCTTTAATTGATTGCTTTGGCAAAACCTTATCCTCGTTAAAAAATTTCAACAAGCTCGCAATATATGACGTATTCGTTGCAATGGGTTACTATATATGAAGTCAGAACTCCATACCACGAGTGTTTGTTACATTAAAAATACCCAATCGTGATTTTTGGTCAACACCGAGAATTAAACCCGAGATTCTCGAATAAGGGAGCAAGCACTCTACTTACTCTGCCAACGAAGGCAAGCCAGGAAGAATTATAATTCAATTTTAAACAGTAAAAGTTTGGAAGTTGTAATTTGAGTGCAATATTTGTGTTCATGGTGAGAACACTGGTTCTTCAACTTTGCTGAAGATGCTGCAGAAAGTTTCTATGTATAGAATGTTATTTAAAAGAAGAATGTCCATGTTGTAAATCATGTTATATACTCGGTTTTGCTTCAGCGTAAGGTACGACGTTAAGCAACAGGTAGTTGGGATTGCTTTTCCCGAGAATAAATAGTAGGGAATTAGAGCAATATCTGGCATTACAGGACATGCATCTATCTGCCTCATCCTTGTATTGTGAAAGAAACCAGGACAACAACTCAAATACGCGTGGTATTCAATGAATCATGTAAGTCAAGTAACGGTCTATCTCTAAACGATAACATACTGATTGGACCAACATTCAGCCATCACTTCGGGTGACAGTAGCAAAATTTCGATATCATAAAATCGCACTAGCAGCCAACATAGAGAAAAATCAATATAGAAACATCAACTCCCTGACGTTGCTGAGCTACTAAAAGTGAAAACTAAGTTGAGAGAATGGATGTCAAATAGAAAACTGTATTCAGTCAAAAACTAAAATTGTGAATCCAACCCAATTTTAATGATCTGTATAAACTGTTGGAGGCACACTTACTAGACTCGTGTAGAACGGCCGAAACTATAAGACCTTAACAATTCGAATACTTGTACCACGAGAAATAACCCCTTTGGGCATGCAAATAATCCTGGACATCTATACTTACTGCTGGAGACAAAGAGCTTCTAAGAGCAAAGTCAACACTTTGATGTAATGGAAGCTCTACTAGAACACCAATGTAATGGCCAACGATTTTCAACATATAATATGTGATCTTAAAGTCTGAAAGGGTTGTGACTAAAGACACTCATGCATTTTACTCTGCACTCTGAGTAAAGAAACATTTCTTCTAAAACAGCTATTTCACTCTGCCAAGTAGACATATAGATGATTCAGAGAAGTAGAAAGTAATAGGACAAGAATCACTTATCACTGAGATAAAGATGGGAACAATGGACCATTGTAAACTTAAATAAATTAGAGATCTTGTTGAAGGAAGTCAGAAAATCTGAGGACTTCATTGGAATACTTGCAGATAAAAGTATTCTGAGTTGGAGTGAAATACAGGAAATATAACATATTCATTTCCTGTGGAGGTATTAAAAAAGTACCATCTCATCTGTATAGTAAATACTTTGGCAGGATGTACCATATGGAACAAGCCATTAGGTTTAAGTCCGGCAAATATTTGTAAAGAAATTAAATTGAAACCTTCTTCTTTCGCGAGTTTTATGGGAAGGTGACGAATCTTGTTATAACGTTCAATGGTTCTACCGAATTGTTTATGTTCCCAAGGAAGAAAAGCATACCCTTGAAATCTGTTTTTCAAGGCAAATTTTTTGATTGCCTTTTCCCCTCTTCAACGGAAACGAGTGGTGAGTGTCGTGTGGCAGATAATATAACGCTGTGCAAAAAACACTGATACCTGCATCTTTCGTTCTTGGAACAATTCGTAGGTCTTATTTGTCTTTTGTTTTAACGGCTTCGCTGCGGGCTAACTGACTTTGGTGCAAGTATAAAATCTTGCCTCTTTGTATATGCGCCCTATGCTACAGCACACATGTTGAGCTTTTTTGCCAACGTTGAATTCTGGCCTTCACCTTTCGAGCGGTATCTGGCGATGTTTCTGTTTTTGAATGTACGCTTCCATGGTGGTTTTGATTCTACTAATTTCATTGTCACGTGTAATGACCCGATACACAAACATTATGTTCACATGTAAAAGTTGTAGCTCATTAATGAGCGTACTAACAATGGCTTGTGGCCAGCTTTTTTGAAAAGCAATAACACGTTTAATTTTGAACTTCGTGTCGACAATGTTTTTTTGACAGCGATGTAAAACGGTAGGCTTGGATACTATACTGCAATTCGATGCGTTTGGTAGCTGCTTAATTGGTAACACTAACCCTATATTTTGCTAACTTATGTATTTGGAATTTCGTGATAGACATTCCACAGTAAATCATGTGCACATATAGGAGAGCCATAAATATCATAGAACATGTTTAAATCAATTTTTTGAAAACCCCTATACCTTATGAGGTTGTACTAAACCGAGCAAGATGTTAGAAGAAGAGCGAGAACTCGCCTAAACAAAAATGAATCAAATAGCCAACGAATTGCGCGGAGAGATCGATAAGCTGAAAACCGGTTGTGTAGTGTTACTTAACAACCAAAGCAGTCATCAACCGAAAGAATGATGTCCCGAGTAAATCACCACCGATTGCAAGGGGACTGCAGGAGTTAAGAGTATGACCACCATTAACGAACCACTGAGAGGAAGGCGGATAAGATTGGAAAGTCCCAAAGAAGTTGACCATGTCATTGTAAGAATGAGTGGGTAGAAGTGTCTTCCAGGAGGGATACGTGATGTTTGGTCTTATAGTCAGGTCAATGGACTAAGAACCGCGAAAGCGATACCAAAGAGCTTCAAGGCACCCAACGAAGTTGACGCCGTCGCTGTAAGGATAGGAGAGTGAATGGGTCCACCAGGAGGAACACATGGTGTTGTTCGGTCTTGTAGCAGAGGTAACGGAAGGGATATAGTGGCAGCAAGGACGATGAGCTACAGTTTTACCGAGGGATGGAGTCATGAAATACGACAAAATAAAAATCCAGCCTTAAGCCCGATTACAGGTTGGAAAAATGAAGAACGCAAACCGCATTGGAAGGAAATAGCACGATTAAGCACGGAATTTAACTGCTATTAAAAGGAGTCCACTGACGGAAGTACAGAGATGGAGCAATTGATGCAATCAGGAAAGTACTCGAAGTGCTCGAAGAACTGCGTGGTGAAAGTTAAGGAGGTCACCTTGTAGTTAATAAAACCCTTGCTAAAGTCAGGCAAAGGTTTTATTGGAAATATCGAATCGACGTGGAGTAACATTGTTGAACCAGAACACGAGGAGATATGCAGTAGTACAAGGTGGTAGTACCATAATGAAACGGACAGCTATTGATATAACGGCTCCGTTTGCAGTGACAATCCAACGGACCATGTTCATCATAGATGTAATCAACCAAGTTACGCACTACCAAACCAGGAGGTCGTAACAGTAACATAAGAACTGATCAAAGAGTGGGTAAGTAGATACGAAGTGCTTTGGAGTTACACACGGATCAAGGAAAAACTTGAAATCTCAACTAATTGCTGAGCTGTGCATAGGACATTTAACATTAGGAATACTCGGACGACTACCCGCAATCGGATGGCATGGTGAAGAGGTTCAAACAAAACAAGGAGGAACATTGGGCGAAGGTAGTGGATTCCGATCAAGGAAACTCGCATGAATGACTTCCATTGTTCTTGAAGTCGTATCGGAGTGCTCAACAGGATACCACGGAAGAAACGCCAGAAAATATGATGTTCGAAAAGGAGAGAAATTTACCTAGCGATTTGGAGTTTGGTGTATTTGGGAATCAGGAATGCAGCAAGGCCAAGTACGTGGACCAACTAACCATTAAAATAAACGAAATCCACAACTAAGCCCGAGGTCGCATCTAAATTTCAAACGTCAAGATGAAGGCGCGCTACGACATCAAGTTCTAAAGGGGTCCAGGAAAACCAATAGGTGTGATTCTATAATCCGATGAGGACTACAGGAAAGTCACCGAAACTACATGCAGATTGGGAAGGTCCATGTACCATCAGCAAATGGATCAACAATATCATTGACAGAATTTTGAAATGGCCACGAACAAAGATGAAAGTAGTGCATATTCAAAGGTTCGGGACGAAGTCGGGAGTAGTGTAACGTATTGCTCCAACATCCAACCGAGAACAATGAAATATTTTTATGTCTGTTTTGGAGAGCGAGAGATGATAGTAACAGTCGATTTCAGCTTTAAAAGTGATGCAACATGCGAATCAACATAAGGAAAGGAGACTAATACAGCGACGAATGGAAACATCTCGAATTAAACTACACCGAAATAAATGGACTACTATGTTGACTGTTGCGAAGAGAATGGAGAAGATCAAGAATCTCACTGATTTGTATAAAAGTGTTGAAATGTTTAAGTGAAGTAAAGACTAATATCGTAGCCACCACCAGTGGCAAGTGGCTAATTTTTCCAATTTATTGATTTGATTAAATAGGGTCAACTATAGTTGGTTTTAATTTTGATTACCGTTCGAGAAGTCAATAATCCGAATACGAAACGTAAAAGTCGTAACAGTATAATACTGTCATAATCCTTACCCGTTCGTTTAACTGACTGTTTATAAATCAAGGTTGCGAGCTTTTTTTTAACACCAACCATTAAACGTGACTATACCATATATAACGACCAGCACTGTATATACCAAACTCAAGCTGTATAGCACTTTCCCTGGAAGCTAAAATTTTGTCAAAATAAATATATAAAAGTTTCATTGAAATAGTTTGACAACTTTTTTGACAAATCGAAATAACCAGTTGACACATCTTAATTTATACAATAAATAACGTTATGTATGTATATATGTGTATACTCACCCTAGAAAAAATATCCACAATTTCCTTATCAAACCGATAAAACAAAAATTCTTGAAAATGAAGAAAAAAAAACAAAATTTAAACTCCCATCCCCATCGAAAAAAAAGCTTTTCGCATACAACATGCACGTAACAAATAGTTTTTCCATTCGAATTTTTACCCGAAACATTCGAGCTTTTTCATTTCTCCATTTTGATTCGTTTTAATTAAAATCACGAAAAAAGTTTTTCCAACATTAATTTATTGTACAAACACATATTTTGTTTTAACAATTCTTCTTTGTTTTCGTCTTGTTCAGTGGGTGGTGGAGGGAGGTCGACGGTGGCTTGAGACGATAACATTTTATATATTGTGCATGTGTAAATTATTACTTCTTAAATATTATTTTGTTTTGATTTACTTTTACATTTACTCTCCTGTTCGCGAGCTTTGTATACATACATACACCTATATGAGCTTTTAAGCTATAGTGTGCCACAATGTTAGTATATAAATTATATGGAAAAACTTTTTTTTGTTGTTTTTGTACTTTATCAACACCAACTGTTGTAAGTTCGAGTACTGATGATGACTGGACAAGTAATTGGTTTTGTTTTGTTCTAAAACATGCAAGTAATTAATTATTACTTTGCATTTTTGTTTCTAATGCTATAAGACGATGCGAAGGGTATGTTTTGATAAGCTTTCATCGTTTTGGAATAAGAAAGGATTATTAATTTAAATCAAGGTGATTTTGTATATACTCGTATATGCGGTTTGATTTAATTACTCGTTTTATACTTGGCTGATGGTAAGAAAATATCCAATGACCTTTCGCTGTACTGTTTTGGAGAGCTTTCTTATTTATTATTTTAAGTTTTTGGTGGAAAGGTCAAGATTGTGTTTGACAATGTGAGGAAGTTCGTTGTACAGACAAATATGTTCTTTTTGTGTCATGTGTTAGGTTTAGTCGAAAAATATTGAAATGTTGAGAGCAGCAGACTTTAGTCTTATATCCAACCTCAGGCAGAGTTAGGATATTACATTGCCTCTGTACCAGAAGATATGGAACAACATTAGTTCACGCGCTTATCCAGAAAGGATCCTAGTTCTTTTTGAACAATGATTGGTTTTGTTCCGAATGTAATTTAGGAATAATACAAATTGTGAGCAGTGGTTAGGAAAACTGTTGAACAGTTAATGCTCCTGTTCAGTATATTTCTTCTTAAATGGCTTGACATCATGGTGGCCGTCGTTTGAAGAACAAGGCGATTTCCCAACTGAAACACTTCACGATGAACTAAACAAGAGTGGTAACGAAATATCAATAGTATATCAAGAATCGGCCAGCATTTAAGAAAGTTATATAAGGCAAAATAATGTTCCACAGTTAGACCTGTTGAAACAGATTTTCAGTTCAGGCAACATGCTGTGCATTAAACGATTAAGACGATCTAATGAACAGGTTGAAGTGTTTGATGTGAGCTTTCACCAGAACCTAAAAGAGTCGTATCATTTTGTAGACGCATTGTAAAAACAAGCGTTGGCATTGGTTGACATTAGACCTGATTTTTAGAAGCAAATTTTGATGTCGACGAGGCGCATTTCACACTCTCTGGCGGCATAAGCAAAATTGCCTTATTTGGAAAACGGAAAATTCACACGAGATCCAAAAAACGCAATTCAAAAACGTTTTTGCAAAACAGAATAGTTGATGGAAATCGGGATCGCTGGAGGTTGGCTCATTACGTCTGCTCGCAAATGGTGAATCATAGTTCTGGACGGTTCTGATTTCTATAAACAAGAAGGTGCACAATGCCCCCACTGCAAATCAAATAATTTAGATTCTGAGGTGATATTGGCTGGCCACCCAGATCTTCAGATTAAATCCTTGTTGAATTTTTTTTGTGGGGTTATTTGAGGAGCACGCCATTTTGAACGTCCTAGAACATTGACGAGTTCACGACAAAAAATTGTATCGAAATAATTGCTATACTGTCCGAGATGCACAAACTGCAGTGGAACGTAGCAAAATGTGCACTATTATGTCCACTTAACCTTGATGTTGTATTCAAAAATTGAATGCAATAAAGTCAACAATCAACCGTTTTAACGTCATACGACTGAATATTCATCAGTCCTTAAAGGCGTAAAAAGTAAACTAACCTGCATTAAAAGAGTGTACAAGTGGTGCAAACAACAGGCAGTCAATTCATAGTTTACAATTTCTCCTCAAAGTGAAATGGTATTTAAACACTAAGAGCATTTTGTCAGATTCTCAAGAAGCAGCCAGGCAAACAGGAAAGATCAGAGTAACGATTCAAACACTTTATAGAGAAACGGTGTACAATCCAGGACTAGAAACCTGCCAAAAGATATAGATTGTCGAATGCGAGCCTACAATCCTAAAAACAAAGTCCAACCACTAATTGATGACCACCACGTTTTAACTAAGCGAATACGACGATAATTTAAAGATACAATGACCGAGTATCGAAAGCATATATAGTAGTATATGGCGTTTGAAGATTTTATCAGTAAGCAAGCAGCTGATTTGTTGAGGTTGGTCAAATTTATGGCACTTCTCACTTTTTACACCGATGATGGATAAGCTTTGATTATGTCTTCTCTTAACAGATTATGTAAATCTCAAAATGTCTGTAGTGTTTCAATTGTGATTAACTGACAACCCAAACTAGTCAATACGCTGCTAGCGGTGTAGTATCTTGTGAAAAAGCTTAGATTACAAATCTTTAATCAAACGGATATCGTATACGAGTAAATATTTCCAAAAATGTACCTGAGCTTTAGAGTACAGTATATAAGGATGATATTCAAATTATCATCAAACAAGGGGGTGTGGGTGAAAAATAATCCCAACAAAAATCATTTTCGATATAAAAGTAAAATTCTATAATATAACAGGTAGGAAAAGCGTTGTACAACATACCAACAACACAAACACATAATATGTCTTTTATACACAAAAGCTTTTTTCCCTTCTAATAAGCAGATTAAAAGCGCACAGAGCAAATAATTTTTTTGTTTCGTTTTTATCTCAATTTCTTTGTGTTTTATTATACTAGATTCGTGCGGTAAAAGCTAAAAGCTCATGAATTACCTGTATCCTACATATAATGTTGTCTGTGTTCTAGATATACCTATATAGATGCCGGGTTTCTTTTGTAAGCTAATGTGACGGAATGATATTGTGCACAAGGCAGGACGATGCATGGGAATTCCAAGCATCAGGTTAAATCATTATAATAATGACAACATTTTACAAAAGCTTTTTGATGCTTTTATATACTGTACCTATATAATGGTTTATCGTATAATCTTAATCGGTTTTAAAATTCAATTTTTTGTTTTTATTACTACTCTGTGTTGGTTTCATCCTGTTCATGTACATACCTACATATATAAACTGAGACAGATAAGATTCGACAGAATACGTACACATGTGTGGATCGAATTCGTATATGGATGTGAGATTGATGAGGCTCAAGTTTTAGATGTGGGTTTGTATATATAGGTATGCTAAAGTTTTATAATTACAGTGGCTCAACTGTATATGTGTGGGTTTGTTTCATATACTTCAAACAGTGTGAGAGAACGAATACAAAAATGTTAAAGCTTTCTTTATGATTTTTTCACCGAGAAAAGCATAATGCGGCATATACATAACCATCAACAATGATTGCTGACATTAACTGTATACTAATTAAATATCTCGCATATACTGTATACATATATACGATGTGTGGTGTAGATTAAGCAAAATTATTATTCATACCGTTTTGGTGGAATATGTTTATGCGATAATTTGAAGTCAGTGGTGTGTGCGTGTTTGCAATTTACAGAATGCTTTCAGCTGGAATGGATTAAATATAGCTTAAAGCTGTTATATATTCGGTGCGGGTATGTATATAGAAACGTGTATAAATCGTATGCAAATAAATTGGTTTTGTGCTATGTAGTATATAGTGAAACGTGTATCAGGGTTGAACATACAGTTTATGAGGCTAGAATTGATTGTATTCTTAATATCACTCACTATAAATAGGCAGACAAAACTGCTTCTTTATGACTCTCATTTTGAACAGCTATAGATCAGGTTTTTGGGCCTGTGAAAAGCTTTATGGTAGTAGTTGGGTGTTGAAACCAAAGATCTACTATGCTCCTATTGAACAATAACTGAATCAATGCAAAGACGTCCGAACTCAGCTATGGAAGAAATGTTTGGGTTGTTTCAACTGCACCGACAAAAATAGAATTATGGAATACCCTGATTGGTATGAGTAGAGATGAGGAGGATTCAAAATTGATTTGATTATATTTTAACTCGATAAAGAAACTAGAGACATGACTCGTACTGGTGGGACACCTCCAGTTTTTAAACCAAACTGTTCGTCGAGCTTAGTGAAAATAACAAAGTTACGATGGAGCACTGAGTAGGTTTAATGAAATGGTCAAGCTCTGAAACTATGTGAAAGAATCATTTCTCTCTTGTTTAATGGAAGCCATAGGCTTCTAGCACTCCGAGTGAAAACTATTCACTGGCTTCTGAATCAGTCTGGATGGTTATTCCATCTTACAAGAGGTTGAACAGTAATCTGGACACGTCAACCCGCCATCGTTGACATAAGAACAGAACATCAAGGAGATGAACTAATGGTCAACGCGAACAACGGTGGCATGTTAGCAGGTTTCTTCTGTCTTAGCAAGATTAAGTTTAATAAAGACAACGCTACTGTCCACACAGCAAATACCATCATTGCACGAAAGCCACTGTTTCAGCCGGATTGGTAATGTCAATCCGTGATTTGATTCCGTTTCAAGGTCAAATGATAGAGACGTTTATTGAACTAGGGTTCAAACTATTGGCTTCTTCATAAGTTTGAATGATTATTCCATCTTGAAGTGAAAATTAGAATCCGAAAGACGTTCGTAAGAAATGACGATCGGCGTTAGGCCTCGGTATGGAGACCTACCAAATTGAATTAAATCAACAATTAAACCGTTCATTGCGTTTTTGTTTTGATGAATGGGCCAGTTATCGATTGGAAGATTTTTAACCAAAACTTATATATCGGATAATGCTCATTTTCATCTCGGCAGTTCAGTGTAGTTTCATTGAAAATGAGCAAAGTGGCAAACTAAGAGAAAAGGCGACCGTTATCGTGCTATGTTAACTGATTTTTGCCATCATCGTACCAGAGGCGTGCTTGATCTCTCATTCTGGGGTCTCGGATTCAATTCCCGGTGGTGACCAAACATTTTAATGTGTAAGTGGGTTGAACCGTGGGCCCTTAATTTAATTGAGTTCTGAAATGATTTCCGCCTTCTATAATTGATTTTTTCTCCTGCCGAGAGTAAATTTCATAAGGACGGTGCCACTGTTCTCAAAACTAATGCCATCACTGCCCAAAACTCACATTATCAGCCAAAATGGCGATGACAACTATATCTGACTAGGAGCTGCGACTTTATTTCGTTGTTTATTGTTTGTGCACAATAAACATGAGAAGCGCGCAAGGTCGAATGTTAAGCCTAATCATCCAGATATGATTGAAGTTTTGAAACTCACAATAAAAAATACTTTAATTGAGTTATGGTTCAAACTATTGGCTTCTTCATGATTTTGAATGATTATTCCATTTAGGAGTCAAAACAATAATTCGAACACCTGAATCCGCCATTATTCACAAGAAATGACCATTCGCGATAGGACTGGGTATGGACACCTACATGTAGCTTCTTCGGAAATGAACAAGGAGGTGAACTAATATCCTGTCATGTTTGGCCTTGATTTTTACCCTTGCGAAGACTTGACCGATAGTAAGTTTTATTATGACGGCGCCACTGTCCACACACCCTATATCATCACTGTACGAAACTAACATTATCAGTCGAATTGGCGATGTCAACTGCCCGATTTAAAGCTCTCATTTAAATCCGTTGGACTATTATTTATGAGAAATGTTCAAGGTCAAATGTTATGCTAACTATCCAGAGACGATTGCAGCCTTGAAAGTCGCAATAAAAATTACTTTTATTGAACTAGGGTTAAAACTATTGGATTCTTCATGAGTCTAAATGATTATTCCATCTTGGAGTCAAAAGAATAATCTGAACACCTAAATCCGCGATCGTTCACAAGAAATAGCCTATCGCGAGAGGACTCGGTATTAATACCTACAAAATTGAATTGGTTCGAAAATCTAACCGTTCATTGCGTTGAAGCATGAACCAATTAAACCATGAATGGGTCAGTTATCGGTTGGAAGATGTTGAGAATTTTTACCAAAAAAATTATATAACAGACGATGCTAATCGTCTCGGTGGTTATGTGTAGTTTCTTTGAAAATAAGCAATGAGGTGAATTAAGAGGTAAGGCAACCGTTATCGTGAATGTTAACTGATTTTAGTAATCCTCGTGGCAGAGAAACTGGCATGCATGATCTCTCATTCTGGGGTCTCGGATTCAATTTATGGTGACAATTGGGTGAATTCAATATGTAAGTCGTGGGCCCTTAGTGACATTGAGTTCTGGAATAATTTTCGCCTTCTTTAATTTAAAAATAAAAACTGATTTTTTCTCCTGCGCATATTTAGCCGATAGTAAGTTACATTAAGACAGCGCCACTGTCCACACAGATGATGTTATCACGGCACGAAAGCAACACTGTCAGCCAAAATGGCGATGTTAACTACCCAAATAAAAGCTGTGAAATAAATCCGCTTGACTATCATTTGTGAGAAGCGTTGAAGGCAAATGTTATGCTAATCCCAGAGACGATTGATGCGGTAAAAGAAATCGTCACCAGAAATGACCATCCGCGAAAGGACTCGATATAGAGACATTAATAATTGGATTAGTTCAAAAACCGTTATGCATTTTGGCTTTGATGAATGGGTCAGTGATCGGTTGGAAGATGTTGAGAATTTTAAACAAAAAAGTATAAACTTAAGTGTAATTTCTTCGAAAATGAACAAGGAGGTGAACCAAGAGTCAAGACGGCCATTATCGAGCCATTATCGTACCGAGAAAGTAGTGTGCTTGATTCTTCGATTGGGTCAAAAATCACGATTGGGTGTTTTAAATATGTAAATGTATTGGGGTTGAACCTTAGGCCCTCAGTGGCATTGAATTCTAGAAATTAATTTTTTCCCGCCAAAACGATAATAAGTTTCATTAAGACGATTTCATGCAGCTGATGCGTTCACTACATTAAAACACCCATTATCAACCGAAATGGCGATGTCAACTGTGCAATGGGAGCTGAGGTTTTATTCAGTTGAACTATTATTTTAGGGAAGTGCTCAAGGTCAAATGTTATGCTTATCATCCAGAGACGATTGTAACTTTGTAGGATCTCAGTACAGCATGTAGAGTAATGAAGCCTATAGGGTTGAAGTAGAAACTTTTATAAGTCCTTTCTTCGTTTCATCCATTGATTGAAAATCAAATCCAGTCACAATCCATTTTCCGAATCCATTTGATGCGCATTTCACCGAACCAATTAAATCCAAAATGTTTATGAATGTACAAGATATATCACTCAAATCCGTAATGAAATTAAATGAAAGCTGAAATTGTGTTTATCCAGATTATCCATTTAGATTTAATCTGTTTATATAAAATAAATCGCGAGTTTGTGTTGATTTGTCGCAACATCATTCGTTGGATATACAGACTCGCGTATAAGTATATGAATAAACAACCAAGTAAATCTCACTTTATCACCCGAAAATCAACGCAACGACTAGTCGACAAATGGCTTTTCCTCAACCATAATAAGGAGACGACCAACGTCTTGGTTTTTTTTTGCGTCACGTTCCTGCAGTATCATAACTGTTGCGCTAATAATAAAAATCTGCTGCCATAAGATGTTTTATGTGTATGATGCTGGGCTGTATGACATTATTTTATATTTTGTATCAAGCAAAAATCGTATAAATTTTTATTCACCCGGCGTGTACAGGTGTTTTGTCGAGAGTTTATTATCATAATTTTCGAAATAATAAACTACGGGAGTTCAAAATACTTTACGAGTTTTTTTTTTTTTTATTGATGCGATCGATATCTATATAGATACGAGGATAGCAAACCTTTTCATATATCACCGCAAGCAATTGGTGTAGGTATATAATAGGTTGGTTTTATTTTAATAAAATCGGAAAAACCTAAAAAGATTTTCATTTGTTTTTCTTACCTGCATTATGAATTATTGCTATCCAACAACTATCACTTTGTTTCATCCCCAAAAATTTTTCGTTTTCGATTTTATTGTTTTCTATATACTAAGTTTCCAATCGTTACGAGATCTGCTGGTTTGTTGTAGCTCTAAATTTTCTTTTTATTTTCGAGCAATAAAATCCATAAACTGTACGAAATCTAAAAATAGAAAATAAACACAAACAACTATTTAGATATAAGTTTACATAATATTCGAGAGATGGATATAGGGTTGGTTTGTCGAAAGGTTTGGGGGAGAGTAAAACATTTGTGTAGAGTATTATTGGAGCCGATTACAGATATTATATCGATTTCTAGTTCCTTTTCCCACTCTCGTCAAGTTCTTGCTATATAAATCGAAGATGAACTTGAAAGCTAGTATTGTTGTAAGATAGATAATCTTATAATATGTCAATAATAATTAGGATTGTTTTAAAATCTTTGGCATTGTATAATTATCTAGATTTTCACCTGTCTATCCAACTGTTTATATGCGCACTGTTTAATTATCTCGCTCTTTTCCGCTTTTCCTTAAATTATAACTGTCACTGTCGAAATGATTTATTCCAATTAAGTACGAGTATTATAGAATACCTTAATTTCCATTTTTGAAATTCTTTCAATTCTATAAAATTTATTCAAATGAAAGTAATTCGGAAAGATATCGTAAAGTGGGGGAGCAAATCTACTTTGCATAACAAACTGTTTTTCTATTCGAGTTACCACCCACAAATAATTTGGGAGGCTTAAACATTTTCGTTGTTTTAATGAGGAACTTATAGGCGTAATTGAGTAGTAATAAGTAATATAATTATTGAAAACGTAGATCTAGCAATTATTTTGAGATTACATAAAGGGTTTTTCAATAAGAGGTTTCATTTTGAATAGCCTGCTATTTTGAAGTACTCAACTTTTGACATTTGACTAGTTAAATCTAAGACATTACTAAAATGGTACGATACATGCTTCAACCAAATAAAAATAAAAGCTATGGCTTAAAGGCCGTAAACGGTCCTAACGTCGTCTCAACTGGGACCGTACGAACCATTTAATCGTATTGGTGCACATTGTAGGTGGTCAAGTCAATGAATACTTTTTACACACAATTGCTGTTTATGTCATCCGGAGCAAGTTAGTGTTTTGTCAATGGCGAGAATCGAACTGGAGATTGCGGCGTGATGAGAAACTTTTTTAAACTTTTTTTTATGGTCAAAAATTTTGCCTCCGTGAAACATCTACTCGGCCGGCAATAGTTAAACTGGTGGAAAATTTGAGTTGTTGGAGAAGTTAGTAATGTGAAGAATCGAAATCGTGTGCGTCGCTAAAGAAAAACGAAGAATATTGCTGTTGTAGCCCGAAGTGTTGAAAAACCCAGGTTTGGCGATCTTTGAAACTGACCGTTGGCATAAAAACTAAGATCTTAAGGCTTTAAAGTTCAGTATACACAATAACTCAATCCGGTCGATCACCAGCGTATTTTCGCTGATTTGGTCCTTTAAATTCATCAAAATGATACAGATTTTCTTCGAAAAATCATCTTCATTGATGAGTCTCATTCACACCTCGGAGGCTACGTAAGTAAGCAGAATTGTCACATTTGGGTCTCGGAAAATCCAGCGTGGTCATTTTGTAGTGCTTTTTCACATTTAGTGATAAAAAGTATGATATAATGAAATAAATGTAAATAATGGATGAATAACTTCACGTCGTATATTGAAACGGCTAAAAAAGACAACAATATCTTCCATCTTGTTTATACCAGTCAACACTTTATAGTGTTTGTCATATGTCATTGAAAATTGTTTCCAATATCATCAATTAAGTTGTATATGAAAAGTTACCATATTATAAAAATTTTATCACTACCTGAATAGGTAATAGATAACTCACTTCATATAAAAAATGATATAATTACTTTTGAGGTTATGTAGAAACGTCAATTTATAACTCTAAGGCCCTGTCCGATTTCTGTAATAATGAAATAATTTTGACATAAGCGAAATAATTTGCTCTTCCATATTTTGATGTAAGTTCGTTTGCTGTCCGAATTCTGTGATAATATTGACTTGTTAATTTTGAAATTTCAAACTACAAAACGTTTTATAAACTGTGTACAAATTAATATTAAAGTGAATATTAAAATAGTTTATAACTCTAATAAGTCATAATTATGATTGAAGTAGAGTTTGACCCTAATATAGTGTTATTTATCTTAATAACATACTATATGCACATACAAATTATTGCATATAAAATTATTAACATACATGCGAGTGTATAATATATAAAATTACTTTCAAGAATTTAAAATATTCTTATTGCCCGACATTGTTGTTGTGTTAAAATTATTACAAAGATGTCAAAATTATAACACGCAGTTGCTGTAATAATTTGGTTGCATACATATATTATTTCGCTAATGTCAAAATTATTTCATTATTACAGAAATCGGACAGGGCCTAAAAAATATTTATTTCTCCTTAAAATTCATTATTTCCTCTTTTAAATTTATTACACAGGGTTGTGTTTGTAGACTTATTTTATTTTTATTATAATCACAACAAAAGTCTCCAACCGTGATATAAAACTATGATAAAGCGTCACAAAATGACCACTCAGGAGATTATTGTAAGGCCTCTCCATTCTCAAAGTGTCACTATGTTTGCTGGGATTTTTAAGCTGACGGTGGGATTGGACCTTACTTTTTTGAAAATGAGGTTGGTGCAACTGTTACGGTGAATGTATTGAGCTACACAGTAAAAAATGGGACGTTCTTCCCGAACGGTGAGTTAAAATTCATGGGAGTTAGTATGAATCCAACTCTTTTCCAATGCTAAAATTAATAATATTTTAAAGACTTAAAAAATAACCCCAAAAAGTAAATGATTTTTATCCAAAATATTGTTACGTGTAGTTAAATTGAATGGGAGTTACAATTTAACACCATTTTGTTATTAGATTTCATTTAATTCTTTAATGTAGTTTCAAATTTTGGAATCGAACAAAGTTAATATAATCAACTAATTAGTATTAATAATTTAAGCTATTTATTTGTGTAAAATTTATTATTTTATCGGTCTACTAACCAATTGGGAGTTATATATGTATATATGATTATATCAATTCTTAGATTAAGATGCATAAACTTACTGTTCAGACCTGAACTTTTAAGGAACTATCTTATGCTTTTCATTGAAAGATATGGTGATTGTTACGGCCACATTAAATAATGGAAATTTCATTTCGTCCACTCATTTCCCAATGTGTTTGATATATTTTGAAACATATTTCATTATATGGATAAATATTGAACCAATAAATTAAAACTCCACTACAACATTTTAAATAACAAAAACCATTGCTAAGATGGATAGAAATTATCATTATACGCGTTATACACGTTACTGATAATCATAACAATAACGAAATGCTAAAAATCCAACAGTCAAAAATAAATCTGTAATTTATGCTCTGATATGAAATATATGATATGATATGAAAATATTTCTTGAGTTTATTGATCTTAAAACTTTTCTTCACTTCCACTTCTAAATTGCTAGTGTATTATCGTTTTCATATGTGATTTTTCAAACTTAAATTCAAATCATTAACGAAAATATTAACCTTTCTAATGCCGAAATAGATTTAAACTTATCATCTCGATTCGAAGAAAAGCCATTTCAATTATTTTTGAAATCGGAGATAATTTTAACTTTAAGATAATTTTAAGATAATTTATTATGACAGTGACATGTATTATTTAAATATTTGTAGATATAATAATATCTAGAAATATCAATATCATACTTGATAGATAACTTATCTTAATTTCTAGGCCATAATTATGCATTTCAAATCGATTCGATATTGTAAAATACACAAAATATTAATACTTGTTCGTCTCGATTGATCTTTGGTAAAGATACATACTCGTAAATATTTCAATAATTTTTATTACGTTGGAAATTTCAATTGTGTACGATACTTCATCGCCTAAAATTTGAGCAAGCTGAATTTAGACTTCTTTTAAAAATCAATTATCAAAATACTGATGGAATTCACATACCAAAGTACTTAATTTTCTAGAATAATCGATTTATATTTGTAAGGAATTAAAACGTTGCTAAAATTAACTCTTTAACGCAAATATTAAAATGTGTCATTTCGTCATTACCGTATAGGAGTTAAAAATGTTTTTTAAATGTAGTTCTATGAAAGCCAAGCCCGAATCGGAAATAATTTAAATTTTGTAATTGTTTCGAAAAGGACGCCAACAAAAACAAAATCATTACAGTTTCAGCTTTGATTGAATAACACATGTGTGCTGTATCAGTGATGGAAAAATTGTTTGTAAATAATAGTTTGATTAAATTTGATATTTGATCGATTATAAAAAGTGAATAAGATAACATAAAAAGTGAAAACTGTGAAATGACAACAAACAAATGGAACGAGTAACAAATACGGCATCAGAAATTAGTATGATGGGTAATTATTAAAACCTGCTCTAATTTTAAGTTGTTTCTACTTATTATTTTATACATTTTTATTTATTCCTTAAGCTTCTGAAATTCCATCATATTTTAGTTAATTTGACGACATTATGGCGACATTGAACGAAAAGGGCGTCTGTAAATAATAAATTCAGGTAACACTTATATAAAATATTATATATTTATGGTGTAATTAACTTTAATCCTTACTTAGATTACCACTGTGGAGGCATCATGTATATAAGAGACATATTTCACCATCGGTCAATGGAGTTCTTCATAGGTGCTGAAACCTATTTAATTTATCCAGTTTATCCTAATGTCACAAACTACTAGAACCAGCATTACATCAAATTACATCTGGATGAAATTTAAAGCTTCAAGAACTTCATTGATTTTAAAAGTTTTCTTTTATCTAAATAATTAATGTTCTAAATAAAGCGTTAAAAATACATGCAAAATTGAGTTATTATTACTTCTTAAAAATTTATTAGATTAACTTCTCTAAGAAGTAAACTGTATGAATGAAACAGAGCTTAATCTGTTATATTATTGGAGTTCACACTATCTTTAATATACTATTGCTTAAAACTATGTTCAATTGTTATTTATAACTTTATAAAGTTATCATTAGTAACTACAAAAGCTATCCAATATCATTATCTTTTCGTTACATATTTATTTACTTAAAGGAGTTAAAATAAAACTCTAAGCGGAGTGTATATTCCTATTCAGCTTTGCATAAACTCTTTATTTAACATCAATTTGTTAATAAGTTTAATTCACAAACTTAGGTTAGGTTAGGTTAGGTTGAGTGGCTGCTACAGCACACTTAGACCGGAAACGGTCCGTTGTGATACCACAGGATCTTACTCCCCTTTTACCCCTATGAGAACCAGTTAGAGCTGCTTACGTAGCGTAATAAGTCTCGCACATTACAGTTCTCGAGATCGGAAAGGCAGTCCATTAAAAACATACCCAGATATTCATGTCTTTTGTGTGCCAAAGCCGGGCATGAGCATAGGAGGTGGACTAACGTCTCTTCCTCCTCCTCGTCCCTACAGCTTCTGCAAAAGTCATTTACTTCCAGACCCAGCCTTCTCGCATGTTCTCCAAGAAGGCAGTGTCCTGTGAGTATCCCCACGACCGTTTTAAGTTCACGTCTTCGCAGGGAGATAAGTGCCTTTGAGCGTTTCAAGTTCAGCTTTGGCCAGACTTGTCTTGCCACTCTACATGAGAGGGTGTTCGTCCACCTATTGTTCGCAGAGGCTTCCGCCTCTTTTTTAAGCACAGTCCTTAGTGCGTTAATGGGTCTCCCCAACTTCGCCCTTTCCGGTAGCAGTTGGAGAGTTGTACCGTGCCTCGCTAGTTCGTCCGCCCTGCAGTTTCCCATAACGTCTGAGTGGCCGGGGACCCAGACTACCTGGATGTTGAAATGCTCACTCATCTCATTAAGAGACGAGCGGCAACCCAACGCCACTCTAGAAGTTAGAGAAACAGAACCCAGCGACTTGATTGCCGCCTGACTGTCCACATAAATTGCGATATCAGTCGAGGATACCACATTATGTTTCAACCAGTTCAGGACCTCTTCAATCGCTATCACTTCTGCCTGGTACACACTGCAGTGATCAGGGAGGCGAACTGCTATATCTACCTCTAGTTTATCACAGAAGACTCCATCTCCTACTTTACCGTCTAGCTTGGAGCCATCCGTAAAGAACTGCAATGCTCCCGTTTCAGCTGCCAACCCGCTCCTCCAGGATTCCCTTGAAGGGCAGGTGGTTTTGAACCTTTTCTCGAAGCACAGAGTCGGTGTAACATAGTCAATATTCGCCAGTTCTTTCCTCAGCGATCTGACTATCGTCGAGTGTCCTATTTGAAGACATTTCCACTGAGATATGGCTGATAGTCGAGTGGCCGTAATCGACGCCATCTGCTTACCATAAATGTCCACGGGGAGAAGGTGAAACAAGACTTCTAAGGCACTTGTAGGTGTTGTCCTCAGTGCCCCGCTTATAAGCATGCAGGCCGTTCTTTGCACCTTCTCAATCCTTTTCCTGTATGTTATTTTATCAAGAGCTGGCCACCACACGCTCACCCCATACATAAGTACAGGTCTTACTACGGAAGTGTATAGCCAGTGTACCAGCTCCGGCGTCAGGCCCCATCTCTTTCCGATGGCGTTCCTACACGAGTACAAAGCTATATTGGCCTTGTTTACTCTTTCCAGAATGTTGGGCTTCCAGCTTAGCTTACTGTCCAAGATTACGCCTAGAAATCTTGCCTTGTCCGTAAAAGCTAGTCTGTTACCATTTAGGAGAGGTGGATCTACTACAGGGATTTTATATTTCCTCGTAAATAGTACCAATTCAGTTTTGGACGCGCTAATTGCCAGTCCACATTTGGTGGCCCACCTCGTTATAATTAGGAGGGCATTTTGGATTACCTCCGCCACTGTGCTTATGTATTTCCCAGAGACAGCTATCGCTACATCATCTGCATAAGCAATCACTCCGATCCCTTCTCTCTCCAGCTTTAATAGCAGCTCATTGATTGCTATGTTCCAGAGCAGAGGAGACAGAACACCTCCCTGTGGGGTTCCCCTAGTCACCCGTCTCCTGATGGTGGATTCCCCCAGCTCTGAGTTAATCATCCTGCACCCAAGCATATGATTGATTAACCTACTTATAGGGTAATCCACCCCTAGTAGCGACAATCCCTCCAGAATTGCCTCCTTCTTTACATTGTTAAAGGCGCCTTCAATGTCAAGAAACGCCACCATACAAAACTCTTGCGAGAATAATGATTTCTCAATTGTACTTACCAGGGCATGCAGAGCTGTGTCCACAGACTTCCCTTTACAGTAAGCGTGCTGAGTCTGAGCCCAGTCACTAGGTCTAATTTTTGAGCGTATGTAGATATCTATCAGCCTTTCCAAGGTTTTCAATAGAAAGGATGATAGAGTTATTGGTCTTAAGTCTTTAGGGTATCCCTGCGAGCATTTACCCGCTTTCGGAATAAAAATCACTCTGACCTCCATCCACTCCCGCGGAGTACAGACCAGTTTTAAACACCCTTTGAAGATTACCTCCAACCAGGGGAGCATAACCCTCGAGTTTTTCTGAAGCTCCGCGGGAATAATACGGTCAGGGCCCGCCGATTTATAGGGTTTGAACCCTTCAATTGCCCATAGGATCCGTTCTTTGGTTACGATATCTTCTATGCGCATTACGTTTGCTTCTTGATGAGTACCAGTCCCTGTCGAGTCATCGAAGCTTCCCGGAAAGTGGGTTTCGATGAGAAGTTCCAAGGATTCCTTACTAGAAGCAGTCCAGGATCCATCTGGTTTAATTAAATAACTGGGACTGGTAGGATTGGTAGACAAAATCTTCCTAAGACGAGAGGTCTCGGAGACTTCTTCTATTTTGTCACAGAAGAGTCTCCATGATTTCCTCTGTGCCTTCCTTAATTCTTTTTTGTATATCTTGAGGTCCTCCTTGTAGGAGTCCCAGTCCTGAGCCTCTCTCGTACTTTTGGCTCTATTAAATGCTTTCCTACACGCCTTCCGGTAGGTCCCCAGTTCCTTAGACCACCATGCCGGTTTTTGCTTGCCCCTGGGTTTAACTATTGGGCAAGCAGCGTTGAAGGACCGATTGCAAGCAATTGTGAAAGTTTCCACTATGCTGTTCAGTTCCTTCACTGTCGCTGGTGGTTCAGGGGTCTCTGGTAATAGTAGTCCTATAAGGGTTTCCCCGTACTTGCTCCAGTTTGTCTTTCTGGGATTCCTGAAAGGTTTCCGGGTGGCAGGGGAAACGTTAAGACTAAATGTTATGTAACGATGGTCAGAGAAGGAGTGTTCCTTCGCCACTCTCCATTCCCTGACCAAAGGGTACAGGTTTTTTGAGGCGAAGGTTACGTCCAGAACCTCCTGCCGATTTTTAGTAATAAAAGTGGGTTCTTGCCCAATATTACACACCATGAGGTTGTTGTTTAAAATGTAATCAAAAAGTAACTCACCTCTCTCGTTGATATCAGTGCTTCCCCAGATTGCGTGGTGCGCATTTACATCACCTCCAAGGAGCACCCCAATCTTCTTCCTGTACGATTCGAGGACCAGGTCCCCCAGGTTATCCGGCGGAACCTGTTTGTCCCGGTCCAAATAGGCTGAGACCAGCCAAAATATACTGCCATCAACCTCTAGGCTGACCGCAGTTACGTCACCATTGCTGTATTGAGGAAGAAGGAACATATTTAAATTATTTTTTCCAAGAATGCAGGATCTGATATTCCCCGAATTTCTTGAGTATAATAAGTTATACCCCTTCATTTTAAGGCCACAGATCCTGTTGGTGTTTATCCAAGGTTCTTGAATAAGGACCACGTCCTCTTCTGATCTAGTCAGTCTGAGGAGTAAGGCGGCCGACGCCGCCTTTGAATGGTGTAGGTTAATTTGTATTAAATTTAGCATAAATTTACCAAGTTCAGCCTACTTACCTGTTTACTCCCCGCTACCGCAGGCTAGTTTCCTTTGTTTCCATTGGAGTCGCCGGTTTCTCCCGTCTCGCCCCCCATGGAACTTGTTTCCCCGACGTTTGCAGTCCTTCCGTCCCTTGGGTCCGACAGGTTTTCTTCGTCTGACGCCAGGGACAGTCGGCTGCCCATCTCCTCTCCAAGTGCGGTCACCTCGGAGAGCTCCATCGGTTGGGCTGTCTCTCCTCCAAGTGCAACTGCATCAGTTGTGGACGGGCTGCCTTCCTCTCGTGTTTCAGCCTCGTCTTTTTTGTATACTTTGAGAGTAATCGACCCGAAACCGAAGTCGATTACTCCCTTAGTCGCGGCAAGCTTAACATCTTTACGAAATTATGTTGCTAAAATCAACTCACAAATTATGTAACTCACATTCGGGTAATTGTTTAATATTTTAATTCTATTTTGGAGTTGTTTTATCAAAAAATTAGTTTTCCGAAAAAGAAGTTCAATTTAATATCATTTTGATCCGGTCCTTTTTTAAGATGGTGTTTGTCGTTAAAATCGGCGTACCATTTCTAACCGTGTACGATTAATGATTTTTAATGGCCGGAATATATATATATATATATATATATATATATATATATATATATATATATATATATATATATATATATATATATATATCACAATAGTTCACTAGTTTGTCACTATTTTCTAATCTCACTATTACTTCACTTTTTTTCTTCTCTTCTCGATTTTAACTTATCGCGTTTTAAGTTCAAACTGATTCAATATGCATTCTGCTCGTGTATTTATACCCATACACTTCTGGAATATCGTAGAAATGTACTTTTGTTTATTATTTACTATGCATACTGAGTTCATATTGTTTTGCAATTATACATATTTAGTTATCCTACTGACTAAGAGATGTCACCCGTGTACGTTTGCCTCAACTTTAGTTTACCTCGAAGTCTCTTTTGAATTGGGTAGATTTTATTCTGTGTCTGCTGTTCTTGGCTGACTTCCACCCACAACCCTCAACCTCTCCGTAACTACCACTATATACGTCTAATTCACTACAAGCTTCTGTTTCTTACTTTCTGGTAGATTTAAAGGATAACTAATAACATCTAATACGGATTCGTTCTCTTTCTGGAAGTTCTCACCTCAAATCACTTCATCAACAATAAGCGTTATCAGAACCTCATGACAGAACTTTAGTTTACAAATATATCTACTCTGCACTTCCTTCTTTCCTTTATTCTCCGCACTTTCACCGGTTGCAATCAACAACTTAAATTGAATGAATCTCATCGTTATTTAAATCACACCTCACAATCATCTGCATTGCTTCTGTATTATCAAACAAGTTGCTCCCATCATTTCTACACTTAACGTGAAGCCATCGCCAGCTCTTGCTAATCGGGGAACGGGAATGAGTTTCCTAGCGAATTGAACTGTAGAAGTTAGGATTTGCTCGTTATTCACGTTCTCGCTTAAAGTTTGGAATCTTACAACTCTGTCTTTCCTTCGATTCCTTGTTATCCTACGGCCAATTTCTCGAAACATGAACAGATTTGTCACAGACCAAACATCTTATAGAATGATTTTATCATAATTCCTTCGTCAAACAGACTATAGAATGATTTTAGCATAATCCCTACGTTCGGATTGTTAGACCATCGGTTTCATTAAATTCCAGAGTGGGCTCAGTGAAATTAGAAATTTCACAACAATTCGAGGTTGCTGATCAAAGAATTCTAACACTTCACAAGGATGTTATATGGCGATTGTGATTAAACATTGCTAAAAAGCTGTATCGGATAGGATCTTAAGGAGTGATGCCAATGGTAGAGGTAAGGAGTAGCAAAATCGCACGTGAAACGAGGAATACAGTGAGGATCGGAAGCTAATTGTTATCCAATTAAATGGATCAAGGCCTATATCCACGTTCTATAACTGGCAAGAGGAAGTAATGGCTTCACGTTATGTGGAGAAATCGATGGAAGAGGTAGTGTGGCACCTTGGCGAACACCAAAGCAATGCGAGTAATAGTTTTACCTGATTTAGTGAACTATCCGATTCATCCAATGGAAGGATTTAAATTGGAAATAGCAACCAATGAAAATGGCGAAATTATTCATTTTCTGTTCTGGTATTGTTGACGTAATTTTGGGTATAGGGATCTTATGGAGGAGGACCAATTCGTATTAGTTGTTGGCTGAGCAATATGAGAATTCGAAACAGATTGTCAGATTATAATTGAAAAGATTGTCTCTCTAAAGAGGAGTAGAATCATTATCTGTTCAGAACGCACTGGTTTGAACGAACCGTAGAATTACGGAAGTGACATCTCTGGGCCAGTAGAATAACTAAAACTTTGACATGCATGATGCATAATCGAACATTTTGAATTTAAGCCACGCTAAGCTTAAAATTGGGAAGAGACACAGTGAAATAGTGAAAACAGTGAAGAAAAAATCTTGGTCAGTGAATGTGTGTGGAAAATAGTAAATTATTGTAGAGGCGATAAGCTTCCAAACTGCTTAGTCACTGACCAAATTAAAATCTTTATTGTTTAATTGAGATAATCAATATAGAATGCACTTAACATCAGTTCAATAAGGGATCTTATTTGGGTAGTAAATAATCAAACTCTTATACATATATGCAGATAACATTTGTGTGATTGGAGTAAGTGTCGGGGGTATAAAAGAGATTATATTGATTGAATATTAGATTTAAAAAAGACATGAGGTTTGCTCTCCCGCAGCCAATTATAGAATTATATTCCTTACGTCAACTTTTCAAAACGAAATATCTTCCCAATGGCAAAGTAAGATTTATCCTAGGAATTCACAGAGTGTTGTATAGGTGTGAAAGTTAAACGTTGAACAATGTGGCCGACGTTCGATTTATCATAATCTGCATCCAAGATCAATGAGAATAATAAAATGGTAACGTCTAGTTGGCTGATCCACAATCATTACAAATCACTAATGATATAAATGGTGTAAAACACATTTCGGCAAGCAAAAAAGTCATTGCCGACGACAGTAACTTCTAATAATGATATTTTCTTGCGCACTTAATTGCTATTTGCTATTTATGAAACCATACTGTTATGATATGACTATGTCTCGAATGTTTTGTAACAATCATTAGAGATATGAGTATATAGTGGCTAAAATACTGCATTGAAAGGCTAGATTTGACCTAGAACAAATTTTGACGAAGCTCACATTCCGATTATCTGAAACGATATTGTTTTATGCTCAGATATACACAGTCTCTGGTTGACCTTTTACTTAAAAATCCACCTTGAGTTATTAATATTTTAACTAGGGCCCATACCCTCTTATATAAAACACCTTTGAGATTTTAAAATATTAAAGTTGTTGTTGTCAATAAAAATTGTTGTAGTCAAACGAGCGTACACATAAAATAAGAGCATTAATTTTTGTTTGAGTTTACTCAATATATTTATATGTCTAGAGGTTTTGTTCCAATTTAGGTTTATACCAGACATTGTCAGGTGCGTGTTGTTATTTAGCCAGAATTGCAAAACTAAAATTCATTTAGGAATTGAATGATAATTTACTGTCCTTCCACCCTCATGGACCCTCATTTCTAATCTAATGCGCTATACATAAATATAATGTTATCTAATCTGACTAATATATCCGTTTACTATCGAATACAAAATTTATTATGATTTTCAAGAACTAAAACGATATTAAATAGCCATAAATAGATATTGATTCGGATTGCCTTCTACATTATGCGGTGACCTTTTAAATTGGGTGGGAACAGTTCGAAACCACTTATACATACATACATATATCGAGGTAGTGTATAAGGTCAGTTTGTAATTATGTCTAATGGATCATAATTAGTTTACCACCCATTAGATTTTTTTTTTATAAAATTGAATAAACTCTTGTATCGATTAGAACTACTTTATCGACATCCGTATTACCGCACCTCGATGTTTATATGTTATGTGAATCACAGCAGCATATTATATTTATAATTTCTCAACACCAAAAACCGTTTCGATCAACGCTGTTGTGGAGAATAAATTATTTTGTCATCAATTAACCCAATCATATATACGAGTATAATAATTGATTTGTTTCGAAGGAAATTTTATTGATTGTCTCGTCTAACGATCTGCCAGTTGTAGTTTTGTATGTCATTTATTATATATGTTCGATTATGATTAATTTCAATAAATAAAAGCTTTTTATGAGTGCTTTTGTATATTCGGAATAAATTAATTTTGTTTATCGATTGGGAATCGTAAAATTAAATATTTAATTTTATATTTTGGACATATTGATTTTTATATACATGTGTGATTGAATGATTGAAGCACTATATATATTGAACCGAAGTCATGTTTTGTGCATATACCATACATTGATACATACATACATTAATATTTAAAAAATATTATGATCATTGGATAATCAACAAATTTATTCAACATTAACATTATATCATATAAATCCTTCATGTTCTCATTTATATGTACATAATTTAATTATTTATTTATGATGTACATTTTCAACATGAACACATTAAATTAATATTACCTGAAGCGATGAAATTTGTATGTATACAAATGTAGTTTTGATTTTTATTTGGCGATGAAATATTAATGCAACTATGTAAGATTTACCATGAACTTAGAAATGAAATCTTGGGGTGACTCCAATTTTAGAAAAAGGTAGATTCCAATTATTAGATGCAACAGTTAATGGATGGTATATTGAGTAATGATCTATGAAAATTTTAATATGTTGACAACAACAACTATCGAATTGAGACCAACCACTATTATATTGACAAAAACAACGTTCACATTGATAACAATAACAATCATATTGATAAACTCAACGTTCACATTGACAAAAACAAAAATCATATTACAACTAGCATGTTGACAACAAGAACCATCAGATTGACAACAACCATTATCATATTCACAACTACAACGTTCACATTGACAAAAACAACACTCATGTTGACAACAACAACTAGCGTATTGACAACAGCCACCAAAACATTGACAACAACAACTTTAACATTGACAATAACTACCACCACAATAACAACTAGCAAATTGCAAACAACAACGATTACATTGATAATAACAACAATTGAATTGAAAACAACAACTATTATATTGAGAACAATAACGTTCACATTGACAACACTGAAGATGGGTGTTGTCAATGTGAACGTTATTGTTCTCAATATAATAGTTGTTGTTTCCAATTTAATTGTTGTTATTATGGTATGACAACAACGTTCATCGACAAACAACAATCATGTTGACAACAACAACTAGCGTATTGATAAAAGTCACTATCTTATTGACAACAAATACATTCACATTAACAATAACTACCATCACAAAAACAACTAGCAAATTTCCAACAAAAACGATCACATTGACAACAACAACGATCAAATTGAGAACACCAACAATCGTATTGACAATAATTACTAACATATTGAGAACACATATTGACAACAACATCGATCACATTGATAACAACAATTATCACATTGACAACTACTACCATCACAGTAACAACTAGCAAATTGCTAACAGCAACGAGCGTATTAAAAAAAAAAAAAAAAAAAAAAAAAAACGAGCGTATTGACAACAACAACTAGCAAATTGCCAAGAACAACAATGATCACATTGACAACAACAACAATCATATTGATAATATCAACATTCACAAAGACAAAACAAATGTCATGGTAACAACAACAACTAGCATATTGGCAACAATATTTTTTAGTGTGAAATTTCATCTATAAGTACTACTTTTATAAGATTGACCTTGTATACTATTATATAACCTCAAAGCTTATATCTCGAAGCTTTTAGCTTTCAATTTGATTGTTAAAATTATTCAATATTTAATTAGAGGTCAGTATCTTAGATTAGGTAGATAAGGTTATACATTTCTATTTATAATTTAAATGAGCTTTTGAGAGAGCTTTAGGCCGAATTTAAAATACAAATCGTTATTAAAAACACCGAAATGGATTAAACCGAAGATCGTTCTCTAGACTGTTATTTTAATTGATTTTTGTAGTTTAGGGTCTCTGGTTGTTGCCATGCCAATCGTTGAAGGTTCTGTTAGACACTAGATAACCGAAATAACTGTCGGTCCTATTCAATCTGTTTTAACTGTATAGTAGCTGCTTGTGCATGTTTCTCTTAATACACTTATATTTTAAATACACTTATACTTTTAATGTAACTATGAAGAAGACAAGCTTCATGATGAGTGTTGTAGGCAGTTTGAACTTGAACTTTTCTACATTTTAATGGTGTTATATTTGGTTTTGATATAACCATTATGTTAATTTCTTGTTCCTCCAGAGAACGTTTTAATTTTTGCCACCGTTGGCATTCCAAACTGCCATTGCATTATTTTAAAACAATGATTATGATAACACTTCGGTTTTGATCATTATTTTGGCTTCAAATTTTCGAATCGTTTGGTTGCAGATTGATCAGGTTAATTAAGTTATGAACCTACCATTGTTGTAATTTCAGTCACATGGTGCTTTGATAGCGCGAACGATTGATGTATGACTTCTCAATCGGTATTTCCTAACGCACAACTCTATGTATATTATGTTTGTTTCATTCATCTAAGTGTTGTGTAGAACAGTAATAACGTTTTCGTATCACTTTGCCTTGTATTTTGTGTCTTAAAAACATCTTGTCAAAGTCAACTTAATTTTGCTTAAATCAATCAATCCTTATAAGATGAATGAATATAAATAAGCGTTGAAACTTTTAGAGAGCTTTATCACGTTTTTTCAATGTTCTATATAATACTTGTTAATTACACTTTTCATGTATGCAAAATTTGATCTGTAAAAAATGCTGTACTTAGCACAAAACTGTTTGAAATATAATTTCATAAAAGTTTCAATAATAAGCTTTCAATTATGAATTCGTTCATGTTCAAAACGTAACGTTTTCTATTTTTCAAAAAGGAGAGTGTTTGCCCAAAACTTTCCTTAAATAGACAGTTTGACTGATACTAAATCTTTTTTTTTTAAGGTTTTTGTAATAGTCACATTATTTTGTTGACAACAACAACTATCACATTGACAATCATTTTCACATTGACAAAAATAGTCTGATTTAAAAAAAATGTTGTATTTAAAAAAAAACTTATTTGCATAAATTATTTTCCCGAGACACATTTTCATTAAAACTTAAAGCTTTCAGTATTAAATGCCAAAATTATTTAGTATGTATTTAGTTATTGGTCAGTAGTCGAGATTACGTAAAGTTTTGAGTTTCTATTTATTTATAATTTAAATGAGCTTTTGAGAGAGCTTTTGCACATAGTATTTGTTTAGTTATTATTTCAAACTAATAACGCAGACAGTTAATATTTTCTGCTATTGTTTATGTATTAATCATTTAAATTATTTGTTGACAACAACCACTATCACATTGACAAATACAAGTATCATTTTTCTATTGAAATTTAATATTTAAATAAATACTTTGGAATCTATTATAATTTGCAAAAATAAACTTTTTATTTAATATCATAAAAGCTTAACTATTGAGCTGTTAGTGGTAAATTTCATTTCCAAAAATATTCAGTATTTAGCTATTGGTTATAATTTGATCTTAATCAGTTAGGATTTCGAATTCTCCTGATGTGTTTTTTAGATGAGCTTTCAAGAGGGCTTTTGTACAAAATTGTTCTATACTTGTCTTTACAAATTAATAATTTCGTTTGAACTCGATCTTTAATCTTTGTGGTTACGTGTTTTTGAAATAATCATTTGTTGACAACTACAATTATTGCACTGACAACTACAACAATCACATTCAGAACTACAACTTTCACATTGAAAAAAACATTCTTTTCTTGTGGGCGAAATTTGTTCTTTAGACTAGAAGATTCGAGACAAATTATCATTTAAATATTAAGCTTTCATGTAATATTCAAAAGCATTTAGCATTTAGTTATTCGTCACTAGTCGAGATTCAGTTTCTATTGAAGTTAAATTTAAATGTGCTTACGAGAAAGCTTTAAGATACAGATTTTTTGAAATTACTAGTTCAAAACAATTTTTACGTTACATGCAGGTACGGACAGTAAATGTTTTCTGCTATTATTTATGTAATAATTATTCAAAATTTTTGACAACAAAAACTATCATATTGACAGTAAAACTATCACATTGACAACAACAATAATTTTTTCTAGTAAGTGAAATTTAATATTTCAAATGAATTTTGTGGTTGAATCGATTATTATTTGCAAAAATTAACTTTTTTTAAGTTCTCAAATGAATTATCAGCTTTCAGTTTTAAATAACATTTCCAAAAATGTTCAATAATTAGTTATTGGCCATTGTTTGATCTTAATAAGTTAAATTCAGAATTCTCATGATGTCTATTTTAAATGAGCTTTCAAGAGAGCTTTTGCTTAAAATAGTGTTATACTTAACATTTCCTGTTAAAAGTTACGTAAGAAGTCGATCGTTAATATTTTCGTTTTAGTGTTTTTGTAATAATCATTTGTTGACAACAACTTTCACGTTAACTACTAAAACAATCATATTGACAATAACAACTTTTCTTATGTGCGTAGTTTGATCTTTAGACAAATGCTGTCATTCAAACGAAACATATTTGCAAAAATTATTGTTTGAGAAGATTCGAGACATATTATCATAAAAGCTTAAAGCTTTCAGTATTAAATATCAACTATTCAGTACTTTGTTATTGGTTAATATTCAAGATTACGTAAGCTTTTCAGTATCTTTTGATGCATAACTTAAATGAGCTTTCGAGAAAGTTTTTGTACATATTTTTTCTGAAACTACTATCTCAAATTAATTTTTACGTTGCAAACAGACAGTAAACATGATCTGTTATTATTTATTTAAGTAATTATCATTAAAATAATTTGTTGATAACAAGAACTATCACCTTGACAACAACAAATATGGTTATTTTTGAATCGAGATTAATATCTCTCTAAATAACAATATCTTGCAATAAATGCAGCAGTTGAATTCTGATTTGCAATAAAAAACTTTAAAGCTTAACTACTGAGCTTTTAGTTATAAATATTATGCTCAAAATTATTCAGGAATTAGTTATTGGTTATTAATTTATTATTCGAGATTCTTTAATATATTTAGTATTTATTGATGTATCATTGAAATGAGCTTTCGACTAGGCTTCTGAACAAAGTTTTCCGATTCAAACTAATATTTTCTTTATTCAACAGCCAGTTTATATTTTCTGTATAGTATTTATGTAATAATCATTCAAATAATTGATTGACAACAATAACTATCATATTGACAGTAAAAACTGTCACATTGACAACAAGCACTATCAGTTTTTTTTAGTGAGGAATTTAATCTTTAAATAAAAGCTGTAGTCGTATCGATTTTTATTTGCAATAATGAACTTTTTTCAGAATCTCAAACATAATATCACTAAAGCTCATATAATGAGCTTTCAGTTTTTAACTACTTTAAACCATTATTAATCAATACTACATTACTGTTTGATATTCGGCATTAAATAACTTCATCAAGTACAGCATTAATGAGCTTTTAACATATGTAAGAACTTCTAGACTACAAATTGTGATTCGATGTGTCTCAGTTATAAATAACATAAATAAATAACTGCAAACGAAGTGGTATTGGTTCCAAAATTTGATGTATTCATCCATATCCCCTTAAAATGAGCAAGAATTGAGTCTTTTAGGTACAAAATAAAACAAAGTCTCGATATGATATCAAACTTTTTGTGTATCAAACGTTTTTATTGAACGAATATTCAACAGGCTTGATTCCCCTTCCTCAATAAAATTTCAACGTATACAGTGTCTGTTACAGTATACATAGCTTTGGTTTTTTCTGTTTTCCTCTTTGATTGTCGATAAAAAGCTCGAGTAAATTATTATTATTTTTTTAACGGCAGCATCAGGTGGGCGAATTATAATTTCTTCGTCTTTTACTTATTTTTTTTTATTTGTTTTTCTTTTTTCACCCGCTGCACCCAAGATTTTCTTTAATTTTTTTTTTGCCAGTTTGCCATTTTTTACGAGTATACATAAGATGTATGTATACACTGTATAGTGATATAGCATTGCTTTCACTCACTCTCTGCTTTTAAATATGTATATACAGTGTGTGAAATGCGAGAAATATTTTTTTGAATTTATTATTTAAAGATTTTTCTGGAAAATTGAATTTTGATGGGAAAATTGTATTTTGTTGTTGTTGTTTGTTGGGAAATATTTTATTAGACGTAATACGGTTTATTATTGTTATTATTTTTTTTTCGGTAAATTTATTGTTTCAGTTTTTCTTTTTCATGCCGAAAATGTATTTAGGAAAAACGACGACTGAAATACAGATTTGATGGTGGTTATTTCCTTCTTTTGCCGTTACGACGATGGCACAGTGGTATCGTAGCTATGTATGTATATATATTTTCCAAAGGATTTTCGATATTTATATATTTTTAGAAATCAAGGATTTCCGAATCGGTATACATATTATTATTGTTGTATAATGTTGTAAATATGGGGTAGATTAAGTGATCCACCCTTTTCAAATATATATATACACAGTACTGCGCTAAAAACAAACAGAGTATATCTATAAATAATGTCAGTTAGATTAAATTGTTTAAAATATGTGCTCAACAATGGTTCGAATTATACGACTTTTGACCTCAGTCCCATCGTGATGAATCCTTTTGTGGGTCACCCTATATCGTAAAGAGACACACACAAAAACGAAATCACAGCACAAGTAAATACATAAAGCACACAAAAGCTCAACCGTGTTTGTTATTGTAAATGTAATGTATTGTGTGTGTGTATGTGTTGGCTCCATTGATTTGTGTTGGCTGTGCGTGAGAAAGTGTAGAAATGGTAAAACATGCTAATCATAATCAAATCTAATGAAAAATGCACGTAATGAATTTGTCAAACATCAAACTTGGGTATATGTGTATACACAAGGATTTATTTGTTATCCTATGTACACAAACAGAATGTCTCGCGATGGTAATTTTTAATTCGAAGAAACGAGAATATATCTGTATGTATACTATATATGTATAACGCTTGTCACACGCGACACGACAGCGCAAATATCGTTCGTCTTGAGTTTCATTTTATACATTCTATGTCGTGCTAAAATTTGGTTTAATGTCGTAATTGGTGTGATACCTTATGTACATATATAAACATTTGTACCAGAATATCTTTTTAGATAAAAACCATGACAGTACAAAAATTTACATTTTGCCAGTTTTGTGTACGATGCGCAACAAAAAAAAAGGTATAGCATGTCACACAATATATATAACGTATATAAAACACATTCCATTCATTTTTGCCATACATATATTGAATATTTGTCCCATGGTCCTTCATACCACAACCAACCAATGAAAAAAAAAATGTCATCCAACTAAAAAAATAAACAAACAGAACATGACAAAAAAAATTGACATTTTATCGTTTTAGTTTAGGGATAAATTCAATTTTACTTGCCACTTTGGGAATATCATACCGCCTAGCCAAAATGTGCCTCTATATAGGAGTATATACGCACAAAGACTTTATATATTTGTGCTATGGGGGATAACCGAGTTTGTTCATTTCATTGTCGTCTCAGATACCATCACCGCATCACCACTGTATATAACTTTACTATGTGTACATATCAACATTATGTTCTTATGTAACACACATCCTTTTATAGGATTATCGTATTTTGTGTATTATGTATAGTCGACACGAGATATGTTGATCGAAATATAATTAAGTTTTATTCAACGAGATACTTACTATATATGTCGAATGCGTGTAGGAACTGAAAACGTTATTTCAATTAATTATGGCATTAAGTTGGATGTAAATGAATTAATAAAGTGTTCCCTGTAGTGAAGTTACATTGGACATGATATGTTTGAACAAAAATGTCCGTGTGTCATCTTAATTGTGACTCTAGGTCGAAAAACGCAGCCAATTTACATCCGAGGTTACAATACGCTGTAAACAGAGAGTATGCTGATTCTATCATTTCAGCATGTTGGATCGAAGTGCGAGCTTTTAATGTGAAAGTTTTCTTGACTGTTGTTATTATTAGAGCTTCTATCTAATTTTTTGGTTAGGAATGGTTATAGAAAAAATGCTCGTCTCTTACCAAAGTCCGGTTAAAGTTACACACAACATTGTTCATAACAGACTAACTTGTTCAGCTAAATCTTACGAAATGCAAGACACTTTATAGACATAGTGCAATTGTGCTTCACATAGATCAAATAGAAACCAGTTTAGTTTGAGCAACCCTGTGAATTTTACTGCCTAGTTAAATGCACTTGGATAATTGGTCGCCATCAGATCGACCGCCATTAGCGAAATTACATTTCAAATGAATAAGATTTCTTGCTTTGTGTCGTATCCAGATACTTAACTCATCTAAAATTTTCTGTTTTATGTCCCACAAGATAATTTGCCATCCAGTACTCACTTGTAAGTTTAACTAACCGATAGATCGTTACAAATTCGACTAAGCAACGTCCAGAGAAGACAAAAGGTTGTGCCATAGTTCCTGTGTATTTTTCTTGGAGTGAAAGGTGTGAAAGGTAGTGGTTTACAACAGTATATGACGAGATCATTATGTGATTTACTATCGAGTTTTAACGTAACTTCAGACGTTAAAACTCGATAGTAAATCTTTTCGTTTTAGTGTTTTTAAAATAATCATTTGTTGACAACATCATCTATCACATTGACAATAAAACAATCAAATTGACAATAACATTCTTTTCTTTTTTGCGTATTTTGATTTTTAGACAGATGTTGTATTAATTAATTTCGTAATTTGCAAAAACTATTTTTAAGCTAATCCGAGACACATTTTCATAATAGCCTTAAAAGCTTTCAGTATTAAAGGTCATGATTAAAAGGATTCATTATTAAAGATTAATATTCGAAAAAAAGTAAGGATTTATCACGTAAGCTTTTCAGTATTTATTGATGTGTAATTTAAATGAGCTTTTGGGAAAGCTTTTGGACATAGGTTTTCTTAAATTATTATTTCAAACTAACTTGTACGTTACAAACAGGCAGTAAAAATCATAACTGAACAGATTCAACAATTATTTATGTAAACTATCATATTGATAATAAAACTATCACAGTGACAATAAATATTGCTTTTTATAATTGAGAGAAATTAAACCTTGAAATAAATGCTGTTATGGAATCGATTCTGATTTGCAATAAAAACAATTTTAATAGATCCAAAATATAATATCATATAAGCTTAACTATTGAGCTTTCAATTTCATATTCAAAATTATTCAGGAATCAGTTATTGGTTATCATTCGAAATTACCTAATATTTCTAGTATTTATTGATGTATAATTGAAATTAGCTTTCGAGTAAGCTTCTGAATAAAGCTTTTCGTTACAAACTAAAATTTACTTTATACAAACCACCAGTTAATATTTTCTGACAAGTATTTAAGTAATAATCATTCAAATAATCGGTTAACAACTATCATATTAACAGTAAAAACTATCACATTGACGACAACAACTATCAGTCTTTTCTAATGAGAAATTTTAATTTTTAAATAAATGCGAAACATATATTAGCGATATAAGCAAAGTTCATATACGTTAAGGACAGCTCTAAATCCAGACGTTGACTACATTGCCTCGAGCATGTTGATCTTCTTAATAGTTGTTATAACAGTATATTACAACAGTATATTGCAACAGTTGTTTACAACAGTATATTACAACAGTTGTTTACAACAGTATAAGAGATCAATATGTGATCGAAACTGATGAAGTAAGATAGTTGACACGGGTTGGGTCATTAATAGCATATGAAAGCTTTCTGATAATTTCTGTCCCTTACCGAACTCCAAAAAAACTAAAACTCAAGTAGTTCATATCACATTTACCTATCATTTAGTTTTTTGGCACTACGTGGGTTAAATCTCACAATACGCACTTTATAGTCATTGTCCACTTCGATAAACTCACTGATTGGACTCTGTGGTCAGTACAGCTCGTTATATGCACTAATAGTATCGGATAGAAATGCACTTTACCCACATGAAACTCTGTTTGATGCATTCAGACTCAAGCAAGATATTTACAGAGGTTGAGTTCACTAGAACTTATCATATACAATTGTGGCTGCCGAAGGCATGTCTTAAACAACCAGTACTACTCCAATCGATATTTAGAACACAGTTCAATGCAATACCAAAGCTCTTCTGCAAGTAACATTATATTTGAGTGGATCTAAGAAATCCAGAGTGGTTATCATAAGAGTGTTCCCCTCAACCTAAATCGATTCCTAAAATTCGGCCAAACCTACCCTAACCTATCCTAAAGTTTTACAGATAAATTTATCAAAAGTACATCAAGAGTACAGTTCTGTAAAAAAAAGAAGGATAACCTATTTCAATACTTTTGACACACTCCAGAGGAAACACATTCGATCCCATAATTTATGCATATGTGATGCTATCAGTGTTCATTAGAAGTCATAAGCTCACGACAGTGAACTTCCTTTTGCTTGTCCTTGAAATTATTTCGATATTTGGGACAAGGTTGGCCGTTTGCAGTCTATATATACTGACCATAAGCATCTGTGACAAATGCAATGATTTTAAAGGCATTTGAAGTATTTTGTTACAATTCTTCTGGTAATAACTGGACTCTAGTTCAAAAATTCCTCCAATCTCCGAGGTTTCAGTATGCTGTAAACAGATATTTGGTCTACTGGAACAAGATTAAGTCTATGTTGGTCTCATAATCAATCAACGCGAAACATGATTTGGTTATCGAGACTGAGACGCAATCGATTGACTAGACAATTTCTAAATAGAAATTCCGGATATCGTGCATGCGATCGGAGGGCAACGAGTATACTCTTACTAAAACTCCAATTAACGTTAAACACAAAGTAATTCATAACAGATTTACCTGTTAGGCTACATCTTACGAAACCTTAGACATTTTATAGACAAAGTACAACCGCCATTCACATGAAATCCCTGAGTAATCTTAAAAAATTATTTAGATGGGTACGTGATAAACGTGACTTGATTGAAGGGGGTGGCATAAATGCGCATTCATGTATGTGGGTGTGTGACTATAATGATGAATGCAGAAACTTGTTGGCTGATCTATAGTGATAGATTTTTACTCCATAACACTAAACGATGCGAGGCCAACAGAGATGGCGAATATCAGGACCAGAACCAGTTCGATAGATATCACTATGGTGTCTAGTGGACTGGCGGCACAACTTACTTGGGTAGCTAAATGACACATGGGTCGCTCAACATGGATGTCTGGAAGCAGTTTCATAGGGTGAGAGAAAAAGTTTGCCTTGAAAGAAATAATGTTTTGGATGACCCAGAAATGGGGAATGAGCTCTTACATATGATGTTGAATATTCAGAATAGCTTAGGTAATATTGGGAAAATGTATAACCTGAAGACGAAAGTAAATATGCAAACGAAGCATGTGTGAAATTGAATGAGATGAGTTCCTTGGGGTATTTGGAGAACATCAAAACCCACGACTCCAGCAAAAAATCGTGTGCGTTATAAAATGATTGACGGTTTGAGATCGAAAGCGAGGACAACCTTGCTTCAATTTCTATATAATGCGTGGATGAGTGTCCAAATACCGACAACAGGGAAGGAAAGCAGGGTGGTTCCGGTACCTAAAAGAGATCGTGAGCGGAATGTTTTGAATAAAATTGTAAATGGAATATTGAAAGGCAGGATGTAATAATGGATAAGTGAGAATAGTTTATTGCCAGAAAATACTTTCGGTTTCCGACGAAACCACTCTGCGAAAGAATGTGTAGAAAAGTTTGTATGAGAAGTTCGAATGGAACAGAAGTGTGTTGTGATGGTATTTTTAGCAATTGAAAGAGCGTATGGTTATGTAGTGCCACGGAAACTATATCAAATTCTTCTGAGCTTAGGTTTATAAATGACCGAAAATTAGTATTGTGTGAAAGAAGTAACAGGTTGGAGGGTGTGGTTATGAAGTTGGTCTACCGCACAGTAGTAGAATTTCTCCAATGCTCTTCAATCTGTATGCAACTTCGATTCATCGGTTAAACGCAGAAGACAAAGTTATCCCTCAATATATAGATGAAATTGTCTTATTAAGTGAGACCCTAAATTGAGCTCAGAAATGTTTTAATCAGGTAACACAGTGTTTGACTGAACTGAATCTACCTGTGAATGTAAGAAAATGTTGTAGTATGGCTTTTCGGAACTATTAGGTATTTGAGGATCTGGATCGATAAAAGACTTAATTTTAAGGTACACATGGAAAACTTAGCCGATAATTTCCAGAGTAGACTGAATACGATCAGACGGGTGAGTAAACCTAAATGGGGAGCTGACCAGGGTGTAACAGATATAATGCGACGGCGCTTGTTTCCTCCAAAATTTCGTATGGGTTAAGCGTGTATGGTGACGTGACGGATCAAAGAGTGGATTTGAAAAATAAATGAAAGTTGCGAACGCATGTGCCAGAGTTGTATTGGGGACGAGTAAGTCGACCCCAATACATACTCTGTTGTCTGAAATGGGTGACTCATTTTTGATCCGAAAATCCCCGGTGAAAGCAAAAATTCCCTCAAACAATCTTGTGGTGAGTTTGTAAATTAATTGGAATAATTGAAGGAATAACGAATGGAGGGTAGAGGCAAGCAGTTCTATTCTGTGACTCCCTAAGTGGATAAGAGTTAAGAAAACAGGGAGAGAGCGCTCAGGGAAATGTGTATGTAGAAAATCTGTATAAGTACCTTCAATTTTGTCGGATGGAGCTTATTCTTCAATGGCTACTATCACACCTACAAATTGAAGGTAATGAAAGAGCTGATATGCTTGCAAAACGGAGTTATTTGCTTGAAGAAATAAATTTATATGATTTTATGATTGCAAGAGTACACAGTTAAAAAAGTTGCTTGATTTTTTAATACAATGCTTGCCATTAAGACTATGCAATGCAACTTAAAACTACAATGTAAAACAGATCTTCCATTACATAATGTTGTAACGCAACTTGATGAAAAATTTAATGCAATTCTTGCTTCAAATACTATTTAATGCAAATCTATTGCATACTCTAAAGCAAATTTGCTTTAAAATATCATTTTAACATAAGGTCTCATTTATTTTAACAGAGTGCTTGCATTGATAAAATGTTTAATGCATTTTACCAAAAATTTACGGAACTACGAATATTAAATTTTACACTGTGGGATGAAAAATTTGCTACATTCTGTTTAATCATATAAGATACTATACTATACTAATGGTACACTATAGTAGTACTTTTTTCCACCAGTGTATACAAGATCCCGTTAATAGATTCGATATTGCCTGCTATGGATTTGATAACTATTTAGTTCATTAGGAATAATCGTAAGGAATAGACGAGTAGTGAAAAGTGCTGTGAATTAATTAAAAAAAGTGTTTAAATTGTTTTACATGGATCAAAACTACTTAACATGGATATAACGAATTGAAGAAAAATAACGATTTTTAATTGCAAGTAAGTTTGGCTAAATTTTATATTAATTAGAAAAGTAGAGGTTAAAATTTGTATATTACAAATTATAACCTCTACTAAAAAATGATGAACTTTATGAAACAAAAATATTGATATTTTTAAAATTTGATAATTTTAGATTCAGAATAGTTAAGCTTCATTTCAAAAGAGTGTGTAGAATAAATTATAACCTCAATTACAAAATATTCCACGTGTTGGATAGTTTTGGATATGTTCAAAATGTAAGAGTATATTATAGTATAGAGTGAATAATAAATAATTTATTTAAATAAAAGTGCAATTCTTTTGTGTTGGTTAATTTTATTTTGGGGTTTTGTTTAATAGGTGATACAATTTGAAAAATGTCTATGACACCTCAATTCTTATTTGAATATTAGTTAATTATATTTATTTTCAATAACTTTCAGATGGGATTCATTTTGATGTACCCGTATTTGATATACTTGACTCGCTTGGGAACCGTCCTCACAGACTAAGAGGTTGCCGTTTTGGGATTGTATTAATCGCATTATCGTATGAACTATTTCTAACCATAATTATAAACATTATATATTAGCTTATAATATTAATTTTATTTAAAAACCATGTATTTTGAATTTTTAAGTTAATTATTTTTAAATACAAATATATACATTTATGAATAAATTTTATATATAAAATCTAAATGTGAGTTTTACTATATTAATTAATATCTTATTGCAAAGTTAATATTGATGATAAAAGTTTCCAATTGATCTGTTTTAATGCTATAATTATACACTACCACTACCACACTATTTACTAAATGTTTAATACACTAATTAATTGTATTAAACATTTAGTAAATCAAAGTTGTATTATATTCTAATAGAAATATAATTTTTAAATATAATAAATAGCAGCATATATTATAAAATAATGTTGATTGAATTAAAAATATAAAGTAAGAAATTTTTAATTTTAATACATTACATTAAAGTCAATGTAACGCAATATGCATTATTTTTTAATAATATTGCATTAATAACTTTTTAAATCAAGCTAGTTTTAGAATTAAAATATTACTTATATTAAATTTAAATGGTTTCAATTCATTACATTTCAATGGATCATATATTAATGGTATTTTAATGCAAGAGCTACTTTATTTTTAAAATTAACGTTGCTCTGGACCTATATGAAAAGCATCATGCATTACATATAGACATTTTTTTTAAGTGTGTACTTCGTATGTTTAGAATGAGATTAGACAAGGAGCCAGATGAAAGAAAAGATGTACTTTGAGTGGAATAGTGAGCCCTTGCGATTGAGCCCTTTTTAGAATGATTCGAATAATGGAGCGGGTGAGATCAAATCATGGTTATTGGAAGTAATGTCTTTAGAAACGTCAATTGAGTGATAATAACCTATGTATCCGGAAGTTGTTTGGTTGTGGAGGACTCAAAATAGGGCAACCAAATTTTAGTCAAAAGAGAGCAACCAAACAATCCTCACGAGTGGAAGGAGTCCTCACGAGTGGAAGGCGCCTTCACGAGTGGAAGAAGTCTGCGTATAAGGAGAGTAAATGATAAAACAATGTAAAATAAAAATGTAAATAAAAAACTGAGCCATATGATTCCTATCAGTGGAGTTAGTTCTACTTTTACACTTTTGGTACACTCTATAGAAGAAACACATTCCTTTGTTAAGGCATGAGATGCTATCAGTTTCAATTAGAAGGCATAAGCTTCCGAAAATGAACTGCGGTTTAGTTGTCCTTCAAAATATTTCGATATTTTGAACAAAGTTGGCCGTTCACAGTCTATATACTGATTATAAGTATGTTGTGAGAAACGCAATCATTTCAAATCCAAAACACACTTGACTTTTCTCAATTCAACGAACTGCTTTGATACAACCCGTCTGGTAATCGTTGCTTGTCCATTCCGCATGAAAAAGGTATAGTTTTTGGCCCACTTCCCGCGTTACAATTGCAGTTGCCCTATAAGGCACGTCTTGACTGAAATTAGCCAAATTGAGTCAAAACTCGTCAATGGTGGTCATCTGAACTCAATGGGTGTATTTTGGTACCAAACTTCCATTTGACATTCCTTTTGAAACTATATCAAGTTCTTCTGAGCTTAGGTTTCCCTGAAAAAATATGTAAATGGGTACATGATTTTATGAGTGACCGAAAATTAGTATTGTGTGGAAGAGGTAACAGGTTGGAGGGTGAGGGTGTTCTCTTCAATCTGTATGTGAGCTCGATTCATCGGTTAAACGCAGAAGACAAAGTTATCCTACAATTTGCAGATGACTTTGTTCATTAGACAAAGGTAAAGTTATCGGCGAAGCCCTGAATCGAGCTCAGGAATGTGTACATCATGTAACACAATGTTTCACTGAACTAGATCTACATGTGAATGCAGGAAAGTGATTTAATATGAACAAACGGGTGAGTAAACCTAAATGGGGAGCTCACTCGAGTGTAACCGATATAATGCGAAAGGGACTTGTGTCCTCCAAAATTTCGTTTGGGTTAAGCGTGCATGGTGACGGATCAAATAGTGGATTTGAAAAATTAATAAAAGTTGGGAACGCATGTGCCAGATTTGTATTAGGGGTGAGAAAGTCGACCCCAATACGTACTCTGTGGCCTGAAATGGGTGACTCACCTTTAAACGTCATTAATGTGTGAATGTTAACAAAAAAAATTGTTTAATAAATAAAATGATAGCTGCATTGGGAGGAGGCACAAATCACCAAAGCATCAACAATCTTGAGAAAAATATTGACACTTTTCCAAAATTCGACCGGTGAGTGCAAAAATTCCCTCAAACAATCTTGTGGTGAGCTTTCATTTTGAAGATACAACAAAAGCGATGATGAAAATGTTATCGATGGAGCGCGTAGTTCGTATGATGCGACTGAAACATTTTGCACACGTGGAGGTGTATACAGATGCTAGTGGAAGTTAGGATCGATTGGGTTTAGGAATATAGGTATCTGTATAATGAATGCAGGGTTGATTGGAAAATCAAGTTGGCTGAGAATTGCGGAGGAGGAGAGTGGTACTATTCCATGATTCTCTATTCTCTGTAGTAAGTGCCATTTTAACACTTTTGGTACACTTAAAAGGAAGCACATTAGATCCTATAATTTATACATATCTGATGCTATCAGTGTTATTAGAATTCATTAGCTCACGAAAATGAACTGCGGTTTAGTTGTCCTTTAAAATATTTCGATATTTTAAACAAGGTTGGCCGTTCGCAGTCTATATTCTGACCATAAGCATCTGTAACAAACGCAATCATTTGAAAGCCAGAACACCCTTGACTTTCCTCAATTCATCGAAGTGATCATTAAATGAACTATATATACGATTAGCCAAAATGAGTCAAACCTCGTGACTGAACTCAATGGTTGTTTATAGGTGCCAAATTGGTACCAAACCTCCATTTGTCATTCCTCTTCACCAACTGGAGTTTCGTTGGTACATCAGGATACCTTTTAACCGAACCATCCAATCAAATGAACTTTATTGACCTGGCAATTAAGGTGGCGTTGAACAAAACTTTAAAACGAGCCAGATAGTGGAACGATTTTACTTCAATGACCACTCTCGTACAGGTGACCATGTGTAAACGATATATAGTTCGACACGAAAACGAAATAAATTAGCGTTAAAATCAGATTTGGCTCACATACATAAACCGTAAATGTCAAAACAATTAGAAACATGAGTAAATTTACATTTGCCTAATTATTTTGGTTGCGTGCACACGATATATTAAGCACAACGGCTATATACACGTTTATTATCGAACGGTCGAAATACCAAAAAAATAAAAATTAAATAAAGACAAAAATCGTCTTGGAACAATGACCAAGACCAATAAAATATAATAAGTCGGTACACAATACATATATTGATTTTCCAAAGAAGCAACAAAGCATGACGATTTTCAATTCGAAAAGCTTTTTTATTACATTTCGGTTCCTCGGGCATATATACATATACATACAATACATTGTTGATTATAGCGAATTACAAGTATTAATGATTTCCTTTATTACAGTGATAGCCTATATACAACGAATATAAATGAAAATCAATTTACAGATTAAAAATGTTACGCTCGAGCTTTTCGATTTTCTAAATTGTATTTTCATTAAAATTTGCAGTTAACGGAAATAGAGTCGTTACAGCCCTCTTCCATCCCTTATAATATTTGGTTTTCGCTTATTTTTTTTTTTGGGTTTCTTCGAACCGGAAGTATGAGAGCTTTTATTTGTTTTTGTGCTATTGCCAAAGCTATATACATAAATAGGTAAGCAAATAGACTTGTATAGAACACCTACCATCGATAATAGCAAGATAAACAATAAAGGGATGTGATTTGAGGGTATATGTTACACTTATACGTTTTTGTGTGTGTGACTGATGTCTGCGTGGGATAAGCACGAAACTATATAAAGTATATAGCTTTGTTGTCTCATTGTATATATAGATTTGCTATTTGAAGACATACTTCTCAAACTCCTACGCATAGGTTATATACGAAAATTTAAGATGTTGTCGAGAGTATATATTTAGATTTAGGATTAAGAATTGAATCTGTATATTATCTCTACGTAGGTTGACGGTACATTGTGTTCTATAAATAGCCTGATTTCTGAGTTGAGTGTGTGTGTGTGTGTGTATGTGCAAATCACCTTATACATTATTTATAGTGTCTCAATAATCGAAATATAATGACATGGTGTGGGCTGAAACAAACCAACGAGTAGTATACAACGGGGTGGTCACATAGGGTGGGTAGTTGTGTTACAATATAACCTTACTATGTGAAATTTTACTGCAACAATTAAAATCAAGAAATATTGCTATTTTATAGCTCAATAAATTGTAGAACAAAAGCTCGTGTATATGTATATGTTATATTGGGTGGATTTTTCCACTATACTGCTCTATAAAAATAACGGAAAGTCGTATAACGAGGAACATTAACTTTAAACCAATGTCGTTGTATAATGTTAAATACATTTTAGTAGATTGGTACTAATTCATTAATTAATTAGTTAATTTGTTGTCGAAAGCTCAACACCGTCCATACAAAATATATAGTTTATAAATAACTACTTTGTATTAACACGTGTGTATATACCCAACTACGTAGTTTTATGGTTTACTGGATGTAACTATTTACACTTTAGACAGTAAATTGTTGGTTCTTGGAGACAGCAGTCTATTCACAGGATCAGTTACAGTAATATGGATTATCTGCATGGTAACCACGATTTTATTGACATAGAAGGCTACAGAACTAGCACGAGCCTTTACATCATATACTAATACAACATGTGTCAATAGAGTTGTTCGATTGGGAGGTGGGTCATTAAGGGATCTATATAACATACTGTTACGACTCTCCTCGGTCCGTATCCGGATTATTAACGACTCAGACGCTGATAGATAACTTTTTTGGCGTTCGATGCATGGTGTTATATCTTTCCGCATCTCGTTACTTCTTACCAAGCTGAAAGTGACTATCTTCGAAGCGAAGACATAACTAACAAACCTGAAATCTAATATACAATATTCCAAAGTCTCCAGTTGAATTTAAACCAGATTTTTTTTACCACTATATACATGTACTCCGGACCAAAACTACAAAACCATTGATCTTACGGCGTTTACTACATTGTCACTTTTCTTTTCGTCTTTTTCGGGTTGTAAAACTACACTTATTGATTTTCTTATTGGAGCTAAAGGACAGCTAAAGAGATGGGCAGAATAGTTCGGCGTTGAAGCACCAAATAACTCGGTAAACTTTACATAACTCAATAATGCTGACAACGAAACCATTAACCCCCATCCACCAAAGGAGCGGGAAGTTGGTAGCGTAATTTAGAAATTAAAGTACAACCAGACACCCAGAACAGATAAACTACCAGCCTTCCGTCACGCTACATACACAACAATGAAAACCATAACGCCTCTCCTTTAACCAAAATATGGAACACGGGTAAAATACCGCGGAAATAGAAAAAATAGGTCAGACCATAATGGTTCCTAAGAAAGGCGACCTAAGGGAATGTAAAAATTGCTGAGGTAAATCGCTTCTTAACACAATAATCAAGGTATTATCAATGATCAACCTCGATAGAATATCGCCTACAATAAATACGAAACCTAGAAAAGAACAAGCTGAATTCAGACCAGGGCGAAGTTGCACTTACCATATAAATACAGTTTGCGTCATCATAGAACAATCAAATGAATTGAACTCATCACTATACCTTCTCTTTGTGGATTTCGAACGCGCCTTCGACACCATACACAGGAACGCAATATGGAAATAATGCAACTCATACAAGAAATGTATCGGGATGCAGACAACCGAGTACAACACAAAGGCAAGCAAAGTGAAAGCAAGGATGTGTATTCTCACCACTACAGTATTAGATAGTGTCATGATGAAAATTGACGGTGAGTCACCCAATGGAATTCAATGGGAGCTACCGAACCAACTCAATGACCTGGATTACGCAGACAATATATGCCTGTTAACTCATAAATATTCCAATATGCACAGCAGAAAATACAGAAACAATCGAACTTAGCGAACTATAAATATAAGACAATGAAGCTCAACAGTACAATAACCACACCAATAAGAATCAACCAACAACAAATCGAAGATGTAAACGAATTCGTATACCTCGGTTGTACTCTATCAATAACCGGTGGGACAGAAGAAGATATCACCAAGCGAATAAATAAAGCCAGGGCAACATTCATCATGCTACACAAAGTCTGGAACACTTCTGTATTCTCTCGAAATACCAAAATACGGATGTTCAACTCATGTGTCAAATTAGTGCTTCTATACGGCTGCGAAACATGGAGACAAACTCGACAGATCACAAACCAGATACAAGTATTCGTCAACAAATGCCTCAGACGTTAGTATTCGGGGCTTCTAGATTAATAAAATATCCTATACCGAGCTACATAGGCAAACATATCAAGGGAGCATTGAGAATAAATTACGAAGGCGTAAATGGAGAAGTATCGGTCTCACATTAAGGAAATCACAAGACGATATAACTCGAACGGCAATGGAATGAAACTCACAAGGTACAGGACAATTACGTTACGCCATCAAGAACAATGAAAGTTTTTCAACCCATTTTAACCTAAAGGTTCAACCAAACACTAGAGAAACACTACATGTTCCTCTAATGTTCGGTTGAACCGTGCCACCAATGTAAAGATTGAACCAATGTTGAGTCTTCGACACAGCTCAGCGATTAGTTGTTACTCATTGTTTCTTCCTTGATCTTCTTACTTTTAATGACCTTTGATGATTAATGCACAGTCCCTTACACGCTTCACTTCAAATCCCGTATCACAGCAATACCTTTGCCTGACTTTAGCACGTGTTTTATTAACTCCATGGTGACCTTCTGAACTTTTACTATGCAGTTCCTCCAATACTTCAGATATACTCTACTCCTCGATAGCAACAAGTGGTCCATCTTCATTTTTTCATCAGTGAACTCTCATCTCTTTTTTAGGATACCGTTATCTAAATGTATCGAGTCCCACTAAGTACAGTTGCTCTTAACCTTCGTACTTATGTACTAATTCCTGCCAAGCGGACTCACAGTTAGATATTTACCATTTTTCTGTTTGACCTCCATTCCTCTTCCGTTGACTCTGACACAAGACCGAACACCTGTTCTACTTTCTAGTTAGCATTTCCATCTTCTCGTCCTTACAGCGATGTGGTCAAGCTACTGGTGTCCTTGAAAACTAATTTTTGTTGCTTTCACTGCTTCACTCCTGTTGATCTTGACTCTACTGCAAGACCGAACATCTTGTGCTTCTTCTGGTGAACAGTTCCACTTTTACGTCTGTACAACTATACTTAGACAATTTCTTTAGGATTTGCCAATCTGATGTATTTCACTACTAAGTATAGTTTATTAATTGCGATTTTGGTGTTCAACTCTACAACTAATGAGTGTTTCTGCGGGCAAATGACTGTCTCGGATGGGTTTCAGATTCTTGAAGATGTCCCATAGTTTTATTCTCTCAGTCGGCAATTTCCTTGAAAAAATTTAATTTCGATCTTTTTCATACTATTTATAGCTTGAAGCAAGTTATTAGCTCACACTGGTTAGTTTCTCACGGAATTCGAACTTCATAGCCTCCATCTACAGAGTTGAAGCTAATACTTCCACGGGCTGCTTCTCTCCTCTCAGATACAGTTTATACCTCATTTACACGCCACAAATAACGTCCATAGATGTATCGCCGTTAGTTTGTCTCCGTGCTCAGCATTGTGGTTCAGGTATTCTAGGTTCAATAATCAGAAGGCATCGGCTTCCAACTCTGACAGATACTCCGTAACTCTTTATTATTTTGTTTTGAGCTGTATACTACGAAGAGCCTTCATGTCATTAATACTGCACTTCCGCACCAAAACGTTATTCCATTTTACAGGCTGTAGTTAGGGTCTGCCAGATTTCGGTTAAGCCTGCGGCAATTACAAATTTGCAGTACCTGGCGTTGGTAAGACTAGATAACCTACTTTCAGCTTTAAAGAAGCCAATAATTTTTCTACAACTCAGTTATGCGACCCACGGTTCAACTCACATACACTTACTGATAAAAATTCGTAATTTTTACGAGTCTTCCGAATGGCAGAGCAAACACTCTTCTTTCTCTGTCAAGAGGGTGACAAAGCTTTCAGCATAAATTCGATTTATACTTTCGCTGCCACAAGTTTTTCTAGTACTTGAAAGTTCACTTCGACGTCAGCTACTCTGGTATTGAATTATCCGTTGTTGTAACAGTTCCTCATGTTGTTTTTGCTGCTGCTCCACATCTTGATGTTGTTGCAGCTTAGCAAGGATGTCGGCCACCTTGTGCTTGTTTTATTACGGTGGATTATCAGGTGTTTATATAGAAGGAAAGTATTAGTCAAACATATAGTGTTAGAACCAAAATAGGTTTGGGCTGTGTATCGTATAGTCTTAACTGGACATACGAAAAATATTTCTTTTATTGTCATACCTCACAGTCCTTATATATCATATGCTTAGTATAGAGGATTCATCATATACCTATATAATACTTCATCGTTTTCCTGTAAAACTCCACCTTCACCAACTACCTGGGCCAGTCGTTAAAACGGACTTTGGAGTACTTTAAAACAGATAGAAGAGGCAAGACAATAAATAAAACAAAAAGCTAACTGTCTTAGAAGGAATGGAGACCAAACAATGGCCGAGATCAAACAGTGGAGTCATTTCAGAATAAAACCTTACGGTCGAAAGGAGAAAAAACAAATCGCGCTGAAGTCGAAATCATGCAAATTATCAACTGACGAATGGTAAAACGAAAAATTTAATACCGAAGGACCGAGCTCAAAAAATTTATTGGGACAAGTGGGAATCATCAATAAGACTTTGGCAAATGTCCACACAAACGTTTTGACTGGGCAGGATACGAATGATGCAGACAGTCGGTAACAGAATGTTGTCCTAGTGTGACCAACGTATGGCGTTAAAAGTTTGCACAAAATGAAGTCATAGTATCGATGTTTGCTTATCGTTTTTCAACAAAGATGTTTTGATTCGATGTGAAGCTCAAATGAGATTGGGCAGAAGCTCAAATGAGATCGAACATAAACCTTCACACCGCTAGATGTATAATAAAGCTTTCAGATCCATGCATCGTATCATTAATCATCGTTCATTAAGGGTTCCGTTTCCTCTTCCCCATTTCAAACTCATTGACTCTTTGGTTCGTTTATCTTGTTTATAATTCCACCCTCTGGTATCACCTCACCCAGTAAGAGTAAAATTTTGTATACTCATTGACGAAAAACAAACTCGAGACCTGCGTGCTCAACAATCAGATAATTTTTAAAATATAATTATCTAAACTGACCACACAACAAGTATTCGGTTGCATAGCATCAATCTATTCAGTTCAGTTATCTAACAATCGAAAACCAAGGGCAACGACTTGTCTTCTTGTGCATGTACATAATAACAAGAACAAAAAGTTTTTCAATAAAAAAAGTTTTGTGTACATAATTTTATAAGCATCTTCTGAAGTTTAATTTTTCTTGTATTTACCACCTACCTTTTACTAATTTTCCTCTATATATACCTTTCGATATTATCGGTACCCCCACCCCCTCACATCTTATTTATTTTCTATTTCTATCCTCATGTACTCGTATACATAGTAGCTCTATATAACTACAAACGGAAAATAATAATAAAACCAAACTAGGATGAGTGGGGTTGGTGGGTCGAGTTACAAGTGGGAGGTGAATGAAACCGAAAAAAAATTCCTAGAAGAAAATCTTATTGAACAAATTTATTTAAAAATTTATTTTTTCTATCCTTCATCAAATTGAAAAGTTATTTTTTTTTGTTTTCTTCGAGAACATGTTCCGAGTAGTCGTTAAAATCGAGATGGTTTGAGATGAGGAGTACATATACGAATAGACCAACAGTTTTTTTGTTTTCATAGGTTTCGTTTCAAATTAATTATGTTTACATGAAAAATCAAAGAAAATTCCGTTCGTTATCATTCCCATCGTCGTATTCTCGTACAACACATTCGCTTGGGTGATATCACAGCGAGATAACTTAAAATTATTTGAGTATAGTTTTGTGTTGTGAGAGTATCAAATGAAAACGACGGGAAAGGCGTAATCATTTTCTGGGAGACTACCTATAGAGTGATTTATATACTTGCTGTGATATAATTACAAAGGGTGTCCCAAAATTAACGCAAGGCTTGAATTAAACAGAAAACTCAGATTTTAGTCGTTAAATGGTTCTTTGAATCATAAAGTAAAGCCCTTACTGCATACTTGTAGCTGAACTTCGCTGATGTACCATTTAATATCCTATTATTATGCACTGGTGGTTGTAGGCTTGTGGACATAAACCTTTGAGTTCAAATAACCCCTTGTTTTCTAGTGACTCGGGCTCGATTGACCCACTGTGACATCCCTCCCGAGACGTACACTCTCAGTCCGAAATCTATTTGTTCTTTTAATGAAGTATATGTTATTTTAAGATATCTGGTATCTTCAAGGTCGTCAGTTGATCCTCAAATAGGAATTATGATCCAAAGCAGTTCTGTCTATGAGAAAAGTATGAAGGACAAAAGCACAAGGCGTACTCAACAGTTTCTTCTTCCCTTCTCCTATTATGACAGACGCACATTCATTAAAATGGTCCCTAAAGTCCTAAAGTGCGTCTATCATAATAGAAGAACAGAGATCTTTGCTGATTTATATGATCTAAAGAAGATTTTGGATAGTCGACAAGAGATGAGGCTATTCCATTACTTTTGGTTCAGATCACCAAACACTCACTCCTAGCACAGGTCCCACAGAAGTGGAAACCGCACCCAAAAGGGCCAATATTTTAGTTTATATATTCCCTTTGATAACCTTATATCTAAAACAGTATTAGAACCAATCTCGATTATAGCAGCCTGACTGTCAAAATGGATGGAGATATGCAGATACGACGATCTCTGCAAATCATCTCCTTTGGAAAGAGTGATGATTTTAAAATTGCCGATGGCATCCGATTTCGGCAGAAAGAACTTATCATGTCTCGAGATCAGTTACTGTATGACCAATGATGACTCCAGCCAAAATTGGCAAAGGACCAAACAGTTACACGTTGTGGGTGCATTTGTTGTTTGACAATCAAGTACGGATGTTCTTAATCCATTAATCAACTGGTTTTCTGCAAACGTCTTATTGCATGTGAAGTGTCTAACATACCACGAAGCTCTTCGTTTACATGTTGATGAACATACATTGCCAATGAATTCCTGTAAGTTTTTTTATTTCTTCTCGAACTATCTCTTGTAGCACTTTGTTTCGAAAAGTTTGTATTATTTTGGTATTGGTTTGCTTTGTGCAGTCCCAGAGCTGTATTCTATAAGTCCGTGCAGGCCTTAGCACCTGTTAATATAAAAGCCCGATACGCACGATTTTTGTCTATTTTATGATTTTGTCACATGCTCCTTGAAGTTTCGTTGTCGATTACTCGATTGTGTCTCCTACTGAGGCACTGAATAGCTCCCAAAACACTTCTCTGCGGGTCTCCTGCCGAAATTTATTTTACCAAGGAATATTCTTCTTCATATTTCAACCGAAAGTTTTGATAACTCTCCATGCATGTAATTTGAAGAATAAACCTCTGTGCCACACCTTATTGATGGCCCACACCAGAGCAAACCTTTTTTCATCTCTCATGTATTCTCAATGACATCTGTAAGCCTATAAACTATCTGATAATCTGAAATTTGAGCAACCACCTCTCAAAGAATGTTGTAATTGTTGGTAAAAGTTAAATTGGTCGGTAAGATTTTCTAACATTCGGTGGCTGTCTCGGTTTCGGAATCATTATTACTTCTGCTTCTTTCCACTGCATTGGTACATAATTTTTCGGTGCCTTTTTCAGTCAGCCTCTTTAATTATTGGCTCTGTTATCAGATAGTAACCAGGAGCTTTCTTGCTTGATGACATTTCCGAAGTTAAATGATCATTTTTGTAACTGGTTTGCCGACCAGTAGGTTGAAACAGGGCAGCCTTGTCTTTGCACTTCTATCCCATTTTCAATCGTTAGTTTTGGTTGAGGAGATCTGTGTCTTGGTCGTTTAACTGTTTTGTTGCTTTCCAGAGGGAATAGTCGGTATCGTCAGTTTGAGCTAGAGAACAAAAGTTTTTCCCCATAGTTTCATTTTTCAGCGTGGTTTTCGGTGCACGCGTAGTCTGCCTTTCTTTCAGGCTATTCTCTTTCTTCTGGACTAGTACTCTCACTTCTATTGGATAAATATCTGAGTTTTTTTTCCTAGCTGAGGATGATTTGCAGCAGTTCATATTGCGTTAATTTTGGGACACCCTTTATACGGACGCGTATATAAATATAAATTGTGACGTCTAAAAATACTGGCAAGCGGCAACAAGTTAAATTATTTAATCGCCGTTGGCAATTTAGTGCGGTGAAAAGTTATTATATATCATAAGAATTGAAATTATGAAAAAACCACTTTGCGCAAAATTTACTCGACCAAACCGAATTATTTCCTTTTTTTGTGCCCCACAACGCACCAAGGACAAATGAAAATAAGGAAAAATTTATACGCAAAAAAGAAAATGTTGATTATCATAAGATTTTGTATTAAGCATATAATTTACTTTTCGTCTTATTATATAGCATTTAGTCGGGAGTGGTGTGCGGGACGGATGTGACTATATATACCAGTATGTACTGCAAGACAATTTAATGAAGATATTATGATAAGACGAAAACAAATTTATCGAAAAGAACACAAAAAAAATCTCAGGTGGCACTTAAAATGTATTTAAGAACAACAAACTTTTCTATATAAACATATAATTCACCAATAACAATAACCCAAAGACGAACGACTACCAAATGGTAAAGTACATATACTTACAAAAGCTTTCTAATAATCTAAGCTTTTTTGATGCTTGTTTTGTTTGGAAAAAAATTAAAGGGAAACTTTTTCCCACTTCGAATTTGTTGTTTTTCTTACAAATACTTTTGTTATTTTAATCCAATTCAAAGCTTTTTTCTGCTCTTCAATGGGTTATTGTTAAAAGTTCGATGATCGATATACAAAAGTTTCGTTTCGTTTGTTGTTGAATTGGTTGTATATTTATGCAGATACGATTTTATAGATTGAAGCAAATTGCTGGTGTTTGAGATAGTCAGATAGCTCGGTATTAAAAAAGTGGAAGCTGAAGATAACAGTTCAGATGCTCACCACCAGGAATCACTTTCGATTTACTTCTTTTTTACGACTCAAGGACAGTTCAAAAATTGCAAGAGCGGGTAGAAAATTAAAGAGTTAATATTAGTAAGTTCTCTTCGGTAATATAAAGGTCACTATCGGAACTTTAGAGACATCTGTCGACTTATTTGTCTGAAAATAAGAATTTTAACAAATTAGATGGAAATCAACTGCCACACCAACTACCAAGTTTCAGATATTGAAACTTGGTGGCAAAAGTAGTGACAAAAAATAGAATTCGATGGAGTATCGGTTCTCTCTCAAAATTTAAAACACCATGCTCAGACGAGAATTGTCCGGGAAGACCACATTGCACATATCTTCAGAACCAGTTTGGCCCTGGAATGCATTCCAAGATCACAGTGAAAAGTCAGGATAGTATTCATATCGAAGGTTAGAAAGCCTTGATATTTCTCGACATCGAAGTTGCGTTTTAAACGCTTCCTTCAATGCGATTATCTCTGCAGCTGAACGGCACGGCATGGAAACGACACTTCTTTGGAGGAATTACTGCAGACGTAGGTAGTGATTCGACGACTTTGATTGTTCGAAGGGAATGTCCTAGGGTGGAGTTCTACCTACACTCTTGTGGTGTCTTTAGGTCATGTTACTCCAAGTCCAATTAAACAATTAAGGATTTTACTGTCAGGCTTATGGCGATGACATTGTCATAATAATGACAGGTAAATATACGAATTAACGATGTGATCGCAAAAACAAATCGCGATTACTATAGTTGTAACCTGGAGTAGTGATCAGGATTCACAAAACGCAGGACTTTGAAAAGGACTTTATTCTTCCAGTAAAAGATTACTTGGCAATCCATATAGAAGATTAATGCAGTGTAGGCACTACAAAGCAGAAACAATCTATTTGGCACTTCTGAACACTGTCAAATATGGAGGTAGCTGGGCCGGCACATAATCGCCCACATACCCTCGGACAATATGGCGAAGAAGCACATCTTTGGGAAATTAATTTGAGTAATTGTTACCGCAAAGTACATATGGGACTATAACAGTCTACTTTTCCAGTGACAATATAATGATCTTTACTGATCGACCAGTAACCTGTAAGGTGCCTTAAATTGATTTGGCAGACTAATTTTGTCAAAATAGTATTGGTGCGAGTAATTCAACCTTAATACATTGTTTGTAGTCTGAAATGGTTGATTGGCCTCTTCATTACAAGAAAGAGAAATAAGCCTTCAAAGTAGAGTGGTGTAATACAATCCAACTTATAGATCCAACAGTGCACTTGAACATGATATGTTTGGGAGTATAGGTAATGCCAGTCGGCATCCCGCTCCTAGCAAGCTTACTATTTATATAAAAGTAATGGTTAGTATTTTTATGTCATAAGAAAGAATGTGGAGAAGTGGATAAGAGCATCTGGTGTAACAATACAATGGGTACCATCACATAGACAGATCGAAGGGACTGAAAGAGCTTCTATGAAAAGAAGGATATGTAAGAGATGTACTTCAAATTATTCAGATGAATGTGTGGGGAAAAGCATAACGAGTTTTGCACTACTGTTTTGAGAACCTCTTTTTAAAAGGAACTGAAAGGCGAAGTAGAAATGCTGAGGACAATCGAGAGAAATAAGTTGATCTATGGAAATTTGAAAGAACGTTTGCATGGAACCTTCCATTAAGTGAGGACAATGATTGTGTGACAAAGTGGAGGATGTTGAACATCTGATATTGGTCTGCCCAAAAAACAGTTATTTCAGATCTTGTTTCAGCATTCTCCGCAGCAAGAAATCTTACAATGAGGTATAGGTATAAGATATAGCGGCATGGCTATAAATTATTGAAGCCAAGCCTTTAATTAAAAAAAAAGTAGTATTTGAGATGGTCAGATGGGATAAGGTGCGATACACCTTCAAAATTCAACTAACACTGGTATATATAGGTTTGGTGGACTTACGACGAAATCCAGACCCGTTGGAATAACAACAGTTCACTCAACTTTATAGAACTTCGTTGAAGGTAGAATCTGGTTAACATATAACTCTCGTAGATTCCTACTTCTCGTAGATTTTCCATATTTTTGTGGTGGCTAGCTGATAATCGAATGCAGTAGAAGTCAATGCAGTAGAAGTCAGCTAAGGGATGGTGAGGTGACGGATCAAATAACCATAGTTAAAGTTGAGGCAATTCTCTTGGACCATAAACATGTCTAATAGTGTTATCTTTTCAGACGAAAGCAAATCTTCAAGTTTTAAGCTTCATGTTGGAGACGAAAGGCCATGAAGACCAGGAGGACGCATTAGCTATTCATGTAGTGCTCAACAAATCTAATGGATGGCTTGGATGAACTGTCATTTATGAATGCAAATGTCAATTTAGAAGTGAACATGAATATTCTTAAAAGCCTGAAGTATCTGTTCGCTGAATCTTCGAACCCTATTTTTAATGAAAAGTTTTAGATAGAATCTAGGCCAAAAATATTGGATGCGCGCAATTTGGCATCAACACACGTTAACTGTGTCATATTTTGGTGAAAGACCTGAAGATGTTTTCTTATGCACTTAAAACTATTGTATCTCGTTTGGTACGTCATCTGCAGTGAAAAAGTTGGTAGGCCCTTATTTTTTGGATGGCGTTGGCATCGTAATCATATAATGGATGAGCAGTATATACATTTATGTAGCAGTATATACCAAATGTGATCGTTCTGCTTATTAATGAAGCCTCTAAGGTGAAAATGGACCTCTTCACTGAAAATGAATTTCCGGCCGAGAAAGTGCTTCACGATGACCAAAAAGACGAGCAAAATTTTCAACATTTTGTAGTGAATTTTGACATTTGAAATGCGTTGTTAAAAGATGACAAATCCAAAAATATTGGATGCGCGCAATTTGGCATCAACACACGTTAACTGTGTCATATTGTGGTGAAAGACCTGAAGATGTTTTCTTATGCACTTAAAACTATTGTATCTCGTTTGGTACGTCATCTGCAGTGAAAAAGTTAGTAGGCCCTTATTTTTTGGATGGCGTTGGCATCGTAATCATATAATGGATGAGCAGTATATACATTTATTTTGGATCTCCAGCATTTCTCACACAGCTCAGTCAACTATTAATTTTCAAGCCGTTTAATTTCTCGTTTTGGTGCCGACCGTTTCATTTTGAGCTTGGAATAAAACATTCGCTGTTAATAAATATTATGGGCAAAACTGAGTATGGTACTCTGCAGAACGTTTTTGAACGTTATTGAAGCGAGCAATGAAGAATCGGAAAATGAGAATCAGCATAAATCGGATCACTATAATTACCTATACCTTTGACCTATACCTTTGAGGGAGATAAGGGAATCTTTATCGATGAATCAGTTAAGGTTAGTGCAGTACCAGTTGTGCCATTTGTTATCACACACAAGTGCTGCAATCGTGCGAGTAGCAGTCTATATGGATTGGAGATAAAGCGTAGTGTTCGTCGTAGCTGTAGCACCTTCTTTGATAACGAATTGAACCATTGACTTCATTTCTCGAAATTTAGAAGCAATATTTTCCATTAAATAAACTTGGCCATATGAAAGAAGTCAATATTGCAGGTATCAAATCAAATGAAGTGCCTATAACTTAGCCTAGGTAACAGACACGACAGATATCAAAAATCAACAGATGTTTACGACAGATATCGAAAATCAAATCAGTGGTCTGCACCAGAAGAGAGGAGTCAACCCCATTCCATGTCACTCATTCGAAATTAACTTTAATTATGATAAACTTTTTGATCTGAATATTCGTTCCACAGATTGCATCGTTTTGGACCGCTGTTCCTTTTTGAAAAACAAAGGACCTTGAAGGTACCGGATTAATCAGTCTTCATTTCGAATATCAGAAGACTAATATCTGTACAGCGTATATCAGTCAAATCGACACATGGCTGACTCGTTTTGGTACTATTTCAGAATCCGTGTTGAGCTGATTGATTTAACCGCATTAACGATATGTTTATTGGTAATCCGTATCTTTGTTAACCTTAGACGATTTATCTTATTATTGAAATGATTTATCTATCCTCTATCTATGGATTCACCATAAATCTCAAACTCTAATGAGGTATGCATAATCACTATAAATACGTGTGTATGCTGTCCAACTTAAACTCAGATTAGTTATTTTCAAAATAGTTAATTATACAATTTGGGGTCTTGCTGCAACTCCATGTAGCTGTCACCCAAAGGGATTCTAAATGTAAACTTGAATGAAAGCAGAGGTGAATTTCAGAGATGGTTGATAAAAACTTCATCAACATCGTTATTCAACTATTGCTTGGGTTAATGACCACTTGAAAACGTCATAGTACAAAACTTTAAAACGAAACCTTCTTCGACATGTCAGTATGCCTTACCCAATTGCCCTGGTTACTGACTAGGATGCAGTTCGAGTTGAATCCGAAATCAAACTCGATTACAGAAACGAATATTAGAAGAAATTATAATTCAAACTGTCAAAATCAAATATCGACCCTTAGCCATCGTATATGGGCACTAATCGGGAACTAGAATATCAGATCTCTAACGGCAAGCTCAAGGATAGCCAGAGTTAGAAAAGGAATTGAAAAGTTATCACATCGAGATTCTAGGCCTCAGTGAAGTCAGATGAAAGAATTGTGTGTCCCAGGCGTGAGCAATAATAGCGACAAGATTACATTCAAAAATAGAATCTTAGTGAGTGCAGTTAGTGTACAAGCTACAATAGCAGACACCCACAGGAAAAATACCTCCAAGTGGATTTCAATGCCAAAATTGGAACAGACAACACCGACCTGATTACTGTCATGGGTAAATATGAATCAATATCTGGATTACATATAGTTGACCGACTAATGTAAGCTGTTGCTACTTTAACATCCAAGTCATATAAGTCACGGTAGCTTATAATCGACATGATATAAGCAGAATAGCTCGAAAGATTTTTACGATGGGTAAATAACCCTTATCAGATACTTTAAATATAATAATAATCATCATCCCAAAACCCAATCAAAATCATTGAAAACATCGTAAAAAATTATAAAGTGAAATCTTCCACACGCTTAAAAATTTATTTTTTGTTTTATCTCAATTCCATTTCAATTCCGTTAAACACCTCCAAAAAGTCAAAAAGTTTTTATTTTATGTTTGAGTCCCCTAACCACCACGATTTACAAAATGACTATAAGGAGATAACATCTCTATCGCTTGTATACATTTGTTGAAGGCTTGGCTCATCAATTCGATTCACCCACATTGATAGATGAGATGAGCTTTTTGATGCCTGTGTGTAAGTAAGTACACATGTGTGTATAGTACATTTGTTTACTGTGCGATGTTATTTTAAGCATTTTCCAACGAATTATATTAAAATTTATTATCCATAAACGAGCTTTTTGGGTGGCTTTACATACACGTTTTAGGCGAAAAAGCATAAACATTATTTAATGAAGTCGAAACGATATTTGAAATAAAAGTTTTTTTTTTTTTGAAACGACATTATCGATTGGTTCGAACACATCGCGCATCTTGCGCGACATCGTTCATCCCACAGTAAAGGGTTTTCCAATGAGAGGTTTCATATCTTTGTCATGAAATTTTTCATGACCAGTCACATTTACGGCTATATGTCATCGATAACTTCTCCAATTCCATCTTTAAGGTCTTGAATCGATTGTGGAGCATTGGCATAGACCTCATCTATTATACGTGGCTCCAAAGGAAAAAGTTTAATGTTTTTCAATCACAAGATCTCGGTGGCCAATTGTGATCACCTTCTCGAGGACTAACACGGTCAGAAAACTTTTCTTGCATTGCGATTGTTGCTTTGGTTAGGTGGCACGTAGCGCCACCTTGCTGAAAATAAATGTCATCAACAACAATATGATAATGCACAATATGACAATGACCAAAAAGACGAGCTAAATGTCCATTTAGTAGTGAATTTTGACATTTGAAATGCGTTGTTAAAAGATGACAGCTATAAATAGCAGAGAAGTGAAAATGAACCCTCTTATTGGTAAATCCTTTATCATACTGTGTTTGAATTTGTATGGAGTGGGTATACATATTCCGTTTGTCGTAATTAAATATCTCGCAATTGTATTCGAAATAAATTTCAAATTTGTCGAGAATCTTGTACAGGTAGGTATCGATTCTCGATATCATATACCGAATTGTTATTAAAAAATTTTCAATATTTATGTTCAGCTCCATTGTCGATACAAAACTGTTATTCCACAAAAAATATTGCCTGCGATGATATCAGATGAAGACGCTTTCTTCTACATACATATCTACGGTATATGATTCCGATGTTCCAGGAATATGGAAAACATATTTTCAATCTGGATATAAATATAAGTATTTTCGGGTTTTTTTGACTGTTAGGTTGGGGGGTGGGCCGAATCGTATATATGTAATGGTAAATAATCGATATATTCATAAATACTGATATGCCTTATGTATGTTTATAGATACGACTGTATACGAGCTTTATATACACAATTTTAACGTGTTGTTTATTTTTATTATTTCAATAGTCAGTACATCGTTATCCCACTGTTATTGTTTTCGAAACGAGTGTAAAAGCTTCGTTTTCGGTTTATATACATTTCTATGGAAAAAAGTGTTATCGATATAATCCAATCACAGGGTTAAATTTATTTTAATGATTGCGACAGATTTGTTATTGTTTATCGATTGTTCTTATATGGCTGACTATATACGAGTATCGAGTTTTATAAAGACGGATTACTTACGAATACAACTAAATAGTTACTTCATGACCAGGTTTTCTGCACATACTATTCCGTCCTCTTCAGAAGTATGTATCTGGGATGCTGTTGTTAACCAGGGGTACCGGCAATCGTTTTGGTTGTCATACCCAAAATCTCGTTTGCCGCATTTATTTGGTGGCCTGGAACATTGAGTAGGGCTGGAGGAGAAGCTCTTAACATGTCCTTTATTTGTTTGTATTGAGATGACAGCTACCACTTGATCTTAGGATCAGAAGGTATGTTCTAAATAGTCCCTCACCTACAAAGCATTGCCAAATGTGGATGGAGAGGGGAGGAGGGTTGTAATCAAACTGTCCACATGAATAGTCAAAATCATACTTGAATCAACTAGGCAGTCTGAATGAAGTTATACTTCACTGGATACTCATAATCACATGGACACACTTTGAGGATCTTGCTGGGTATTCTCACGGGGCATTGTTTCCTGAATTATCACATGTTGCGAATTAAAATCCGAAATAACACACTGCTTGTGCTCTTATCCTTCATATACTCTACTCAAAGACTACACTGTTTTGGATCACGATTCTTAGTTGAGGATCAACTGACGAACTTGACCAAACCGGATATCTGGGACTTCATTCGAAGAACAAACAGGTTTTGGGACTGAGACTGTACGTCTGGGAAAATGATGGAAAAAAATCTGCCTTAGTTCAAGTGTCGAGTTAATCCTGATTCTGAACGAGACTGAAACAACCGGCACATTGAGTCATAGTATATCAATAATAAGCAGTTATATGAGTGGTTCGCTGAAGTGGTTCGTCTTTACTATAAAACGGTGCTGTACTATAAAGTTCTTGAAAACAATAATATCTGATATTGGCACCATCATGAATTGAAAGGAATCCCCAATAATCTTGCAAGAAAGGTTTTCATTGAACTATATCGTCAATAAAAGTTTTGTGGTATTAGACCTCGATATCACACATCTACAACGAATATATAACTCAAAGCATGATAGTCATGAAATTCATGTAGAGGAGCTTTGAGCAGTGAAAGAACGTACAATAATGGAAGTGATATACAATTTTCGCAAACTGGATACATAAACAGATGAAATATAATTAAAATCCGTCTGAGGCTACACTAGCTTTTACAGAGTATTAAAAACTTCTGAGCACTATCTTCGATAGTCTATTGATAACATTTAACACTTATACTCATTTAGGATTGAGAGGTTTTCGAAATGACATTAGAGTCGTCCGAACTGATAGGCACCAACTTTGACATTGGGTTGTTATTGATATTTTAACGAGTTGCCTCTAGGTTGTTGGTCATTCGGTTTTTGAAAACTGATAACTCTTCAGCTGCTATTGTGATACCTTATTGGAGACATAAACCTTAATTCAACGTAGAAGCTGGATAGAAGGTGAGTTCTGTCATATTTGACAGTTAATGCAACCAATTACATACTGCGAAGGTAACCCTGGTACTGTTCACTGAATTCAGTTCACTTTAGAACGAACCATTTACGTTATTACAAATCGAGGGGACGACTCACACCCAAGAGATGTGTCATAAAGCCGGGCATCAAAAATAACGTGAAATTGTGGTATATCAAAACTGATGTCAGGTACATAAGAACATGTATAGGTATAAATAGATTTTGTGCGTTTATTGCTTTGGTGTGGTAAATACTCAAAATCTACCTTTGTCATGTGGTACTTCTTAAACCACTGTGCCAAAAGATTTTAAAAATTTATATAGCACTGTATTGGCCACGTTTGAAAGTTCAAAACCATCTTTTTGGAATATATCAATGAGCATGCTTTTGATAAGCAGCTGCGGGCATTCGCTGAAAAGACCAATGTGAACGAAGTTAAGATTTATTTGGTCTTGGGAGTTTGAGTCGGTTTATTTGCGATCAAGGTTACATAACGCAGACAAGGTTAGCAATCAAGGTTACAAAACGAAATTCAAAAGTTCGTCGACCCCTCAGAGTTTGTAGGGCATAATAATAATTATTTTGGCATTCTAATGTTTAAGTTACCTTAAAGTGTGCTTATTAATCTTTGTGTACTTATCTAACTATAATATATGAAGTTAAAGAATTCGGAACTACTTCCATTCAAAATGACATAATTTTGATCATGATAATCCAAGTTTCAAATGAGGGAATTTTGAGTCTTAATCGATTTGACGTACTTAGGTTCAGGAAAGCATAAATCAATAGGCAAAGGTTGGAACTCAGCATCGAGCCTGTTAAGAGTAGGATAAGGCATCTTGTGTTCTTTTAGTTTCTTTAAAAATCAATATGATAGTAAAGGGAAGCCCTAGTAAATTCACTCTAGTAGATTGGTTCCATAAATAGAATCGAAGTGAATGGTATACTTCGCAACTATCTTTTAGACACAATCAAATCGTAATGCACCTAGTGCTTCAACAAATTATCGATTGCATGAGTGATCTTGGCGACCTAGGGCTGTCTGTGATCTTTCGCTAGCTGACAAGACCTCGTGCCGCCGCACAACATAAAATGAACATTGCTCGGGTGCAAGCAAGTATTGAGGCAAACCCCCGAAACATTTACCAGGCGACGTTCTCACCAGTTGGTGATATCTAGGTGGTTACGATGATGTGCAAACACGAGTTGAATACCAATATATAGGATGAAGTGAGGACTGTGGGACCTGAAATTCTAACAAAAGTTTTGGAAATTGCTCTAGAAAGAGCATGTCAAGTCGAAGCAATATTTCAGAGAGTTAAAGGTATGAGTGACATATGGGAGAGCTTAAGTCAGCGAAAAGTACTGTTTGATTTTCTCACTGGATCATGTCAATAAGTCAAGAAGCATCAAACAGCTTATGGCCCATATATGAGATGAGGGAGGACTCTGGGACCTGAAATTTTTAGATATGGAAAATTTTCAAGAAAGAGCACGCCAGGTCGAAGCAATATTCCAGGATGTTAAAGAAAGTATGAGGTGAAAATTGGAGAACTTATGTCATTGTCAAGTACTGTTTGATATGCTCACTGGATCATGTCAATAAGCCAAGAAACATATCCAGCAAGCCCAATATACGAGATGAAGTGAGAACCTGAAATTCTTAGAAAAGTTATGGTAAATGCTCTGGAAAAAGCACATTAGGTCGAAACAATATTTAGGAAATTAAAGGTGAGTATGAATGAGAAATTGGACAGCTTAAGTCAGTGAGAAGTATTGACTCATTTTCTCACCTGATCATGACATTTGAAAAATTCACTCAGGTCGAAAAATTGGAAACTTACCTCAGATAATTTTGAACTAAATCTAATCGAAGTAGTTTTATAATATAAACGCAATAAACCAACCAATTAATCAATCAAATTTGATTAATTAATCAAAATTCGCTAATAACGAGTCGAAACACCCAGTTGAAGGAAAATCAGCATTTTTAATATAAACACACACGCACTTACGAACCACACTAAATACGTACAAAATTATGACAGTCATTGCAATCCGTCAAACACAATTTATTAGAGAACATACATATTTAATGTATTAATCATACAAAAGCAACACCCCGACAACATTTTTTACCCAATATGAACCAATATGAATATTAATTTAATTTTCAAAAGAGCGGCAATTAAGCTTACGCTTATTTGCTTATAATTATGTATATATTCATGTGTGTTATTTATTATTTAATTATATAATAATTTTCGAGTAGAAGATGTTTTTCTCCACTATACTAAACCAACGTCCAATCTACTGTGCTCGCGACACAATTTAGTCGGTAGCTGTTCACTTCGACTACATCTGCGGTGAAGGTGAACAACTAATTACGTTTAATTTCGATTTATTATTTTCATCTATCGCCATTTGTTGTTGTGGCATTTTCATTCGTTTTCCCACAGAAAAATAATTTATTTGTTTCAAGTGTTGCGGTGATTTAGTGGTACGAGTACATGGAATGAGTATATACGGTTTTATATAGTTATTGTTCGGTTCACACGATATATCGAATTTTTTTTTATGTCGTTCAGTTTAGATGTTCTAGCTACAATTCAGCTAGATTTAATAGTTTTAAATATTTCATGAGGTTTTTTGTAATTAATTTTTGTATTTCATGTGTGTTATGGTCATTGTCACACAATGTTATGGCAATGAATAGCTTCGGTTCGTTTTTTAGCTTTGTCCAGTCATTGATTGTGGTAGACTATTAAATTGGTAACATTTCGTGGTTAGATATTAATATATTGGCCATCATTGGCCTAAACTTTAGTCTTTATTCATCTATACTTGTAACTCACATAAACATTTATGCATTACAACTCATTGACCTCAAGATCTCAACCCTTTATTTCATTGAGATATCGTTCAAGTTTGGCATACTGCCAATACTTAACCGATTCTGCGTCATCCATATATTGAAGCAATGGCAGACAGGTTCATATATATTTTTTTAAAGATGAATTTGCGTTATGCGAAATTTCTAACACCATACACCATCAAATATGCCAATCACGGTGTTTCTTAGTGGTTTCAAATATTACCCTGAAATTTACTGGGTTTATGTCCAAGTAATTCCAGGGTTATATTTGAAAGCACTAAGAAACACCGTGATTGGCATATTTGATGGTGTTTGGTGTTAGAAATTTCGCATAACGCAAATTCATGTTAAAAAAATTTATGTGAACCTGTCTGCCATTGCTTCAATATATGGACAGTAAATAGTATAACTCTATAGACACATATCTGGTTTCGAAACTGCAGTTTCGAGTGAACGAAATGATTTTAATGTAATGTGTCACTGCTAACCATGGTTTGCAACTTCAATAAATTAACGGAATATAAAACTAAAAATAAAAAATAGGAAAATTTGGGTGAAGAGCGAAACAAAAATTGTTTTAAACCACACGTCAAACTAGATATGTGTCTATGGTATTAGAAACATCATGTAACCAACTTAAAATACTAGTGGAAAAGTGGCGCCGGCCTTATCTTCAAAGAAATACGGCCCAATAATGCCACCACAACACAAACCGCACCAAACAGTAACAATGACTTGTCTAAAAAGATGATTTCTTCGGCAAAATCCACATCAATTTTGAGTTTGTCGCAGGCCCTCACGGCGAATCGATATCGAAGCGGATTATCACGTGGCTTCAATTACTGGACTTACTGAGCATAATGAGGTGATGTCCATTTCCGATGCACGATGATGAATCGATATTCCCGGGCCGTTGACGCATATTTTCATCCACCGCGACTATATAATCGACTGAACAAACACAACAAGCGCGGGGACGCGTTGGATTGTCGACTAGGTAGACCGCATATGCATAAACTTCTTGATTCCGTGGGTGTGACCAAATTTTGTACGACATTGTGTTGCGATTTTGAACCAATTGTCTTTGTTGTGGCAGTAAATTTCCAACATTTCCCTCTTTTGTTGAAGCGATTAGCGGTTCATTTTGGTGACAAGAAATTATATATTTCTGAGTTTCTGATAAAGACATTAGTGCTGCCAGAGCCAAGCTAACGGATAAATTCCTGCTTTTATTTATACCTCTCTAAAGTCTTTTGTTCTGTTCCGTTACCAACCAAATAGAACCCCGTACCTTTGCTCTCTTAATAGAAGTTAAAAAAGACAGAAAAAGATTATAGAACTCAACGTCACTAGGGTCCACGTTTCATTCTACATTCACACACATATTTATACATTAAAATCACCTAATCGTGATTTTTGATCACCACCGAGAATGGAACCCGAGATCCCCAAATGGTAGCGCCAGCACGCTATTTTATCTGCTAACGAGAGGGAGGGGAGCGGAGGGGAGTAATGCGCTATTACTGATTATTTTTCGACCGTGGTGGGACCAACGGCTAATCTGGGCCTGGTTTCCTTGGAATTAGAAAATAAGTAAGAGATGTCCCACGGCCGGAAAGGATGTCTAAATTTGTTCAAGGTCACAAAACGTTTGTTACAACCAGTCTTATCACTTATGCTTATGTGTATTTGAATGAATTTTGTAAGAAAGGTCTTGATGTGGAACAACCTCGAATCGATGTATTCTCAGTGGTCTAGTTCGCCTTTGATCTTGAACCATGTTTAAAAGTTTTCTATTGTCACCATTTTGACTATTAAACTGATATCACTTTGCAAACATGAAAAAGCTCAGAATTATAAGCTTTCGGAATTCACAAAAAATGTTAGTTCATCCGGCTCAAATTTTTATACCATTTTAAATAACCAGAGGTATCAGATTGTATCTTTGCGGTGAAGGAGGGATTTTCCAAAAGCGACATTACCAATGACATTACCAGGTGATTCGTTTTAAGCAGAACGCTATGTAATTTCTTCAGTGTATTTAAGAGAATGAGGTACTCATGATTTCTCCAGTTCCTGTTCGAAGGTATTACTCCAATTTTCCCGAGAGTATCGAAGAGATGCTGCATCAATTATGTCCACTACAACGCTACCAACAATCATACATTTCATCAGGTTACGCCTTAGCGATAGTTGTAGTTGAGTGTAGTTCATATACGGATATATTCTTTAGGAGTAGGACATCAGATCAGGACACAAAATTTGGGATCTGACGTCGGCCAAATACATTTTCTTAATTGTCATACATATCCCTAATTCACCGTTAATAAAACCAAGCATAGGATTGGCGAATGGTTTTATCCATCCTTGGTTTTATTAAGAGTTGCGATGTAACGATAAAGTCTTACCCTTCATAAGACCAGTTGCACATTTCAGCTAAGCTAAGCAAACTAACTTAGCTCGAGTTGTCATTGCATTGCAAAAGTCAGCTATATCGCTCCCACATACATTGATGTTATTTTTTTATATACAAAATATTTTTTTATACAGTATTTTGACAGATAACTCGTAGCATTTAGGCGAGCTAAACTATGCTTACGAAAACTATTTTTCTCGCTTAGCTTAGTTGAAATATGCAACGGGCCTAATACTGAGGCAATGAAGGTTAAACTCACACCATCAAGTATGAGTGTCGATGTCTACTTGTATAGTTTGTTGCTCCAATCAATGGTCTGATTAGGACTTTGAAATTCTGGATCACTTCCGCTAATTTAATTATAACGCTGACAACATGGGATAATTCCTACCTTTTATTTCCAAGCTTAAATATATATTGAGTGCAATTACTCAAACGTGACTCAAACAAATTTATGAATTAATTTCCAAGGTTTTATAATAGCTGATGGTGTCAAAGGCTCTCCCTAAATCTGTATGAATCACCAAAACTTATAGTTACGGTTGAGTTCAAAACGATAAATTGATCGTTTTGGTATAAATGCGTGTTGTCAAAGTGCTTTGGTCACGTTGTCAATGAAACAGGTATCAAACCTACGACTGAGCGTGTCAAGGTTATGGGACGAGTTTCACCTGCCCTGCCGGACATTGAATTTAACCTCCCAAAACTTGTGTGTGAACTGAAACGTTTCCTCGGAACATCGCTAATTCATTCCTCAAGGAAATGACCTCATAAATTCGATGAAACATCGTTTCTTGATCTGGTTTTGAATTTTGGTGATGTTAACGATTAAACAGTAGAAATTCCACATTCTAGCCTTAATAATAAAAGATTTCTCAAAATTGAGAAATCTTTTAATATTAAGGCTGGAATGTGGTCGGAACAACATCCATCTTTAAATGATTGAAGAGCTTGATAAATATCTCCAGTTTCGATTTGTGGAGTACAAGTGGTTAAAGCTGTGGCAATTATAGTGAGAGGTACCGGGTCTGAATTTCGATAGAGCCATAATTCTAAAGAGATATTTCACAATCTGATTGCGATCGCTGGTGTGATATGAACATATTTTTATGTCCCCTGTTAGAGTTCATAATTCTTGGGCCGAAGGTTCTTCCATGTCAGTACTAAAGGCTGGTATGGAGCTATATGCAATGTGCCAATAGATCAACGTAAGTCGGATCTATAGCCGTACATTTTCGATTTGGCTATGGCTATGGGCATAGAAAAGAGAACCTCGAGTGGGTTGGGAATATCTTGAGCTCAAATGGGTATAATTGGAATTTTCCAAGCAAATATTACCACTAGAGGACTTACGATTCTAACCAAGTCAAAATTCACGTATAGCCGAACCGCAGCCATGATATCTAATATCTTTTATTTTTATTATTTTTTTGTTTTTATCTCTACAACTTCCTTTCGCGGTACGCTTATTTACGTCCTTACCTTACGCCATTACAGCCAAATCGAGGACGTACGGCTATAGGTCCAATTTACGTAGAACCATCTGCACATTGCATAGCTCCATGACAGCCTATAGTACTGACATGGAAGATGGGTTGGCCCATGAATTCTGCATTTACACCACCGATCGTAATCGTATGGTGAAAAATCCCTTTACCATCCTGCCCCTATTGGGATTCGAACCCGGTACCTCCCGTTCCAACTGCCGCAGCTTTAACCACTGCGCCACCTGGGTGGTTATCTAATATCTTCAATGTTTTATAATGGCTAATGGAATTAAAAGCTCTCACAAAGTCTATATCTATAATAGAGTATAGCTGGTGAATTCAAAAAAATAAGTTAACAATATTTCTCGGACCGCCCAGGTTACGCAGTGGTAAAAAAACTGCGGCGTGGAGCGGGACATACCAGGTTCAAATCCCGATAGGAGCAGGATGCGAAAATGGATTTTCGCCATCGATAGTTTGGACGGCGCAATCGGTGGTGCGAATGAACTCATCTGAGGTCCAGATGAGGTTAGATTCCGTGTTCTAAACCAAGTTATTCTGAACCCGTTCTTCATAAGTTCGAAGAAGAATGATAATATCCGATTGTTCTGGCCTCTGTTACATGAAACATCGTTTCTTAACCCAGTTTCGAAATTGGTTATTACCGATTTCAGAGGGAATTTTGATAGTGTCAAGATAATTAAACAGTCGGAAGGTAGAACAGGGTATTCTCAAAATGATAATGAAGCTGTAAGACTTCAGTTTTACGTGAAGTAAGAGTGGCGATGTTGGCTTAGTGTTGCCATACTTATCGATACCTTCCGGCCTCAAAAGGTCAAATAATAATGCAGATTGTATTATATACTAATTTCTTTTTTAAAGTAGTTCACTTATAATTACAGAGGTGTTCACTATTCGCTTGACTAAAATTGACGGTTGAATTTATTAGAAAAGCCGGAGAACCTTGATGTTCTCAAACAAACATTACCACTCGAGGCTCTCATTACCACTAGAGTGTCTATAAAACCAAGAGTCCGTTGATATATTTTAACCGAAATATATCAAAAGTTGGCCAGTTGCAAGTATATATAGTGATCATTGTAGCAACCATGACCAGGAAAGTAGATTTCGTTGACCCCGAATTGCTTCACCAACAAAGCTTGGCGGCTTTTATGAGATTAGGCCAGTTCTGTTCCAAGACGATAAAGGGAAGATCCTTGATATAGCTTGACAGTTCAACAGATTACCTTCTATGGCACTGGGGTATACATATAGTTTTCCAACGACGTGGATAATTTTCCACTTTTTTCACTAATACCTGAGTTTATAGTTTGGAACAGTCTTTACGGTATACAGACGTTCGTATTAGAAACAAACCAATTTAAATTCGATTTGATGACATAACAAGAAAAGTGTATGTACTCGTATATATAAACTCCAATTGATTTTCAATTACTTATGTTTACCAATTCAATATGTTATATATTTGCCTCCGCAGATCTAAGAATCGAACACAAACGTACATACTCGTATATATAGCGTTTGTTGCAATTCAACTCCATAACTCATATTTTTGTAGAATTTTTTTTTCATTTCAATAAAATAAGCAAAATTTATGAGAACATATGACTTTTGGAAAATACGTTTTTGAATCAGCAAGAAAATCCGACAACAACAAATTGTGGAAAATTAAATTTTTTCCACTTGTTTTTACCATGTTTGAGATCATCAAAATGAAAATCATCTCGTGCATGTACATATATCGTCGTATATACTTGAACTGGTGTATGTATGGTATATATGGCAAATAACAAACGATACACAGGGTGAGGTGAAATACCATCAGCTAGGGTATTATGTTTCAATTGTTTGCTTTATTTGTGTATAAACAACTGTTGTTGGTTTATATATTTCGCGGATGGTTTGAGATTCTATTTTGGGAGAGAATTTCTTGGAAATTTGCGTTTTGAAAACATACAAAATCGATGCGGGTTTTAATTAAAAACCAATTGATTCTGAAATGTGTTGCTTACATACACCTAGTGTAGACTTCAAGTTCGATGAATTTATTTAACACATGTATAAGCTTTAATCGGTAGTTGTTTTATATAGAAGCTTTCTTGTAGCAATGAAACAAATAAGTCAAAGCAAAACTTGAGGCAACAGCAACTTATTACTCATAAAAAGCCTAATATTAATAGGTCTGTAGGTCCTTGAATAATTAAAAATAATTTGAAACTACATACATCAGCCAGGCCTGAAACCAAACTGATCACATAATCTTATTTTGGCCCAAAAGTTAACTCTACAACAAGCTGCTTAGATCGCTACGCTGATTAACTCTGCTGATTTTAAGAAACCCAAACTTTCTCCGAATATTCATCAACTAAATAACATAACGATCAATACGCGGGCAGATGGTAACTCCACAGGTCACCTCCTCTTAAATCAAGGTTAAATCTTGAAAATAGATTTCTCATAGTGGAAAGCTATACGGCCCTCTGACAGAAGCTGGACAAGAAGTGATGTTATAGAGAAAGCATGATCTGATAAGTGGAAAATGCTGTCAAATCTACCGGACAAATGTATCAAATTAATAATTTTTCTACGCTATCATGAAAACAGGTCACCATTCAGAAATCTAGAAAGCTTCAATTATTATAATGATTCTAAAATCTGGCAAAGATAAAACAAATGTTAACTTATATCGCCAAATCAGCTTACCACTAACTCTCTCAAAGCTGTACGGAAAAATGCATCGTCAGTTATATTTCGTGGTATTCGTCTTTTTGAGAGGGCTAAAAATCTTGTAAGCTATATATACATACTTTAAGCAGCATTTATTTGGCCCCACGTTGGGCGCCAACTAAAATTCTGATATTTTATATTGAATATTCTGCATTCCATATCAAGTGAACCATAATCGTTGAAGAACTATCTACCACTTTAGTCACTCGATATTCACAAATGTGAAGGGAAACAAAGAGATTTTGAGACAGAACTTTTCACTATAGAAAGAGAAGTCAGAATGGACCATTCGTGTCTTAGTGACGGGTAAGTTATGGTTCGGCTTATTATCTGCAGTTATATTTAATGGTCTTCGCGTGTTTGAGAGTGCTAATAACAGCTTATAAGTAATACATATATTTAAAGTACCATATACTCACTAAGCCCCACGTTGGGCGCCAACTAAAATTCTGATATTTTATATTGATCAATTTGCATTCCGTATCAAGTGAACCATAACCGTTGATGGAAATCTTACCACTTCGTTCGTGCGATAGCAACAAGAATTCTCCAAGAACATTAAGACAAAATCGAAAAATAGCTAAAAGAATGGAGAATTAAGGCCAATAAGCGTATAAATCTGCGCACATTACATTCCCACTGCGTAAACTCACCTGTCCACCTGTCAGACTAAATAAAATCACTCTCCCACAACACGAAAGTGTTAAATATCTTGGACTACATCTAGATAGAAGACTCACGTGGAAAAAACACATTAAAGCTAAAATTGGAATTACTCAAAGTTCACTCAAAGTTAAGCTCTTGCTGTACAAAATGATACCTTAGCCCCTTCGAACATATGGTACAGAAAAAAACGCCAGTTAAAACTAGTTAAGTATCCCAACGGATTAGTTAAAGAACGGCGATTAAAAAAATGGATCCTCTGGATCTCATACTTGGGTCTATGGGTTAAAGGCCGTTAACTGCTCGAACCGTGTTTCAACTGAGATCTCACAAACCGTTTATACGTATTGGTGGCCATTATAGATGGGTCAGCCCAACGAATACTTTTAAACATCATTCACCCGGGGCATGCTCATTTTTGGGCAACGGTGAGAATCGACTTCGAGACTGCAGTGTGATGTGATCCACCATTAAGCTACAACCAGCGACAAGTTGGAGGTCACTTTTTTATAAAAAAAAATTGTGAAATGCAGATAGAAGCTCGAGTTAAGGTATAGAGGAAGTTTTTGAGTCTGGAGGGAAGATCTTGAAGGTGATTTTACTGCTATTTGATTTTTGGGTGGCTCAATACCAAGCTATAAGGTGACAGTTTATGTGGCTCATGTAGATACCTCATTTTTCAGTAAATGTGTCTGCAAAAATCAGTAAACCCACATTAAACTGAGTTGGTCCTATTCTCTAGAAAATATATATTTCGTCGGATTAATCTCCCAACCCATCCGTTAATTATCAGAGTCTTATCTTGTCAGCTTACTATACTACTCCCATCTCATATGAAATGGAGTCATATGAAATGGAGCTCTCTGACAGAACTGCCCTTTTCGTCTCCTCGACCATTGTATCTTTTTCATTAAAAAGCACACACCTTCTTTAGTCAAAAGTATCTGAGAATGTGTATGTAAAAAGATGTAATGGACTAGTGTGTCGTGTGCGTTTCATTTGTAAAGTACAGCACCAGCAGTGTACTCTGGTGCGTGGTTCTGGACAACCAAAATGTGAGTGACCCGGCTACCGACAATTCCAACACGCGTATGATTTTCGCCTATATCTTCGCTGGTTTTCGTCGTTCGGTCTCTTGAAAGTTGGTCTTCGGGTTTCTCGAATCGTCGCTATTGATTCATTTAGTTCCCCCACCGCTGTACACTGTCTAGACTTAACTGAGTTTTTTTGCGGGAAAGCACACTGCCTCCAATGGTTTTCTCTTCAGCTCAATCTGGAACTTTCGGGCATGCATAAACTTACTGTCGTCGATTTTGTTGCAAGTAGCTATGTTCGGCCACGCAGTGTTGACCTTTATCAACGCTAGTTGGCGAGCATATTGTTGAGCCATATTGTTCTGTAGTACGTAAAGCTTGTAATCTTCCTCGAGTGAGGGATACATTTTTCGAAACATCTTCTCCATTTGTGTAAGGAAGTTGGCCACCGTTTCTCTTGGTTGCTGGAGTCTCATAAGTATTTCCTCCCTTATGATAAAATCATAGTTTTGTGGTAAGAATCTCGCCTTTAACCCATTCACCAGATGTGTCCAGTCGAAAAATTCTTCGCCGTATACCTCGTACCACTCCAAGGCCGAGCCTTTCAGCAACACAAATCGGCCTCTAAATAACTCATTTCTGCTGTTTCCCATTGCTCTAGCGTGCAAATCTAACATCAACAAAAAGTCAGTAAGTGACATATCGTCATCCCCCGAGAAACGCATCTCCCAATTCCGCATCTGTTTTATCACCTTGCTAATATTTGTGCTAGTGTTGTTTGTTCGTCGCTCATATTCAAAATGTGACGTGCGCGGTTACAAATGAAACAAATTATTTAAATTTAAACACATTTGAATTTTTTATTTCAGACCCCGTTTCCAAGTAGCGACTAATCTGGTCAAAACTGGACCAGTCTAAATTTGGACAACTGATATTGCTACATCAAAATTAGATAAGTGCGATAGTGTGTGGTCCTAAAGTATTTTGTCTTAAATAGATAAACATGCCGATAGACTGGATAGACTGGATTTAGGGGATGAAGAAAGAGTGTTCCATTTGCTTTGACTCTGTCCAATTTTAATGTTCAAAAAAGTGACGTCATGGGTCGTGTAGTAATAAACCAGTTTGAAACCTTTTGCAGCATAGATAAATAAAAATTCTGACAGTTAATAAAATATTGATTCTCTAGTGGATAGTTCCAAACTCAAGATTGGTTCCCTTTCTGATTTGATTTTGGAGTCACAGCACTCTCAGCACTGTTACTGAACATTTTAACATCCTTTGTCATTAACTCTATTCGAACTCATATGCCTTCCATATATAAGCCATCTCAACATATCGGTTCTTCATTCCGGGCTTTTAGAGGTACTGGCTCGTTATATTGATTGACTCAGGACCTCTTACTTGTCTTTTATTGTAAAAATACTTTACTTAAAAATTGACCTTGAATTGGTATTAACTTGTAAAGATTCATTGCTGCTAACCAACAAAATGCTAGGAAAAAACGAGGACTTTGAAGTTTACGTTATTTATAGAAGCTGAGATAATAAACATGTTTTTCCCGAATATCATAGGAAACATCGAAGCAGTTCAAATATAAATCAAGAGGGTTAAGATCTCACAGGTCACTCTCAACCTATAGACAAAGAATTTTGAACTACAGGTGTGGTCGATTCACTTCAGGCTATATATTTCATGGACGTGAAAGCTTTTTCGATTCCATACCGCTTGAATGTACGTATTGTGTAACACTGCGGATTTGCCTTATACATATTTCCAAATCTGCTCAACACCATTATTGTTTTATTGATTTGTAATTTATTTGAAATTGTTTATTAAGTATTTATTGTACACAAAATTAAACTTAATTCTTCCAAACTTTTTGATTCTTCGAAATAAAAAAAAAGCTAAAACATTGTTCATTTAAATTCTCATTAAGCTTAAGTATTTATTGTGTTGTGTAATAAGATTATAAATTTAAATGAAATGAACTACCAAAGACGTAACGTACACGAGGCGGTAAGAAGACAGAACGTTTGTTCACACCAATTCTAATTTGAATATATAACATCACTTTGATGTGTGTGTGTGTGCGTGTAGGAGGTCTAACACATCCAGTTCATCACGGTCCGCATCACCAGTCAAATAAAAAAAAAAATTATGTTCATTATTACACCCTTATCAATCATTACTCTTAGTATGTACAATCATAAAGAAGCTTGTTGTTTTTGTATTTTAAATCACCCAACAGCACAAGCCCCAAATATAATTTTCATTTTTGCTGAAGATTAAAAATTATGTGAAACAAAGCACAGCACACATAAAATGTACGATACAAAAGCATCAACTTGCCGCAGTGCAGCATATATTTTTGGTTCGTATATATTTGTTGTTGGTTTATTATTTTATTTCATACACACACACACATCCAAACACAACTTGATAAAAGCTCTGCCACACAAACACAGAAAACAATTAAATATACATTTCACACCAGTATACATTAATGTTATCATTAAAATGTATGTGTGTGTGTGTCTGCAGAAATGAAAATCCATTTTCCCAAAAGCTTATTTCAAAGAAAATGATTTCGAAGGAAATGGTACTATAAATATAGAAACGCTTTTCTTCTTCTTCTTTTGCGAGTCAACGTGAATCGCAAAATTGTAAACTTCTAGTTGGATGGCTGGAAAAGATGTGGGGTCATGTCTAACGACGTCAAACTGTAATTTTATCAGATTTGGCCAAAACTAGACTTGATTAGTTCTAATTAGTTGGTTCTTCTGGACACTGTCTCATTGGTATGAACAGACTAACCCAACTGGCGTTTTCGCACATGATTATCACGACGAAAGTATGTGTCTTCCATTTGTCTCAGTCTGGCTCAAAACAGAGGTTTTTTCACTAAAAGAATATTCAATACATTGTCAGAAGTTGAAACAGGTTCTGTGAATATATCTTATCTAATATACTGTTTGGTTCTAGATATAGGACTTCAGTTCGATATTCAGACATTAAATGCTAGACACGTAAATCAAGCTTCTTGATCCAAAATTTCAGTCAATAGAATCTGTCTCTTTCTACCTTTATAATCTTTTTTAGGGGCTCAAGACACTTGATGGCCAAATCGAGTATATAATAGGTCCGATTTACGTTGAACCATATGTACATTGCTTATAGCTCCACGCCAGGTAAATTGTAATCTTCTAGTTGGTTGGTTGAAAAAGATGTGGGGTCAAGCCTAATGACGTGGAACTGTAACTTTATCAGATTGGGCCAAAACTAGACTAGATAAGTTCTAATCAGTTGGATCTTCTGGACACTGTCTCGTTGCTGTAAGCCTGCTAACCCAGTTGGTGTTTACTCACATGATTTACCGACGAAGATCGGGACGAAAGAATATGCCCTCCATCTGTTCCAGTCTGGCTCAAAACAGCGGTTTTCTCATGTTAAATGTTGCTTAATATTTCGTCAGAAGTTCAAAACAGGGCCAGTAAATATAATATAATCTTAAGGTACACGCTCAAATCTTTCAAAAAACCTTTTGAATCCTGCTCCTATCGATATTCGAACCTGGCGCTCCAACAAAGTCAAACTTTGCGTAAGGTACGACCTCGTACGGGGTAACTTTGTTGTGCACTCTGCAATTTCGATAGGCGATACAACACTGAAGCGATAAAACACTGTAAATACGAAGACACATGGAAATATAAATCCTAAGTACACTCACTTTTCTTTGAGTGATTCGTTAAAAACAGTCCCGAACGTATCCCATCCTGGTAGGGCTCGTTTGGGAAAATTCAGTTCAATTATAGGAGGTACATTGCATGGCCGAAAAGAAATTTTGATCTATTCTCAACAATCACCATTGATGTCGTGGTTCAGTATCAAGTCCTTGTTGTCCTACAGGATATTTCTATCGTCCTCATTAGAGATTGTGAGAATAATAAGCAGTGGCGCAACTTTAAGCAATCTCGTATTGACGTTGTGAGATTATCGATCAAACACAAAAAGGACACGAATGTGTCAACAAAAGGACACGAATGTGTCATCCACAATCCAAGCGTATTAGTGAGGAGCCACGGAGATTATCTGTAGTTTGAGTACTAACTCAGATCCGAAGATATGGATTGTTTCTCAGATTCGTGAAATTCCATAAAGTAGACCAACCCCAGTTCGTAAGAAATGACTCGTTACCAGTCTACGGGGATACGAACTTGAAGAGGAATTCTGACAATATAGCGGCTTATGAACTTTGTTATTAACTTAAAACAGTTATACACAATCGTGCCTTCGTTTATCTCGACCATCATAATTATGGAAGCTCTAGATGAGCACTTCCCTTTTAAACAACAACATACTATCCATTTGGAATGGTTTGCCTGGAATTTGAAGATCGTATCTCACCGAATTGTGAATCTTGGTAAATCACAAAACAAACCAAAGATCAGAAACACCAACAGTCCTACAATTTATTTTGAACCAGGGCAGCCTGAAATGATTCGGGATAAAAAACTATGCGACGCGTAAGATATAGAGATACCATTTGAGCAGTTCCTGTTCAAAAGAGATGGAGCAGGCATCACTACAAAAAGGTGATATTTGGAAGAAATAAATGTGGATCACTGATAATAGTTGGTGATTGGATGCGATTAGTTGGATGTACTAGACTAAAAATTAAGCTAGATTAGGTTAGGTGGAGTGGCTGCTAATACCATCTTACTTCCCTATTACCCTTATGAGATCAGAGAAATTAAGAATTTACACAAATATTCATGTCTTTTATGTGCCAAATCCGGGCATGAGTTTATAGGTGGACAACCGTCTCTTCCTTCTTCTATTCCATACAGCTTCTACAAAAGTCATAATATTATAAACCTGTAGCCTCCTTGCAAGTTCTCCAAGTAGGCAATGTCCTGTAAGTATCCCCAAGATCGTTTTTAGATCACGTCTTTGTAGGGAGATCAGTGTCTGAACGTTTCAAGTCCATCTTTGGCGAGACTTGCCTTGCTACACTATATGAGATGGTGTTTGTCCACCTTTCGTTCACTGAGGCTACTACCTCCTTTTTAAGCACAGTTGGAGAGTTGTACTATGCTTCACTAGTTCGCCTGCCCTGCAGTTCCTCATGACGTCCAAGTGGCCAAGGACCCAGGCTATCTGAATGTTGAAATGCTTAGTCTTCTCAGAAACAGAGTCCAGCGACTTGATTGCCGCCTGACTGTCCATACATAGTTTGCGATATCAGTCTAGGATACCACGTTATGTCTCAACCAGTATAGGATCTCCTCAAACGCTTACACTTCTGTCTGCACATGCTGTATAGTGATCACGAAGACCAACTGATATATCTACTTCCACTTTATCACAGAAGACTCCAGCTCCTAGTTTACGTAGTTTGGAGCCATCCGTAAATAACTGCAATGCTTCCGTTTTCACAACCGACCCGCTCCTCCCAGATTCCCTTGAGGGGCAGGTAGTTCGAAACCTTTTCTCGAAGCACAAAGTCGGTGTAACGAAACCTATCGAGTGTCCTGTTTGAAGACATTTCCACTGAGCTATGGCTGATAGTCAGGTGGCGTGGCCTTAATCGCGGCCATACCTGCTTATCATAAACATAGATGGGGAGAAGGTGAAAGTTAACCTCGAAGGCACGTGTTGGTGTTGTCCTCGGCGCCTCGCTAAAAAGCATGCAGCCGTTCATTGCACCTTCTCGATCCCCTTTTTGTAGGTTACTTTATCGAGAGCTGGCCACCACACGCTAACCCCATACGTCAGTATTGGTCTAGTACAGGTCTTACTACTAAAGATTGAGCTAACTGATGACCAATATTGCTCACATCGATGAAATATTTCGTTTTGATGTCAAGAATCGGATATCACCAAACTGACACTGTACCTCAGGTAAAGACAAAAGTTTAAGTATCGATCGCGTACAGTCTTAAAATGTCGGTCACCCAATTGGTGATGTTCATCCCCTTTAATGACCCTTTTTAAAGGTTTGATGTTAAATTTTGGCCACAACGGTCAGTTCTTTCTCGCCTCTTTAATGTCATAATGATATAACGAACGTCCGCATCCAACGTCCATTTAGCACCAATATCCCCACTAGAATAAAATATGTGTGTGACGACGAAAATGTCTTATGTGACGGATGGCTTTTAATTAATCATCTGTCTACTTTTGTGTGTATTGTCTGCGCGTTTGTATACAATATAAATTCGTTTATCATCCTTATCACGGCCTTATGTAAATATCTGCATTATACCAGAGAGAATTCTCCATTAGGCAGAAATCCTTGTATATACATACTCGTATACATAAGGCGACGACGACAAGCTTAAGCAAACAGAAAAAGGATAACAGATTTATTCATTGTACAGTCGTTTAATTGTTGTTGTCATTAGGCGGCCTACATAATATATATTTTATACCAGATAATATTTACTCACAGCAGATAGAGATAATTAGGTGATGGGGACTCGACCCCGAAAGTGGTATACATACCATATATATGCGACAAGGTTGATTTATGATTGAACGCATTTTCCCTACATTCAAATGTAATTAACTTGATTCGGAGGCGGAATTTTTCAATCCGGAATTTAATTTAATTTATACGTTTGGTGAAGATTTATGACTGACTGTAGATGGGACGACAGACTATATATGTATACCTACCTGGTGGAAAATCGATGGCTGCACGTTATTTTTGTGACAGATGGATATATATGTGTGTGTATTCATACACCTTATTAACAATGAGCTATGTATATGCGAGGATCTATGTCTGTGTCATGACGTATAGGGATGAAAATGGAAAGGACTTGCTTTTAAGGATGATAAAAAATTATGTTTTGTGTACCAACATTTGTCATCGTCAGAATGCTGTTACAACACAATATGTACGTGCTTATATAAAAGTAACTTAAGGTGTGTAGATGGTGTAAAAGGGTTAAGGATTGAGAAATTTGCTTAGTTAATCACAAATATGAGTTTATTGGTGTCATAAATTATCCGAGAAAATTGATACTAAATTTTTAAAGGTGACTAAGGTAATTTTCTGAATCTGCATTTTTAAAGCATAATTTTGGTTTAGAAAGGGGTCGGTATTTAATTATATAACAAACGTAATTAAAACTGCTTTAGTTTTGAGGATACGCCAGATCTTCGTGACCGGGGTATAGGTAAAACTGGTCCTGTCTTGCAAATCTCCTTCTGAGGATCTCAGATGTAAAGATGTGTCGAACTGTCAAAAGCTAATACAAAGCAAACTCAGAAGAGAGACATAACGTTTTGCCTTGAAACTGATGATAGAGACCAGTGGTACCTCAACTTCAGCAAATTTGGCAGGAAAGAGAACCTGATATTAAGTCCGCAGCTTTGGTTAAAAAATGGTAATGTTCAAGGAAATATCTCTGATTCTAAATCATCCGAAAGGACTTCTGTCATCCAAGTGGAAGAAGTGCAGACCGGATAGAATCCTTTCAGAGAGATTACTGGTCCATGTTTATTTATAGTGGAAAATCCAGACTGCTGCAGGAAAGCATCCCAGAGAAATTTTTGATACAAAATTAAACATCCTTGAAGCTATCAGCTATGTTGAAAGCAAGACTTCGGAGTAATTAAAACTACTTCATTTGACACTATTTAAGATGAACCATCACGAAGAACGTGACCGAGGTATAGGTGAAACTGCTCGTGTCTTACAAATTCCCTTCGGAGGGTCTCAGATGTAAAGATGTGTGGAACTGCCAAAATTAATACAACTCAAATCTTAAAAAACCGTAAATGACCGAAGTCGTTGAAGAACTTCTCTAATACAAGTGGAAGCTGTTTAGTCGGTAAGAATCCTTTCAGAGAGTTAACTAGTGCTTTTTGTAACTGTGAAATTATAACGGACTGCTCCAGGAAAGCATGCCCGAGAAATTTTTGAAACAAAATTTAAAATCCTTGAACCCATCAGCTGTGCTATTAGCGAGACTTCGGAGTGGTTATAGGAGAGGGTTGGCAGTTAACTATATAAAAAAATGTAATTAAAACTACTTCATTTGACACTATTTAAGAAGAATTTGACACTGTTTAAGAAGAACGTGACTGAGGTATAGGTGAAACTGCTCGTGTCTTACAAATTCCCTTCGGAGGGTCTCAGATGTTAAGATGTGTAGAACTGCCAAAAGTAATACAACTCAAACCGTAAATGAGCAAAGTCGTTCAAGAACTTCTGTCATTCAAGTGGAAGCAGTTTAGTCTGTAAGAATCCTTTCAGAGAGCTAATTGGTGCTTTTTGTTACTGTAAAATTATATGAGATTGCTCCAGGAAAGCATCCCGGAAACATTTTTTAATCAAAATTAAAAATCCTTGAAGCCATCAACTGGGCTGGTAGCGATACTTTGGAGTGGTTATAGACAGTATAGTTAAAAACCCTTTAAATGGTGCTCAACCAAGGACAACAGCTCAGTGTAACAAATGTTGATATAGTATTAAGATTGTGATCCACTTAAATGACGGGGGAGTTTAGAAAGTAGAGAGAGTAGCTTTTAAGTGCTAGCCTGATTTTATAACTGAGGCAAATACTCTTCTAGAGAAATTGTTGAACTTCAAAATCTGTAAGTAAACCTGAAACAAGGTCATATGTCGTGAGGTTCTCTTAATGGTTGGTTTACCTATTAATGCATCACCTTGTCTCTTTTACTGTAGTCATGATCTGCCAAAAATGTAACTGCCAATAAATGTGGGAAAGTTAATTTCTGATAGCGGGAGTAGTAGCTAGATTTTACAATTTTAGAGTTAATTTTGATTTTTGGACTTCATTTCAAGGATTAAGTTACTATAGTAGATATGTCCGAGGATAAAATCTGGTTGGATTCTATGCGAATCCACACCACAAAGTGTGAAGGTGATTCTATTAATTCCACTTTTCAAGTTTTTCAGTACTCGAATCAGTCAGACGGCAGAGGCTTACTAATCGAAGTTAACTATTATTATCAATCACGTAGGAGAATACAGACTTTGTCGGAAAAAAATTTAAACCCGAAGGTTTCAGATAGGAATTACCGATACTTCGGAATGGTAAGATAGCCCCGTTGTAGCGAGCTTGACTTAGTACTGCAGTGCGTAAATAATTAATACCTTTTAAAAAGTGTTGAGCTGTCTATGATTCAGCTGTTTGGTTAAGCAAAGAACCCGAGAGAATTTCTGTCACCATCTTAATATCACCATCTGTAGACTTCCTTTCCATAAAGGTAGAAGAGGGAGCGCAAAGTGAACATAAGGCTTAAAGTTTAATGGTCGAAAGTGTCGGTGGATACCAAGTAGTTAAGACCATTGAAAAAGCTTTAGATATGACTAAAATGACAGAGAAGTTCAGAAATAAAAGGAAAAATGTCTTTAAGAACTGACCTGACTGATAACTAGGCAAAGGCACTTTAGATACGTGGAGAAGCTGCCGAACACCAAAATCTACAGGAAAACCTGGAACATACTAATACGGCGTAAGCGTTTCTTAGTAGAAGGAAAAACCTGTAAACGCATAAGATTGTCCGATTTAAAGCAGCTGATAATTTATAGCTACCAAAACCGATGGAAAAGTTGATTTACAATAACGGAAGTATAGTAGCCGGATTTTAATTTTAAACCCGAAGGTATCTCTGAAAGATGGGGAATTATATTATTTTTCTATTTACGGCCGTAAGATATTGCAAAGATTCGCTTTTATCTCGATTGATAGAGCAGTTGAGACAACAAACTAAAGCAAAACCTAGGATGTCTTTTCAATATCCTCTAAACGATCACATCATAAGAATAACCTCGAACATTAGTCTGATATCGAGATTTGGTACAGATCCATCAAAATTGTCAGGTGTTTTTTCAACAGTGTGCACGGATTCTTATACATCAGCAGTCGTATATGATGGTAACCATTAAAAGGCTCTTAAGTGGCTTCGAGATTAACGAGTTTCAGTTATTTCATTTGTTCGATCCTAAAGCATGTGCCTAAGTATACTTAGACTTATTCAGAAGTCAGATCTGGTTTTATAAACATTTTTAAATATTAAAAGTTTTTTCCGCCGAGTGCGAGTTGTCAGCCCTGTGATTTAAGTAAATTTAGTCATCCTAATCCGTCATATCAACCGATCGAAAAGCTCCAAGAGCCATATAGTGAAAACCACCCAAACAACCAAAAGGGAATAGAAACTGTTTGCCGAAAAGCTGATGAATGGGACCAATTCTACTTCAACCTTAACAAGTTTGGCAGAGAACATAACCGAATACTATGCTGGCAGCTCTGATTCAAAGCAACTTCTTTCGTCCAAGTATGATAACAGTGTAGACTGGTAAGAATCCTTCCAGAGAGGTTACCCGTAAGTTTTAACTATGGAATAATCAAAACTGGTCAAGGAAAACATGCCGGAAAATTTTTTGGAACAAAATCAAAAAATCTTCAAACCATCAAATTTACTGATACCGACCCTATTGAAAGGAGCTTGATTAAGGATACCAGACCTTTGATTTATCTTTTTGGTTTATAATTTGGTGTGTTCTCATCAAGGTATTTAAGGTAGATGAGTGACGACGAAAAGATAAAAAAAAAAAGTTTTTAGACGAAAAGATAACTTTGGCTTAAAATTGGATGAAGTATACTTAATAGTCATGGGCAATGCAGCTCTATATAAGGCCAAAATGTCGAAGAAAGATGTCAATAATAACCGACCTGGTTGATGCTGACCTGCGTAGAATCTGTTAAACCTGTCATTAAAAATGTCACATGGTAATGTGTGGCACATGATGAGTGACCTATCTGCAGGTTTATCTGTCAACGGCATCTCTCTTTCACTTCAGCCTACAATAAATAACTGCCAAAACAGGTGGGACATTTAATTTTAGATAGGGGACTAGCAACTGGATTTTTCAATTCCAGACTTCATTTCAGAGGTTTTAATTACTATCGGATGTTAAGCGAATCCACATCACAGAGTGTAAAAGTGATTCTTTTAGTTCAACTTTTCAGGTTGTTCAGTGGCCCCGAATAAGTCAGACGGCAGAGGCTTACTTATTGAAGTGAACTATTTGTATCAATTACGTATAGTAGAATACAAATTTTCCCTGAAAAAAAATTAAACCCGAAGGTGTCAAATGGAAATTTCACTCACTTTTGTATAAAAGGATTGATAGATAAATCGGGTCCATAATATTTTGTTGTTAAAGCTATGCTGATAGCGACACTTTGGAGTGGTTATAAATCATAATCCCGATTGAAGAGAGCTGGACCGTTGTGTTGAGCTGTATTTTATCAGAGCCATCTTTATTATAAGATATAAGATGGCTCTGATATTATTCGTCTTTTCGGTTTTTAGGGGAACCAGAACGAAGTAATCCTCTGTCGATTACACTCTGTCAAGGTACAAGAGGGGCCACTAAGAGAACATAAGTTGAGAAACACATGCTAATGTAGCGTGAGCGTAAACACATGCTTCTTAGTGAGAGGTTTACCAGTCAATGCACAAGATTGTCCCTTTGACTGCAGCCGACAATTCATAACTGCTATTCATTTCCAGACTTCATTACTGTCATGGTAAATAATTCTGATGACACTATCACACAGTGTGAAAATGGTTCTTTCAGTTTCACTTTCCAGGCTTTTGAACAATCAACACATTTTCTAATTTACGCCAGCATATTATTAAAGATATTCTTTCTTAACTCCATGGATAGAGACGAATTATTATTGTCATGTTGGAAGATTATCTGGCACATTAATCGACAACTGATGTTTTCAATACCGCCCAAACCTAGTTCACTTCTTAAGAATACCAACCCCTTACATTAAATTCGGCAATCACCGGCAATTGGAGGTTAACCTTGTGTCTGAGTATATACTTACCCAGAAGTCGGATCAGTTTTTTATAAACGATTTAATTTTTAAAGCTTTTATCGGATGCAAGTCGTCAGCCCAGTGATTTTATTAAATAAAGTCATCCTAATCCGCGATATCAAACCGTTTAGGCTTGAAGGTTAGGTTCGAAGCAATGCTTAATTTATAACACCCATCTTCCGCAAGCGCATCTATTCATAAAGATTCATGTGGAAATTTTAAGTCTGATCGTTGCGACACCCAGAGCTTTCGTTTGGACTTATTATATCGATCAGCCCTTCTGTGGTCCTTTTTCAAAGTATACAGAAATGGGCCGTGGTTAAAACCAATGGAAGCGTCTGATAAAATAATTGAACAGAAGTAGTTTCTTTGAACCGCACAGATAAGTTTCCACAACCTTCAAAACCCACCTAACTTGATTTATGTGATACAGTTTTCGATCATGACTGTTATATTTAATGCTTTTTGTGTTATACAACTACTCAACATACCATATTGGCATTGGTACAATATGTTAATTGTGTACCCCAATCAAAAAAGTGGGTGGCAAATTTATAATCGACATTTTGTAGACGATACTCGTTAATTATTATTATCAATAATAGGCAATCTGTTGATTTTGTTCGAGTAACAATCACATTATACATACTGTGCGCGCCATCAACAATTTATAGCATGTATGCCAATAAAATTATAATTAATTTTTAAGTAGAATGTGTCGTGGGATGTGAACACATTACAAATTATCAACCAATTCATATTTAGTATAATCCAATTATGAGCTTTTATCGATGTTATAAGTTGATATATGGCGCGCATTCGTTAATCCAGATTAATTTTAATATCGACAACACACATCGACAATACAAACAAAATGTTAATTCTAATCCACCCGTACAGTGTATGTATATACTGATAACGCGACCCCCCTTTGATTTGAGTACATCCGACACCAAAAAAATAATAATCGCGCGTGTGTGTGTAGATAGGAAGTGATTTGAACATATATAATCGACAAAGATGATAAATTGAATGTGAAAGACGAATAATACCAACACGATGACAAGAGCACATATATAGTCGAATGTCGTTTCATATGTCAAAAAAAAAATACAAAAACTTTAACTCGAATTCGTTTCTATCGATTCATATCAAATTGAAATACCAGAATGACAACAAATAACTAAACCAACAAACAAAACTGCCATAAACTGTTGATCAAAATTTATATCCGGTTTCAATTCGTTCAACACATCGAGTGAAAATAAAAAAAAAAAATTTCCCACCCACCCATCTATTTCCACCACTCCTCGCTTTACCACATATACTACACAACGTTTTTCGAATTTCGATTATATTTCAATCCTCGAGGGGTTTGTGACCTAGAAATTTGTCTCCTCTATACGTATTGGTGTGCATATGTGAGTATTACTCGAATGTTATATCTACGCGAGTACAGGAAAGTGGTAGTGGTGAAGGGCCTTCACAGTTTAGAGTCTTTTTTGGTATATCGCATGCAATGTCTTAGCTATTTATTTTTGTCGGGGGGTATATCATAACCCCCATTTCGAGAGTATATACATCGTCTCGTTTTACGTTTTGAAAATTTTTTAATGGCATAAAATTGCTGATTTTTATTATTTTTTCGCTTTCGGGATACCAAAAAGGATGAAAAGACATGTTTTGTATGTATGTGGACGATGGTTTAGTCCTTCGCGAATATTGCTTTGTCATATACCCATATAGCTGAATCAAGCATTGAAATTGAAATAATGTATATAGGGCAGCGCTGGTTAGAATAACACCTGCGAACCTAAGTCAAAGAGAGCATCATCCTGTTTAACCTTTATAAACACATTCTGATTAGAGGTTGCCTACAAGGAGATTCTTGACCGACTCAATATTCCATAAGCTTTTAAATGTCACATAGCACGAGTTTTGTACCTAACCGATATCTCTTATATTCTGACTAATTTAGCAAGATGGAACCCAGGGTAGTTGGAGAGGTGGAAAATAGCACAAAATTAAGTTCCTCTCAAAAATCATACATTCAGAGCTATTTTTGAACCACTCATGTCGAAGTTTATATCTCCTGAATCTACAATTTTTTTGACAGTCCCTTCTATCCAATAATGAACTAACATTAGATTTCTGTTTCATATGTATGAAGGCATCAATTTTCGTCGTCTTATCTTACATTAAAATAGGTCCTTAAACTGAGTCGCAAAATCTAGAATGATATGAGGCTCACTCTTTTCATCGAGTATAGCGTTATACTCGATGAAAAGAGTGAGCCTCATATCTCGCTAGACTCGATGAAAGGTTTAATAACATATCATTTATGATCACATTCTAAGGATCAATCCGGCATCTAAGTAATTCAACTATTTCCAGGTCTGAAAATATCAAAATGAATGCGTGAATGAGTACAAATCATAAGATTTGGTGACGTTTCAGGCTCGAATAAGGCTTGCAAGTTCAGGCTCATTACTCATAACATGTATTTGTTTCTCCAATATCTATTTGCTCCTCTTTTTAAGATGAGAAGGTAAGCCGCTGAGATTGTTGTCTATTAGAATTGTAATAAGAACTTCAAGCTTTATTTTTTATTTTGGACTATTTTTGACTACTTTTCTTGACTGCTATTCTTGACTACTTTTCTTGACTACTTTTCTTGACTACTATTCTTGACTACTATTACTGACCACTATTTTTGTCTACTATTCTTGACTACTATTCTTGACTACTATTCTTGACTACTATTCTTGACTTCTACTCTTGATTACTACTCTTGAATAATATTCTTGATTACTATTCTATAGAGATAACTGTTCGACTATTTTTGACTACTATTCTTGACTACTATTCGTGACTAGTATTCTTGATTACTACTCTTGATTACTACTCTTGATTACTATTCTTGACTACTATTCTTGCCTTCTACTCTTGATTACTACTCTTGATTACTATTCTTGACTACTATTCTGGACTACTATTCTTTACTACTATTCTTGACTCCTATTCTTGAAGACTACTTCACACTATGGATCCATTTATCTCAGGAATACTCAATCCTTCAGGGATATGGAGTTTAAATTGATACCAAATCAGTTGTGGTCTATAGGTTTACCATAGAGGAGTCTTCAGGTTTTAAAGGTTTCTATATGGCAATCCTAATTGATTTCACCTTCGCCTAGATTTGCGACTGAGTTTCTTGTTTATCGGGCTTTAAACCAATAAGAATATAGAATTAGTGTTCATTAATCTTGAGTTCTTATTGAATCGTTAGGATATTACAATGTTCTTTGTGTATGTTTTGGACCGCAAGTAAAATTTTTTTATGGACCTCGATTTTATCAACTTTAAACATCACTGCCCTATAGCAAACTCGAGAGTATTTTCGATGAAAATTTATAAATCATTTTTATGGCTTTGCACAACGGGACAAGCTATTTAAATTTCGTATATTTATGTATTTGGCCATCAAAATGGTACCAAAATGGCATTACGTCATGTCACGTATTGCTGTTTGTTTGATTATTATTTTAATGTTTCGCATAATATCTGGCATCTAACATTTAAATCTTGATTGAAATAAAAAAAAATCGCATCCGATATGAGTAATAGGGGTCATCAATATTCAGATGAGGGTTTTGGTAAAGTAGTTAACGCTTTTGATGCCCATACCGCTACCATTTACTGGAGTGACAGACCAAAAAATTTAATGATTACAAGTTTTACATAGTTCGACTTGTAATACCAATACCAATCTACATTAAATGTGGTCTAGACAAAATCTAAGGCCTAGTCATTTATTTATCTTGAACGTCAAAATATTTGTGGTTATATTCTTCCCAATATTCAACGAAAAACCATTAATTTAACCTGTCTATGTACAACAAACCTATTATAGGTCAAAACATCAAAATTTTCGTTATTTTCTACCTCCATCCTGTATACTCCACCTATATACACTGCCTCCACAATATGTAAGTATACACCTATATAGTAGATAAGTAATCAATCTTACCTTAATTACATTTAATTTAAGTTAATTTATTAAATTCTTTCCCCGTTACACATAACAGAGAAAGAACCATTAATACTATTTTTTTATAGCTTTGTTCTTTTCGTCTGTTTGGTGAGAAATATTTTCCGCGGAGAAAAGTTCATATTTTTCATTAGCTAAATCATCCTTATAGTACAGTGATGGTCACAAATATTCGTACAAAGCAAACATTTTTTATTTTCGAAATTGGTTTGGCAATCTGGGATCTGGCACATTTTAAAATTAATCAACTGTTTGAAGTGGTGCAAAGTATTAATTGTTGCTCATTACTGATATATAGCCATTACTGTTAGCTTATTTATTAAGCAGCCTTTGGGATCTATAAATCTGTTCACAACTTTCCCAATACGAGAATGAGGGACAGAGAAAGAGAGAGATGGAACGAGAGCGAGAGGAGGTGCTGTGATTTTTTAGGATAATACTGAAGAATACCTACACCTGATGTCTTAGTCGACAACCAATGATGGTTTTGATCAATTTAATATTGACGAGAAGGAACAAGAAAAGGGATGTTGGCAATCCGAATTGAAGTTAATCTAAATTTCATCCAAATGAATGAGTCCAACCGTCACTTAGAAAAAGCCTAGTTCCAACTTATCTCATTAAAGATAGATTATGTTAATGTTACAGATCCTCAAAGATATAGAGCTTGCGCTACAACGCCTTAATTTTGATGATTTACTTTTACCAAGCACAACGACTGTCCAATCATAGTAAAATCTAGACTAAATATCTCTTCGTCCAACTGCCATAAAATGAAATGAAAGTTAGAATTGAAAATTTGAGTCAACAAAAAATTACAAGCCAGAAATTGGTGAGTCTCTAAGTGATTGAAACTCAATTTGACCCAATCAAAGTAGAATACTGAAACGCTACAGGTGGTTAGCACCAAGCTAACATATAGTAAATGTGATATGCCGGAAGTTGTGGATGCTGAAATGATACCACGAAATAATCCAGTCCTAGAATTTTGATAAAATGGTCAACATATCGTCACAACCTGCGCTGGCTGAAAATACATCTGCTAAAGCGTATAGTAAGTAGTATATGCTCGGATCCACATTAGCAAATATTGTCAAAAACACCACTGCCATTCCTTCCAGGCCCAAAATGAATCCTCATGGCTTTCGAATCATCCTATTTTAACCTCGATTTTTCGTTATTGTACAAGCATCTGAAACTTGCTACTTGCTAACTGTCTCAACTGGTCATTGTACAAGACCAATGAAGTTTACACTTAGGTAGATGAAGGACAATTCCACATTAAAGTTACTGGTTCCTTAATTTATGTTCGAATATCTAATGAAAAACTACCTCAAGCAGCTATTAGGTTATGTCTCCTCAACATCATGGACAAATATCTTAACACCATGGAGGAGTTCAATATTTTAGAGTGGAAGTCCGTTCAATTAACTATAAATTTGGAGGTTTAGGTTCTAGTCAACATCTACGATCTGATGAACACATAGCAAAAGACCCGTATTTGCATCTCAAAATAAATACAAAACTCAAAATAGTTGTAAAAGACGAAGACCCTGGAAGAATAAAACAACTCTTAAGCTTCAACCAGCATTCGGTTGAACGACGATTGGCATGGGCTTCGAATTCAAACGAAATAACAATTGGGTTCTTCTTTTAACCTTAAGAAACTCGGGGTAGTTTTAAATAACTCGGATTTACCAACTAAGGGTGAGCCAATATTACAACATTCGTGAGGATGATACCTCCATAGGAGATAAATAATGACGCTACAAAAATTCAAGCTCTTTTCTTCAATATCAAGTCATGTGGTGGATTTCGGCAAACCAAGCGCATTTCAAAATTCGGATAGGTGGTTGCCTCATCTTGATGGATCAGACACTCAACGAATTTGTAACAATGCAAGTAAGCAATAAAGACTGTTCTCTGCTGCCAAAATCGGTTGTTCGCTGAGTCAATCTTGATTTTTATAATTTCGGCGGTTAGTTTAAAACACTTTTTTGTTTTGAAATCAATCTGGTAGTAGAAATTTAACCCCAACAGAAATTTTACCATTACCAAGCAGTTGTTTGGCCAAATGAAACAGTTGATAAGTCTTTCACAAACCGCTACAACTTTTTCACAACCCGCTCAAACTCGACTTTTCGAAATGCTTAAAGTTCATCTGCATAGTGTTAGATGAAAATCACTAGTCAGCAGAGACCAAAAAGGACCAACCTGATGATAATTTTGCATTCTTCCAATACCGTTGCTATTACCATGTTCTTTGAGATCTCAAGCAAATTATGGCCAAAAGTAATGAAATCATAAATGTAGTAACTCACAATTAAATGCATAGTATATATCGAAGGAATTGGTGCTGGCAATACCAAAAAGCTGCCGCATATAAGCTCTCACATGTCTTTGATCATGTTTAAACTTCGTTGCGTATCTCACCAAAAATGAAAATGCGAAAAGGACATCTGTCAAAGTCTATTTTGTTGTGGCCCTATTTCGTCGCTTCTAGTGGCTTCTGATTAAATACTAAATTACGAGCTCATCTGCATATTGTTTGTCTAAAATCAAAAACCAGTAGACTAAATCGTCTTGAGACAATTCATAAATCTCTCATCGTTCAAGTGAACGCTTTCCATGATTGTTTGGGTGCACAACCGTCCCAGATGATGAATTTGCAATACCGTGACCATCGCGGTGTTATTTGAGATCTCAACAGAATTATAGCCAAAAGCAATGAAATTAGAAAGATTTTGCCGGTACACTTTCTCTAGTTGTATTCTCGATTAAATGCATCGTGCATCGAACGAATTGGTGCTGGCAATACCAAGTATTTCGTCAAAATAGCCAGCTATTGGTAGTTTTTCAGTTTGGTAGTTTTCAGTTCTAAATTGATCGGCCTACTAAAATCCGTGCTTTACAGTGAAATATTTGGTTTGTATACGAATAATTTTGACCATCACTGTATACAACCAGTGAAACCTTGTTATTTCATTTCGAGTTCATTCATTGTGTGTGTGTGTGTGTGTTTGTATACATATTTATTTTGCGCAAGTAAAACCAAAAACTTATATTATAAAATAAGAAAAACAAAAGAAAATCGCGTTTGTAATAAATAGATTTTAATTAATTTTCTTTTGTTGTGAAAAATATAAATAAACCAAATTATTTTGTTGCTTGAAGTAAAGTATCATCGCGAGCGAGCAAAGCTAAGATGAAAAATCGGAAAAACGAAAAGTTTAAAAACGGAAAATAATCAAAATATAAAATTGGGAAACTGTACAGCCAAGTTTTGTCATTAAAATATTGTTACATCTTCAACAGAATAGACTCCAAATCGTTATTTATTTAAATTACGAGAAAATGTTAATTTTCCATCCATTTCCATATCGTCTGTGATGCGCACACCAAATACAATGAAAAGTTGAAACTACTTTAATGATGTCTCTTAAAAATTGATAATTTCCATAACGTATCAAAACAACATGTTTGTCTCGCACTGTAGTGTTGTATATCGAGACAAGTTGGAGACCGATTTAATTCTCGATCGAAATCGTATCGATCGGCGAACAAGAGTTGTACAAGACGAGAAGGACTTTGCATCTTATTTCGAGGTCGAATACACGCACATTGTGTGTTGGGTATAGTTCTGAATGAAAATTTATAACAAAATAAGCTTTTATCTTCATTTTAAATCGAAAGCTTTCGGAATCATAACAAATAATTTACTATATACGAGAGGAGTGTCAAAAGTTCGATTGACGAGAAAAAAATTATTTTCGTATTTACTTTCTTAATCTTCGTCTTGTTATCGTTTCTATACATAATCGCCTTTGAATCGTTCAAAACAGTCCTCAAAACCTTACTTTTTAAGCTTATTTAGTCCAGCATTAATTCCATCAATTATCTCCGCGTTACTGTTAAAGAGCTTTCTCCTAAATTTCACTAGGAGCTAGTTTCGGGGAATGTGGTACTGGTTGTATTTCTCCGATGCCAGAGATCTCAGTAAAGTTACTCTTGAGCAGTGTGAACTGGTGGATTGTCATGATGTAATAAGTACCGCCACAAACCCTCTTTCTTCTGGTTATTGATAAAATTTTTGAAAATTTTTTGAAAGCATTCTTTGGTGTACCATTTTTCAGTTACCGTCTGACACTTTTCCAAGGGAGTAGCAGCTACAATTTTTGATCATGTGAAGTAAACTGACTCATTGCTTTTGTTGCTTTGCTTTTACGAGTGGGTTCACTCCTGTTGGGCTTCATACTGTTTGGTTTCCGGTTCGTACTTAAAGAACCAAAATTCGTCATTAGTATCGACCTAATCAAAGATGCTAAACTGCCCATTTTCAAATTTATTTAGCAAAATGCGCTTGAGCCGCTTCTTGGGCCTCATTTAAAATTTGTGGAACCCATGAAGCAGGTTTTATTTAATAATCACCATCATGGCCAATTCATCATCAATAGTTTGTGTCAATTGTGGGGTCTTCGTCTATTTTGGACTTCTCGAAGGGTTTGGTCTTTTTAAGACTCCTAACTAAGTGTTCATTATCCAGTAGCCGAGATGAATGCTATATAGCCAGATGCGCATATACGAGTAGCTAGATTGTAAATCAGTATTTTGTTGCATATGCTTAATTTTGTCATTCGTCAAATTATAGCCAGTACAATTGTCTATATATAAGATAAAGCTCTTTTCTTTTCTTCTTCACATGCGCTCTTTACATTTAAGCTTAACATCCAGTGTGATACCCAAGTATTAAGCAGAGTTCTCGTACGGCACCATCACATCGTTTAAGCTGATTGGCGGTGGATTAACCAATGGTTTATTCGTTAAGTTGACATGGGCCATCGCTAGGTCCACTGGCGAATTTCATCACTTGTACATTGAAGTTTATTCGTTGCATCTTTCAAAGCTTGCTAGTATAGCGATGTCGTCAGCAAACGGTGCTATGCTTACGTGATCAGACTGTGGTATATCACTTGTATATAGTAGGTAAAGGACTAGGTCACGTACGCTGTCTTGAGGGACTCCTGCCCTTACCTCTCTCAGTCTAGAATATTCATCTTCTTGTCTTACTCTAAAAGGCCTTTCAGAAAAATATGATCTCAAAAGAACAACTTATGGTCCTGGAAGCATAACACCTGACTTATGTATTAAACCCTCGTGCCATCGAAAGCTGCTGCCGCATCCAAAAATCAGGTCGAACAAATTTCTGCGTCAATCAGATCAATTGTTGAATGTTTGCATCTGAATTCAAATTGATCCGGTATTAGATCTCATCTTTCCATTATTGGCCTCATTCTTATCAGTAGTAGTCTCTTCATTAGATTTGAAAATGGTAGGGAGCAGGGATATCTGACGATATACGATGAAACTTCATTGGGCGGTTTACCTGGTTTCGATACCGTAATAACTTCCGCAACTTTCCAGGCAGGAAGAAAGTGTGTTAGTTTATAGCGATAGCTTTCTTTGGTAGTTGCCTTAGAATTTCTCCCGTAAAAAGGTAATATCCAGGAACCTTTGCTGACTTCAGATTGAATATTATGTCCCTATAGTAACTTCTTTCTGGATTAGAGGATTTCCATTCCCATAATTGTTGCTTCAATTTTCCATTATACATAATATCCGATTCGGCCTCATTCGGTAATCAGCCAGATGATTAGCAAATTTTTCAGCTCTTGATTTGTTATCCCTTGCTCACGAGCCATCACTTCGCTTAAGAGGAGGAATCTTCGTAATTGGAGTTTTTATACTTTTTGTTGCATTCCATAGTGAGTAGTTCGTATTTACAATCGTCTTGTCAGATGGACTCCTAGTTTTTGCCTTCTAAAAAGAGATTCCGAATTTCTCTTGAGTAACTTTAGTATTATTATTGCGGCTAACATAATGATATCATTGAAGTTTTTTACCTCTTCTACTAGTTCTGGAACCGTTTGTAGATGTATTGCTTTCTAACTCAGATCTGAAGCTCTCCCTGAAGCTCAGTGGTTCTATTGGCAAGAGCTGGTCTCGTTTCCTTTGTAATTATCTTGTCGCTTATGGAAAGTATCGCTGCATAATGATCAGAATCCATATCTGAATTATCGTCTACTTCAATAAAATTTGATGAAACATGTTTTGATCAGTAAAATCCAGTAGATCAGAAGTTTTGCTGCATCCGTGAGCCAATAAGTTGGCTTGCCAGTGGATTGATCAGGCGTTAGTATAAATCTGTCATTGAAATGTTATAGGATATTCAAGTAGTTCGGTTTCTTGAGGTTATATCTAGGTGGACAATACACCGCTCCTATTTGAAGGTTTTGCTTGGTAGTAGCAATTTTACTATGGTAAGCTGGGTTTCTGTTGATTGATAAGACAGGTATTCATGGTGTTTAATATAGTTTTTTATTATAACGGCAGTTCCACCGCTTGTCTGATTATCCGGATGAATAGTTTCATAAAGTTGATAAGCCTGAATTTTTAACTAAGGTTGCCTAGTAGAGTGAGTCTCATTCCAAGGAGCAATTTTCTTGGTATATCATTTTGAGAGCATTAATTAGAATAATATAGCAGAATTGCTCTGCTCCAGTCTTTGTAACTTTTCAGAAAGGTTGCTTATGGCATTCATAACATTCTGGGCTCAAAGCTCATCCGAAACTGACATTTACTATCTCAGCTACTTGCGCATATGATTTTCACCTCTTCACTAAAAGATTCTGATGGTTGACTTTTTTGTAAATTCGTTGGTTTATTAAAATTGTTTCTACTTTATTAAAGCTCTCCCGTTACCAGACATCTTCGGTAGTTTGCAGGATGGGCTTGTGCACAGTTTGAACATTTTGCCACAGTAGTCCTTTATCACAAGCAACAGTTAAATATTTCACAGCACATATAGGTTCGTGTTGGCAGAACTTTTAAATGTGGCCGTATTGCTGACCACGTTTACATTGCGGAATTATACGATTACTTCTAACCTTGTTTATTTCGTTTAAAGGAACTTCAAAGCTATTTAGCATTTCGTCTCCATTTTAACCGATCGTTTGAATCGATTGGATTTGGTATCTTTGGTTTTTTATTAAAATATTTAAGAGCCGCCTAGGTGGTTAAAGCTACAGTAGTTGGAACGGGACCGTTTTTCACCATCGATCGTTTCGGCTGTGCGATCGGTAGTGGGAATGAACACATCTATAGCCGTACATATAATGGTATCACAACGGACCGTCACCGGTTTAAATGAGCGGTAGCAGCCACCCAACAAAAAAAATTTTAGAGCCGCCTACGATGCAAACTTTTTTTACTCGCCTCGTATACGATGTAATGATTGGGAATTGGATGCCATAATTATGGGAAAATTTTTTCATAACCAATAATCACTTGGATGGTAGATATATGAATTTATTTTCATCTCTTTGGGGGTATTACGTTTTCGGTCATATAACAAAAAAATTGATCGTGCCTAAAGGTTATAACATTATAGTTTTCTTATTGCGGCCATATATGTACGGTGGTAAATCAATAGCAAATAAATTTTTGGAGAAAAAAAAGTTGTTGTTCCATCTCGAATCATATAATGAAGAAGGCACCACACATCGTAGCACACAGTATAAGATTAATCGACACCCAATTTTTATGATAACATTAATTTTAAGATAAATTGGCTTTTATGGTCTTTTTGGTTATTGGGAATAAAACAAATTTTGGTTGTTTTTTTTTTTGGTTCAAGTATAAAATACACAACAAACCGAACACATTTTCATTCTGCAATTTTCCCCGTATTTACAGTGTTTATATATGGTTTAAATATTGATTAGGTTTTCGCAAGTGAAATGAAAATATATTTATTTAATACTCGGGTATGGGTATGGGTATGGATATATACACTCGTATATATGGTAATTTAGTCATCATCCGCAGAGTATGATGATAAACATGTTCGAGTTCAAATACCAGCTTAGTCGCGGTAATCAATATTCTATATGGATATGACACGTATGCATTATATTTAATGGAGCATTGAGATGGTGATAAAAATATGAATTTATAAAAAGTTAGTTCTGATCGTAAGTAGTTGTGAATATATATTTCTTATGTATTGATTAGACTATATACCAGGCTATCACAACCAGTATCAGCGAATATACTTTCATAAAATAATCTAAAGCTGTACCAACTCATTCGGAATTGTCTTCTACTGTCCTAACCTTCGCCAAAGATAAATCGAGATCTGATTCATACGTAAACCAGTTTGCACATTGCATCATTCGTTATAGGTCCTTATGACTGACATGGAAGATGAATCGGCGGATGAATTCTGCTCTCCAACAGGAGATCATAAATGTGATGTGATTCAACACAGATCCGAATGGAATGTTGTGAATTCATTTTTGAAGGGATTTGAGCTCGGTATTTTTACTGCTATACAGGTTAAACTTACACCATTGAAATTAATATATGAAAACTTTTTGTTACTTAGGAAGCCTGTCGCATTGGCCGCCCTTACCCTAATTTGAGATTGTATGTGAGTGCCGCGGGTAACAGTTGTATGTGAGTGCCGCGGGTAACGAAACGCTTCTTAGCTCAGTTTTCGTATCATATAAACTAACCTACCAATTGTATGTATAAACCGTTTATTTATGTTATTCAACCCGCAAGAGAACGATTCATTTGGATAATTTTATGATACTGACCGTGTGTAAATTCCAAAAGATTGAACTTAGGTTGTCGAAAACGACGCATTTCACTTTTGTAGGTCTTAATATCTTGTCCACAAAATCTCTGTTTGAGAAGCTTCGAAAATCTTGGTTACCGATGGGTGGCATCCAGGAGACTTGAAGTTCAGAAAACTAAGCTTATAAACGTTTTGTAGGTTAAGCAATGTAGTGTTAGATGTGAGGCAACCATATATATGAAGCGAAATGAAGCTTTGAAAGCGTTCTACCCATGATGAAGTGAAATGAAGCTTTTGATGTGTACTACGAGTATATATAGGGCGGATAAGGCCTTTAAGATACTCTATATACTCCTATTTCGCTTCAAAAGCTTCATTTTGCTCTACCATAGTATATATTTGGTTGCCTCACATCTAACACAATATTCATTTATGTACAAGGACTCAGCAATAAGCTAAATTCGCGTGGTTTCTCGATGCCTTTAGGCCTCTGCCAACTGCCACTCGGGAGCAGGGTAGAATAGTTTGTTTCGATATCAATTAGATTCTCGACACATGGGTTGTGGCTAGTTTTCTGTGTCTAGTTTTGTTGTGACTAGTTAGCATACATAATTTGAACACTCAAATACCGGCCTCAGAGGGTCTATTGAGATATTTATAAATACCATGCAGAATTTAAATTCTGCATGGATTTAGAAATTAAAGACTTCAATTTGATTTGACATGAAATTTGTAGCACTGAACAGTGTTCGATTTCTAATTCAGAGGTGGGATGCATCCCCTCTAGCTGGAGTGTAGAACTCAATGAACGACCCATTTTTTATGTCAATGTGAAATTAGTATCTGCTGGTAAAGAAACTGAAACATTAAAGTCGGCTAACTAATCGAACCTTAACCCATTTGTTCTCGATTTTGCGGGATTATACCAGATTGTAAGGCCAACAACTATATAAACGCGTCTTATAAGTACGTTGCATGCTATGATATGCATTCAAAAGATCATTTCAAATCTCAGTGTCGTTTCAGATTATAATATGAAACAGATCATGAAGAGCTCAAGTATGCTGCTTTCATTACTCAACACAATCTTCGAACGGCTATATACTTACAAATCTAAATATTTGTTTGATTACGGCTTCCGACATATACCATAAAATTTGTGATGGGCTCCAGGCTGCTCTTAACCCAACAAATAACATAACACCCCAAACAAATGTGAGTCGAATTGACGTTATTGCCCAAGCCCACTAATGAGGCATGGCCACTAAAGAGTACTGTTACTACCAAGTTACTACCTGTCTTTCCCAATACTGCTTCAAAGAGTAATTTGAGCTAATATTCGGTTGTGAATAAAATAACCCCCTTCACCTCCCGCTATTTTATGTCTCTATAATAATTTTGAACCAATTTTATGTTTAAACGTGCCAATAAGGTCGTTTACGATACTTTGTGTCGTATAATTAAAATCCTTACAAATAATTTGAGTTATGTTCTAGGAAATATTTGCATAACACTATTATGTACATATATTGACGTAAACACAGGTACTAATGCATTTATTATGCAATACACAAATGCTTCGGTATATAATTTATTTTATTGACAGATGTAATCGACTATTTGTGTACTGCAAATAAAAGCAATATTGTTGTGTTGTTGGCCTACATACGAGTATTGCGACAATATTAATTGCCAAATTTTGGCTCGTGGACATTGTAACTTATACACCATTGTGTGTTGGAGATCTGAAATGAACCAACATCATGCCAAAAGAATAATTGTCTGAGGACCCCAGCTTGTCATAAACCATAAAATTTGAATATTAATCATATTTAAAAGCTTTTGTGCTTAAGAACTTAATCTTGGAAGCTTTTTTACAATCTAAGCTTTGGAGAACAGAAACTAAGTAGTCGAAGTGTTTGGATTGGCCTTGGAATAGCGATATTATTAGACGAATATAACTCCTAGTCGATAGTAATATGAGTATTATGGCCACCGATCAGCTGATATCCAATGTACGACATAAGGTTCGGTCTAATAGAGATTTGGCTACCAAGCAGATTATATAGAAAAAATTGGATGAAACTCTTTCCAATAAAGCATCAAACTTTTTATTTCTATCTGAGTCAAGTCATTGTGATAGAGACGCATGCCAATAGACAAAACCTCTTCACGGACAAATTAAAGACCAAGCGTTGTGTTTTAAAAGGACCAATGTTCTTATGATACGTTATCGGCACTAATACTAAGCTACTAAACACAAAACGAAAACAGCAGATATGATACGAGATTGCTTTGCCTAAGCTGATGGTGAACGGGGATCCAGAGGTTACAAGGGAAATAATCTTTTTCAACCATCTCAATATTTAACTTGTAAGACAAGCCTTCTTTTATAATACTCCGTTTAGTGGTTATACAAAAATTAGCTCTTAAAAGCTTTCATATCGTTCTGCCACATGAATTGGGGTTATGTCATCCTGCTCTCATCTGAAGCAAAGTATCTGGGAAAATAGTTAGATCACAAGATTACCTGACAAAAACATATAGCAGAGAAAATAAATGAATCATCGAAGATCTTTTTGAAGTATGAACAAGCCCTTTGGTAAATCTAGAAGCGAGTACTGACGACACGTTTCTGTTATTACACCCATAATCACCTTTGTCTCATTTGAATATTTGCATTCGATATGGCATTCTACTTCCTTTTTGCCTTTCCAGCCATGGTGGGCACAGTTAAATATGGAAGGAGTACATAACTTCTAACACGTTCGGAGACACGTTAAAGTCCATCCACCTTTTTTGAGATTATCTCTCCGTAACCCTATCTGCATCTTCTCTTATAGCAATGTTTGCTTTAAACGGTATTGACTCCAATACTGTTTCCTAGAATCTTTATGGGAAGACAATTACTTATTTGAATCGACCTAACAGTCTGAAGTAAGGTGGACATGACTGAGTATCAAAGGAACCGTTTTGAATGATAGCTTCATCTCGGGTTGGTGCATCATACTTTTATGTGAGATCTGAACCTACCTTATGCCTGATATTGTCACCTCTTAGGAGAAATGCTGATCGTGGGGTTTTCTAGGAGAGAAGTACAACTTCACCTCCTGTCGATGTTAAGCCTAACTGAAAATTCGGAACAATGCAAAGTGCGAAGGACAAGAACCAGAAACTATATTCAACAATTCACGTAACTATGTGCCGCATATTCTCCATACAGACAGCATTGTTTTAGTTCTCGGTTTATATTTGAGGATCAACAAAAAAGATTTGGGTTCATTTAGGAAGGAATGTCACACAATGTACCAAAGACGTCAGGGTCAAAAAACACACTGACTTACAGAAATGTAATTCTTACTTTGCAATCTGGTAAATATTTCATTTAACATAAGGTCAGTATTATTTAGAACACAACCTATAATTAAATTGATTACTAAAAGTGCACGTAAAACAAGAGGGTGTCCTACGTGAGCTTTTCTTAATGAATCTTACTATATGCGGCTATGTAACATTCATTGTATTGATTCCAATTTTCGTTTGTCTGTCTGCCTGTCTCTTACTTTGCAATCTATTCCAGGGTTCACTGCTCCAACTCTTTTGCTGTTCGCTTATTTACGTCCTACTTTACGCCATTATATCTGAACATTGCATAGCTCCATGCTAGAGTATAGAATACTGACAGGGAAGATAGGAATTCTGCACTCCAATAGGGAGTAAAAGATGTGTCTATTGAAACTTTTTCATCCTGGCCCTATTGGGACTCGAACCCGGTACCTCCCACTTTAATTGTTCCATTTGACTCACGAGGTCTGCTTCTACAAACATCTAACCTACATGCACGTCATGTTTAAGTGATACACACTCTCATACACTTAATAAATTGTAGACATAAATTTCAAATGTAATTTGCTAGCCAAAGCATGTAGTTACGTTCTAGCTGGAATAACAAACAGTGGCTAAATAAGACACGATTCTTACAAAGTGGCATCACAATTTAAGCGTTAAAACGGCTGGCGTCAGGAATACCAAAAATAATAACAATATTTACGAGAAAATAAAATTAAAAAGCTGAACAAAACACTGTGTCTAGACCTATATTATATATTTAGTCGTGTAAGAAAATATCTTCAATATACCAAAGATACACAAAATAAGCTGCATAAATCTTCTCGAATATAATCACCCATCCTATATAACTCTATATAAAACACTGTATTCGATTTTGGTCAAGGTGTTTCTACTTATAAACGAAATGGTTGGGTCAAGGTCATTTAGCACAACCACTCGTTAAGCTAATACATATCATTAAAAACCACTCAAAAACAAAAGAAGGTAAAAGCTTAGAAAACACCTTTGACCCTAGGATTAAAAATTTCCCAAACACCTTTATTCAAATTTTCACAACAACAATAAAAACGGTAATAAAATATATTACAAACCATTAAATTTGATTTTATTTCCATTTAAAAACGATTTATCCAAAAATTTAAATTAATTTTATTATTTTAATTACTATTTAATTAATATTTTTTTAATTTTGTTGGCCACCGCAAGTTGTCATTCATAATTTTATCACTCAAACGTTAAATATAAATAAATAAAATCACATTAAATTTTAAAAATAAAATAATACATTTTTTGTTTTTATTTAATTAATAATTAATTTCTTTTTAATTAATTTATAAAACATTTTTTTTTAATTATCACTCTTGTTTAAGTTAATTATAATTAAACACACATTTTAATTTTTTTCTTTTTCGAATTTTTAAATAATTTTAAATTAATTCGCATTTTTAATTATAATTAAAAACTATTTTTTTTACACTTTTATATAATTAACAAAATTTTTGCAAAATAAATTTTTACACTTTTTTTTTGTTTCACTTTTAATTTTCGATAAAAATTAAATATTATAAATAATTAATTATTGCACAATATAATTAAAAATTAAAACACTTTTGTTGTAATTTTGTTTTATTGATTTAAAATTCACATTAGTAAATACACAAGCACACGCACACACACACAAAAATGTAAATTATTAATTTAAAATAAATCACAGATAAAAATAAATTAATTTTAAAAATAGAAATAAATTGTTTAATTAATTAATTTTATTTATTTAATTTGTTAGAATATCAAGATATCACAAAAAAAATTGTGTACCGTGTTTATACACCGACATCGAGCAACAAACTGTTGTTTAGCTGACGAAAAGGAGGAAAGGAAATATAACAACAACAAAAAAGCTCATCGAAAAAGCTTTTATTCGGAAACAAATGAAAATATTTTCTCCATACCATATGAAATACTGTGTGAAGAGGGAAATGAGTATTTGGTTTGGGGTGAAAATAGTGAGTTCAACGTAACACTTAGGGAGTAACAGGTATAAAAGATAGAGATGAGCTTTTAAGCGTCAACTAGTTGCCCTTATGTTGACGTTAGGCCCGAAAAATGGAAAGTGGCTGCATTAAGTCCATTATTTAGGAATATATGGAGTCACAATTCTGTGTCAAAGTTGAGAACAGGTTATCAAAAACTTTTGCAATTAATACCGGTGTTCGACAAAGAGGTGCGCTTTCCTCGATATTTTTATAAGAGTATTACTTCGTAAAAGAGAAATTTCCTTTCTGAAATCCAAATATATTGTTTATTGTACAGAGTGTTGGTAAGACCTGTGGTCATGTATGAATGTGAGAGTTGGACCTTGATAGATGAGTACAAAAGATGGTTACGGGAATTTAATTGGAATCCTGATATCTTGCATGAAATCAAAGGACAGCGATGTGGCACCTTTTAATTGTTCACAATAATATGAAGAGTTGGTCCGTTTTACTACATCGAATGCGATGTGGAGTAAAATTGTTGACACGTATACAGCCCAACAATGGCATATAAAACCTATAAAAAAACTAACTCGCCTATCACAATGGAAGACATAAACAAGACTCTTAAAACATTCTGCGATTGTTGTCGTCCAGACCAAATACCTGCTTCGTGATTTCCCCAGTTTGGAACGCCCAATTTGTATGATGTTCAATTATTTACTGAGATTAGGAGGATTTCCTTAAAAAGTGGAAGACAACAAGAAATAATCCCATTATTCAAAACTAGTAACGTCCATTTCATATTTAAATTCCTCCGTGACTGCCATATAAATCCACTTCATTAGTCTTTTAAATGTTATCCGTTGCCTGTGAAAGCTGTCTTCTTTTGATCAGCTGGATGGACTTCCACTTGCCAGAACCCACTCTTAAGTGTACTGTACCATTTATTCCCTCACAACGTATTTAGCGTCTCATCATTTCCCTTAAACGATACCGTTGTCAACGTATTACCCACTCCGCTCAGTAGCTCTTAACATCTGTACTTAACGGTGTGTTTTTTCTGCCAAGCTAGTCTTCTTTCTTCCAGCTAATAACCGTACATCTCTTCATGGCGTGATATTCTTGTTTAATTTTCTGGCTTTCACCATTTCCCTTTAGTTAACTTCTCCACAACACTGAACACTTGGTGTTCTCCCTGAGGACACTTCTATCAAACTCCTTAAGGCCTTTAAGCTCATTATTGTTTCTTTCACCCCACTTTCGTTGACGTGAGTTCAGCTTAACACTTTCGAATATAGAGTAACAGGTATAGAAGGTAAACATTCGTATCTGGATTATTGATGCCCCAGACGTTGATTAAAATTGAAATCGACTAGAGTATAGACGCTTGTCCTATTGGGTATCTGAACTGAAGAAACCAAAAAGTATTTAACTGTTTTTATGACAGTCTGTAGTTTTAACCACTCCCTCTCTTTCTCTTTCTCTCTCTCTATTTTCTTGTCCAATATTTTGTGCTATAACACCCTCACTCCTTACGTTGCTGGCATGGGTATCCAAAATAAATAGCTGAATCGGCGTTGCATAACCTCTTGAGCTGGGAAATGCATCGTTGCGTTTAATGGACCAAATTAATTTTCCATTGGTGTCCATCAAGTTATGTAGGCTCTTGACGCCGTTTGTATAATGTACTACAAATTTCAGGTACTATACGTGCATAACCCTGTGAAGCGTTATAACTCGTGAACGAATCTCAATATTGGGATGTTCTGTGACGTTGTGGCCCAACTACTTTACTCCCTATACTGCAACAGACTAAGTTTCTATGGATTGAACCTCCTGTTTTCGTTTCTTATTCAATGCAGCACGTTCTTCAAGTTTCTAAGATCTTCCTTGTGCGTATAACCCAACATGATGATGTGGTCACATCAAGGTAAACCACGCAGGACTTGTATATTAATCCATGCAGCATTACATAATCGGACTGTGTTGAACACCCATAATCCATTGCCTGTCGTGAACCCTGGCTTCTCTCGCTCACCTGGTTGGACTTTCACTTCACAGTATCCACTATTCAAATTCAGTGGACTATAATATTTTGCCTCTGATGAATTCAGCGGGAGATCGTTTCGTCAGAATGGGTCCCTGTCCTTGTTCGTTAATCATTTTTCTGTCAGTGGACTCCCATCGCCCTTTATGGGATACTGTTGTTGAAGTATAATGAGTCCCACTACACCCACTAGCGTTAACATCTGTACTTGTTTGTCTTGAGCATCATCGCTCACAACACCTTACTTCTGTACTTAACGATACTGTATCTATACTTAACAGTACCGTAGTAGTCAGCAATTTTAAAGTCTGTGGTTTCTCAAGTAGATCTGGCAAATTAACGTTATGCCAACCAATTTTGGTATGAATCGGTGGTAGTAGTTTTGGAACGCCTTTCGGTATTATCCTGTGGCTGAGAAATTAAAGATTGATTGCGCTCAATGTATGGGAAACTTTTGATCTGTAAATCTTTGCGCGTCCCTGAAAAAGTTGTAACATTGATATGTTATTACTCAATTTGCGATGCCATAAGACTGTCGAACGAACACGAAGTCTAGGTAACGACGTCATTTACGTGTTAATAAATAGCTGGAACGAAAAAATTTAAAAAGGTCAAATGTTCGGTTATGATCATCGTTTTGCAAACGTCTTCAGGCGCTTCGGTGTTGAAATGATATGCGCGGACGAAATTGATCTTGCATGGATAAATGTTGTATGTGGTATCAGATATGGCTCAGACGTTAAGACTACGTTTAATCTGCAATATTATTCACAAGTAATACATACATGAGATGAAAGATGCATAGCTGGTTTATGAAATACTATAGTTTCACCAAGCAGTGAAATTCTATTTCCGCAGCTATATGATGTACTTTAGTGGTTTCGAGCCAGTCGTTTTCTATCTGATGACGTCATTGATAAAACTGGAGCCATTTCACTATATTGAACTTAATAGTTATACAGTGCGATTCGTATAAGTGCTGTCAAGAGAACAAGACCCATCGAAAGATCAAATCTCTTGAAGCTTTTTATTGATACTCTTTAAAATCTCTTTAAGATGTTGCGCTATCTATACGGATTTGGTTTCTAGCAAATAAATGTTAACATATCAATCAAACAGAAACTACCCTATTGAGTGGGACTCACAAAGTTTCAGCTTTCAATAACACAAAAAGCGATATACTTCGCAGATGCGGACTGTTGACTTTTTTCACGTCTTGCTAATCTAATCTGTTCCACTACCAGTGATTCGTTTAATTTCTTCTTGCTCTTCAACTATGCAGCGATCGCAATTGGTCGTTTCTTCTCGGGACTTGACTCTTACAATTACGTTGCAATTGTTTCAATTATATCTCTGTCTCTTGGAACCCTAAGAAATATTTTTTGCAAGAAATCTAGATTTTAAATATTCTTCCCTTACATAAGCATATTCCAGATGTAATAATTTAAACAAAACTCGCTTACCTTAGTTTTTAGCTCAACTCCAAACGTTTTCCATAAATTAGTGTCCAAAAGGTTGATCTAAAGATTTTAGTTTTAAAAAGCCCCTCAAAGTAGTCATCAACTACAGACTTAACATCTTCGTTGTTGAGGGCAATTTAATCAGATGAATATATTTCACTGTCACTTCATCCAACGATTTGAACCAGTGCAAAAAGGTTCAAATTGTTGGATCATACAGTATGCTGTTATAAAAAAATGCTTGCCATCTATATGTGACTTGTCAAACTTAACGACCGATCAAAATATCAACAAAGATTTGGAAAATCGATGGGAAGAATGTCTGTCTGTCTGTTTCTATCTTTGCAATCTGTTTTGGTGATCAGGGCTCTCCAAACACTTTCGCCATTACATAGCAAAATCGAGCACGTACGGTTATCGGTCCGATTTACGTAGAACTGCCAGTTTCACTAATGTTAGTGAGATGGGTTGGCTCATGAATTGCACTCCAACAGGATCCGAACATCTGCCTGCTATCATCGGGATTCCAACCAGGAACCTCCACTCTAATTGCCACAAAAACAGAAACTTTATTCGTTATACAACGCACTAACATTTTTCTGCAGCAAACAATCAAAATAAACAGTTAAGAAAATTGAGATGAATAAGAAGCAGCAACTAAAAACGGCAAGCATATAACTTGTTACAGTATATGGTATAAAAGAAAATTATAAAGAAAACAAACGCAAAAAAATGTTACAAATATAATTGGGAAAATGTACGAACAAATCCGACCATATTTTTCAATTTTGCTCCACCGAAAAAAAACAAATGAAATTGGGAAAACTGAGAGAGAATTTTCTTATAATACAGCAGAATTGTCAGGGAAATTGAGCATAAGGTGTATATATAGTACGCGAATAAAGTGTCCCATGCACCAAACAGCTTTAACGAGTGCTTTTATAAAAAAAATTTCACCCGACAATGGTCTATTGTTAACGGTGGAATGGATAAGTAAGAAACGTGCCAACTGGGTGTTTTATTCTAATTGTTGCATTTTCTCGGTATCGTGTGCAATTTGAGGACATACCTCATGAACCGTTTTCTATTCATTTGTTTGTTGTTTGGAATGGAAAAACTATGTCATGCGTTTTACGTAATTTTCATCTGTATGTGTATTGTGTGTTTTTTTTTGTTTATATAGTGCTCTCGAACAAGTAGTAAAAAGAAAATCCAGCAGCGAAAAGCACAATAGTAAAAGAAAAAGGGAAAACGTTTTTTTTTAAAAGAATCGTTTTGTCCGTTACAACGATTGTTAATTTCTAAGTAATGTAAAATATTGTCTTCTCCATTTTTACGGTTCATTTGGAAACAAAGATTACATACAGTTTTTCATGGAAAATCAATAAAAGAAAAACTTGGAAATGAGAACCATTTGTAGGCATACATTCAATTTGGATATTCCGTTGTGGCTTATTATCAAAATGACTACATTATATACATAAATTGTATTTGGTCGCTCTTAATTGGAAATACGAATTGGACGGGAAAATCATTTTATATTGACGATGGAAATTATTTGTACAGTAATACCTCGTACGACGATGTAGCCTCCTGCACTGTTTCCACAATGATGGATATAATTATCGGAAACGGAATTTTCGTGTACTTTAAGAAAAAATTCTTACAATTTCCTATAACTGGCTTATCCATCTGCTGAATTTTTTTTGGTGGCTTTTACATTCCATTATCGCATTGGAGCCATCTACGCCGACAGCGACCTATTCGTCTACCGAAAGGTGGCTCTCCCTTCAAAAATCGCTGTATCATTCGGTCCCGATCAGCACGCACCGCGCCAGCGTACTCGCGTTCCTTTGAATTGTGCCATCAACGTCCGTTTTGCGCCATATATCACTCGCATGATCGAATTTTAGAAGCCAGCTTTCGTACACATCTGTCACGGCCCAACTCTCACATTACAATTTCAGCTTATCCGTATTTGCAAGATATTTTGATTTCAGAAGCGGATTTCGAGAATGCGAAGCCCGATTGCCAGCGGCAAGGCGAACCTTGATATCCTATTCCACACTATTATCGTGAGTAATGAGAGATCCAAGATACTTGAATCTCATCACTCCTTCAAACGTGTGGTTACCACTACTAAAATCAATTGTGTCTCGGTCTCGAAAACCAGAGATCAGATATTTCGTTTTAGACCCATTGATTTTGAGAGATGGAAGCTGAACACTGTTTCAGTGGATCAAGTATCTCTTTCACTCCAATGCCATTTAAGCCCTTAGCCTTCCACGATTTACACTTTTTCGGTTTACAAATGCGTTTAGCTGTCATCTTAGCAATAACTACTTTATTTTTTCGTGCAATTGTAAACCGAGTTTGAGGTTTTCAATACTTCCCAGACATTTTTCACTTCTTCAGATTGGTAATTAGAGCGCAAAATTCTATTACTGACAAGATCATTTATCAGACCTTCACAGGAAAATCGTGTTGTATATTCCCCTCCCCTCTTTGACTTGTACGAAAATTTCCATCGTAGTTTCCATTGTAGCGATCATCATTCTATTCCCAACATCATTCTTTCCCCTTTTTCGGTCGCAGTTTCGTGTCGAGAGTACGGACCTATATTATTACTAAAGTCGGTGTGATTCCTGCCAGCTCTAGCTTTTAAGTCACCAATCAACAATCTAACATCGTACTCAGGTATATATCCCAACAGATTACTCAAATTATTGTAAAATGAGTCCTTATCTTGGGGTCGGCTTACATCAGTGGGCGCATGTACACTCTTCGTTCCAGCCGATACTCTTTCAGGAATTCTAAGTGTTTCCGGATACTTAAGCTGGGGGTCTTTATTGTTTTGGCGATTGGGTTTTGTTTGTTGACATTTTTGACATTTGTGGTTTGTTACGGATGCGGGTCAGCCCAGCGTTCCAACCAGATTAAGTCGCCTCCTACGACAAGCTCTGGATACTGTGGTGTTTTTTTTGGGTCTTATATTATAGAAATATGTCTTCTACATATCAAGTGCAGTTACATCTGGTTTAAAATCCAGCTTCTGACTCTGACAATAAATATTAATTGCTGGGCAGCAAAATACACAAACCTATGCTTTTAAATAGTAGACGTAACCCAAACCGTACGATGAGACACCCAAATCATTGTTAAGTTATCGTTAGAACGCCCTTTCATTGCCCGAGTGGTTTCACAACGGATTCAATTAAAATCGCTTAAAGTGTATCCACCTAGTAATAGGATAAGCCGACCTGCGGCCGCATAATTTTTGGTTTTTGGATTCCACGAATCAGCGTTGTAAGAGGGAGCGTTGTATGAGGTATAACGGTGTACACATGTGTTCGATTTCTAGATCAATAAAATGTCAATTATATATTAGAAACTTCTTTGTATACATTTCTTCTGTACATCAATCAACACAATGGATTATAATGTTTTGTACATTTCAATCGTCTTCATGAGTGGGTGCAGGCGGTGGAAATGGTGGAACACAAAGTATGTCTGCATGTGTATATACATCTTCATACATATACAAGAAACGGATTAATGAGGTATAGGTTGAGGATTAATAATCATTACATATGGTCGTGTATTTAGTTTGGTGAGCAAAGGGGGTGGATTTATTTCGAACAAATTAGATACCTACATGCGAGTGTGTATGTTTAGCGGTCACGTGTTAAATACTATGTGATTAATTTATTTATTTTGGAAAACACAATCATTATGATAATATTATAACATTTTATTGGGTCGAACAATCAAACATAACTTTGTTATGTTAGGTGAAGAGTAATTATAAATCGAAATTGGACTCGCGTCTCGATTGTACAAAGCTAATCTTAAATAAATACAACGTCTTAAATACTTGTATACAACGGCTTAAGGGCGCATCTTACATCTTAACTGAGACCTTACGAACCGTTAATTCGTATTGGTGAACATTGTAGATGTTCAGCTCAACGAATCTAACTCGATGAGAAACTCTCTTAAACACTAAGTTACAATCGGTGACAATCCCAGGATGGTTTAGTTTCCTGTGGAGCAATGATATTAATTTGACGATCACCATTAGGAAGTCTCAATCCTTTTGCTTTCCTTACTTTGATAATGGGAGCTAATCATTGTCTAAGAACCATATAAATCTCCCAGTAACCGAACGGCACCAATTCTAGAGAAACCAGGTATTAAAAATAAAATTTCCTGCAAAATTTGACCATTGATACTCAGATTTGCTAATAATATTCAAATAAAACGCGTAAAGGCCACATATACACAGTAAAAATTTCAACATCGTGATTTCAGAGATCATTCATGTAACGGTTATCTTTGAGACACAAATATAGTCTTTAAAGCCTTCCAACTACTTCTATAGCTGATACACACTCATTTATGGGATGAAACTTTTTATATAATGGCTGTACAGAGCGAGGCGTTAACCGGCCGGTATTTGATGAAATAGAGCTTTTCTCGTAGGGGATGAATCTCTCTTTCAAGATTCGAATTCCTAAGATACATCAACATCAGACGTCCTATCCATGCCATAAAAGTTATTAAAAACACTTGTTTTATACCTCAAAACATTATATTTGGCAAATCTGTCAATTGTTGGCATTTCGATTTCAACGGCAATCTCCATGCCAGGTGGTCTAGTCATGTACAATTAATCATCTGATCGCTGATGTTTTGTAATACATCTAAGCAACAATTTGACACTTCCTTTTATCGTTTGACTTGAAAAGCTCAATTTATTACTGTTGGGCTAGCTTAATGCTTCCAAATCAACATAGTCTCACCAAATGATATCCCATAATTCAAAAACTTATGAATCACTACAACCGAGAATTCAATTCGTTTTATTTTAATGAAACCTGGCTAAAAGCTTTATATAGATAGTTTCTGCTTCCGCAAAAGCTCGATTAGTGTATACAAATATATTCTGATCCAGTCGTAAAGTCATATAACCGACAGAGAGGTCGACATAAAAATTAGTAGTTAAACCACAATCTCGAATGTGGAAGTTTGTGTGGTATGCATAGTTCCCACAATACCCAGTCACAATACCCAGTCCTACTCATAGTTCTAGTTCAACTAAAATATGGATTTGATAAATGAAATGTATTGCCAGTACACGATTTATGCTTTATTGCATTTCTAAGCTTTTTATATGGATAATAATTTTTCTGAACATTTAAGTAGAAATGAAGGTTGTCCATGGTTTCGATCTTTCGTAAATATGGAATAGTGAAGTGACAGAGCTTTAGTTAATTCCAAATATATAGTAGTCGGTGAACTAGAATGTTGTCCAGTTCATCGTGCTGAAGCATTGAAATATTTCGTTGTGATCTGGTGCTGAGAATGACCCCATGCCCCATAGAAGTTTATGTTTTGTTACCATCTTGGCCACCATAAACATATTTCAATCCCCTGATTTGTACTCGTATCCATCCGTGTTACTTAGAATTTCGATAACTCTTGTTCCATAACAACTCTAAATTATTATACAATTTGTTTCTAACTCAGGTCAAATTCGAGAACATATCTTACCGAATCATGCTAGTTAGAGTAGATATCTAAAGATAAGATTACATATTGTAACAGGTTATACTATGTCGAGTGGCAGTCACAAAGAAATTTGTATGGGTATATCCGAGATATAAAGGAAAGGACCTTCGGATGCTTTATATTTAGAATTGAATTTTAAGTATGGTCATTTCGTTATATTCAATACTTGGTCTTATCACTACAGCATCCTACTGGTAGACGCATTCCATTTCAGACATATCAAATCGGTGATGGCATTTTGGAGTTACGATATGTTCAGTTTTGATGGAAACACGATTTGCTCAATGAATGGCTATATACAATTTTCGGCACATAACAGACCAATTTTAACTTGTCTATCAATCAGTTCCTGGTGAATACACTCCAATATTTAATCCTGCAGGGTATACGCCGATTATATTAGGTAATATAGTCGTTTTTAAAGTTAGATGCAGGTCAAGGTAGGTATACAAGCGGTACAATATCGTTGAATCGTTGTAATCATATTACAACTAATCTCAGTGATTATCTTGTGAATGTTCTAAATTTTCAAGCGGTGTTACATTTATGGGATGAGAAAAATAGTTTCGTCCCAGTTCGTTCAGTAGTTCCGGGAGCCACTAATTCTACGGGCTTACATCTGTTTAGGCGTTTTAGTCTATAGGCATGACGCAGTACGTTCCGCAACTCCTCGTTGTTATGCCGCTGCAGTCGCAGTACACGACTCCTTGCAAATATACATAAGTATTTCATCGCTGATGTATTCCATGTTAAGGTCTCGATGGAGGTTGTCATTTCTTAAATAACATGGAGCATTCACAATGCTATGTAGTACTTTGTTTTGAAATATTTGTATGATCTTAACTGTAGTTTTATTTTCACAGCTCTAAAGTTGAATGCCGTTTGTCCGGATAGGTTTAACGATTGGTTTATACACTGAAAAAAATTTTGAACATTATATTTATGAATCGCGTTCATCGACTTAAATTCATATTATTGATGTAATCGTCACAATATTAACGAACAGAATTATAAAAACAAATTTTAGCTGAAAATTCGTACATTAATAGCAAGAATCATTGTTTATTTGTACATTAATATTAAAAACCTTCTTCATCAATTTAAATTTTATTTATTTAATTGCACTTTACAGAAAATACATAAAAATTTTATGAAAGTATTAGTGCAGTTTGATGCAATTCACAAAAGCATTATATTAATGATTGATTCATACTATTTATTGAACAAATATATGAGCGATCTTATTATTAATAAACAAAAACCTAATATGTAAGATTAAATTATTAATAATAAAAACTATGTAGTCATTCTATTCAGTGGATATGATCGGTTGTCAATTTCATTAAAGTCGGCGTTATATTTTACTTTATTAAAATTGGTGCTGTTAGGAATTGTACCAAGAAAAATGTTCGTAATATGAATGAACAAATTCATAAAGTATACAAACTGGACATTAGAAAAAGTATTTCATGAACCTGTTCATAATATGTATGAATAAGTTCACATGTGTTACAATTCAATCGAATAATTGAATTTCTTCATATTCTGTATGAATAAACTGCATGCCTTTGGTGATTTATTCATATTATTTATGCAGTTTTCATTAAAATATTATAATTCTTTCGTCAGTAAACGAAAATTCGATTGTGTCATTATTCATTGTTTATTTTCCTTCAGTTGTTACGGTCGTGTAAAAAAAATTAATATAAATTTAGTGTGTTTTATTTTATTATACAAATAACGAATTCTTGGACCTATATATTTCAGGTAAGTATATAATAAGTGTTTTTTGTGTTATATCTCTAGTTTATAAACACGTGTTTTGTTTGCATTTATGTATATAAAATTGAATGTTTGAATTAATTGGAGCATTTCGAGAGAACTGCAAATAAATTTTTATTCAAAATTTTTATTTTTTAGTTTGCCTTTAGATGTAGAATTGGATGCTGAATCATACATTAAAGTCTTAGGTTCGATATCAAATATCGGTAATAAGTTTATAACTTTATGGCAAAGTTGCAGCAGAACTCAACTAATTGAAAGTGAGATGCATTCCTACACGACAGTTTAAGAAATGACTTGAAGATAAAAGGATATATGTATATGGTGGGTATATAAAATGTTTATCAAAGGTGGGGATATACTTATTTATCTACATGTTATCTTTGAATTATATATTAAATACAACTATTACATAATTTATATTATTTCCAAATTTTCCAATAATTAGCTTAGTAACTAAATTAATAAAGATTGTAATTTTAGTAAAATTTTGTCTTGATTTTTTTACTATATACTCATATCATGGTTCAAGCTAAATTATTTCATTTTATTTACAGTTTTGCCATTATAATTGATAATATTTTATTTTATTATTTATAGACGAAACTATATTAAATAATAATTAATAATAATTGCAGGTTGGAGATGGAAATTAAGGTTTCCAATTTTGTAAAATAGTAATGTACAGTTCTGGGATTATAAAGTGTGATACATTATATTATAGTTGACTTAAATATTTTATAAAACTAATTAATAAATTAATTTCAGAATTGTGTGTTTGTTACTTAAATAAGAAAATTTAACTACTAATAGGTGTTGTGTACTGGAAAATGCGATTGGCGATTGCAGATTAGAAATGTTATTGTTTTGTATTAACAATTGTTTAGTAACGATTTGCTAGGTGTGTGTAACCGGGTCGTTCTTTCTTATAACTAATATACCTTCCTTTATGCTTTCCTAGCTAACATCCTTTTTTGTAAATAGCTGAAGAAATCGTCTCCGGAATCTTATCTAGCTTTTATTACTACTATCCTATCACTCAATCATTTAGTTTTGCCTTTATAATTATAATAAACAATCTATCTAATTATTTATAGACGATAACATAAACCTGCTATGGTGCTTCGTTGAATCCATGGAAGTAACTATAAAACTTGGTATAAAAGATAATACGGACAAAAAATGTGCCACCAAAAGTACTATTAAAGATGTATACAAAGGTGTGGTTTACATCAGCAGTCTACATGAAATGGAAGACCATACAAAACATTAAAAAAATGTATAATGCTGTTGGAAGGTTTAGAAACGTAGAGTGAAACTTTTGATTGGCCAAATTTCTAAAAGTTCTAGACATAAGCGCCAAAGAATTTTTATGGAACCTTGTTGAAATCTAGTTGTGTAACGAAAAAATGTTTAAATGTAAGTTTAATGTTAAAAAAAATTGAAAGTTTTGTTAATCAATAATAGCTTATTTGTAATTTTATTTCAAATAATTGTATTTAATTTTTTGACAATTAATGTCTAATAGGTTGATTTATTTTCAATATTTGATTTAATAAATATAAAATTAAAAAATTTAATATAACGTGTTTCATTTTACAAACAAACAGAAAGTTACAACTATGCGATATATATATATATATATATATATATATATATATATATATATATATATATATATATATATATATATATAAATTTTGTCCTTATGATTCTTTACATAAATACTACGTATTTACTTTATTATTGATGAACCTTAAGTCCTAAATTACATGAACATTTCAGTAATAATTATGATAATAATTATCCTATTTACGATTTACTTCATTTTATTTATGAATTATTTCATAAGTACTAAAACTAATATGAAAATTTATGCATAAATATCATTTAGTATTTCTTTAATACTATTAATATTTGCATTAAAATAATGAAACTGGTTCTTACATATTACAATTGTTTCATTAACTTAAGAATTTGTTATCTAAATAGTATGAATTTTTTCTTCAAAAATATTTTAAGTTGCATTATTATTAAACTTAGTTTTATATCATACGTGAACCATACAACATAAAAACAACAACCTGAATTATAAATGTTATGTAAAATAAATTTGAACTTTTTGTTTTTTGTTCAATATATTGATAAACTAAAATTGTATTATTAATGTACTTTTACATCGGCGCAGTTTTGATGTATATTTCATTTTCATTACATTTATGCCGATTTTCATTACATAAATGTAGGATTTTTTTCAGTGTATAACAGTTGTTTGTTTTGCGCTGTCCATTCAGAATTTCTTCCAATAAGTCACTGTATTTTTCTGAATTCCTTGCCTTTTCTTTTTAACATGCGGTTTCCACCTGAACTTAGTGTCTAGTGCGGAATTTGTTGGGAATCCAGCTTAATTGGAATGTATTCTACTTTCTTGTTGATATGTGTTGATTTTGATTCGTTTAGCGTTGGTCATAACTGCAGTGTCATCAGCAAATGTCCTTATTCTGGTTTCTACTATATTTGGTAAATCATTTGTATACAGAAGTTATAAGACAGGGCCAAGAACACTACCTTGTGGGACTCCTGCCAATATTTTCTTTAGTTTTGAGTAATTATTTTCCTGTCCCACCCGAAAGTAACAGTCATTCATGTAAAACTTAAGCAGTTCAAAATATTGTTTTGGTAGAATTCGTTGAAAATTAAATTCCAGATCATGGTGTCGAACCTTATCAATTGCTTATGGGGGCTACGTCTATGAATACTGATAAAAATTCTTTCTTCTCCTCCAGCGCCTCTTCAATCGTATCAGTGATCCTGTTCTATTGTTGAGTGGCTCACTCGAAACCCAAATTGATGTGGTGGTATAAGTTTTTTATTCTCTACAATTGGCTTTAGTCTCTTGAGAAACAACCTCACGAAAATTTTTGATGTGGTTGGTTAGGAATCTTTATGATTTCTGCTACTTTTCTGTCTCGGAACATAACTTTGTCAAAGACAGCATTGATTATGGGCTTTAGTTTCCGTAGTGCTTTTTATCAGGTTGTATCCAGGGGCATTAAGACTTTTTACTTCTTGTTTAATTCCTTTCACAGTGACTGGTAGAAGAAGTACCTATAGTCTATTTTGCTTACCGGTGTTAAATATTCATTTTCTGTTTGCCCAGTTTATGGTTTGAAGGTAATTTCTAGGTGTTCGAAAAACAGATCAGCTTTTTGTTTACCATTGCGAGCCCAGGTTTTATCAACCATTTGGATGGATGGCAAATGCAGTTAAGGTCTTTTCAGACCTTTAGTGGCGTTCCACAACGAACAGTCTGTGTCAGGTTTACCTGTCAGGTTACCTAGAAAGCTAGCTACTGAATAATGCTCAATCTCTTTTATAAGCAGTTTAAGTTTGTTGCACAAATTGTTTAGGATTCTTTTATCTTCAGGGGCGCTTTGTGGAGCTTAGTGTCATTAAGACTGGAGAGTGATCCGAAGATTGTCCTTCTTCATTTTCGACTACTTAGTAATTTTCGGAGATGCGTATTGCTGTATAGAAGTTTAGAAGGTAAGGAATTTTATTTGGGTCCGTAGGCCAGTAGATTGGCTTTCTACTGGAGTGGAACTCACATTTAAATGTTCTGACTGCTTTAAATAGCTCTCTTCTTTTTGGATTAGTTCGATTTGATCCCCAGTATATTTTTTTTGCATTAAAGATGCCTCCAATAATGAAATTTTTACTATATGCTGCCTAATTTCTCGAGAGGGCGTCAAGAATACTTTTCCGATACTTTGAATTTGAATATTGTGGTCACCCGGCGTCCAGATTGTTCCATTTTTTATTTCAAACTAGTGTGGATGGTGATTTTAGTAAAAGGGAAACCTATATATACACTGAAAAAAAAACCTAGGTAATATTAACAAAAATCGTACTTAATATTACAAAAGTTTTGGGTAAAGAGAACATTTAGTTGATATAAAAGAATAAGTTTTGTTAAAAAATAATGCTTTTCAAAATAACGAAAATATCGTTAATAATAAAAATTATTTTGTTGATCGCCTGTTTCGCCATTTTTAATGACGTCATAGTATAAAAAATTTAAAAAAAGTTTTTTTATGATAATAAAAGAATTTTGTAATGCCACAAATATGACTTTTGTAAAATTAACAAATTATTTTTTTTCATTAAAAAATCATTTATTTATATTTATATATTTTTGGTAATTGTACATTTTTAAAATTTTTTTTACAAAATATTTATTATTTAAATACAAAAAATGTGTTGATAAAGAAAATAAAATAAACTGAATGCTTCACATGTCAACTTGTCATTACTTTGTATGTTTGTGGTGTTGATTGAATTTTTCACAAGACCATGTCTATGGAAGGCTCGGACAGTTTGGCATGTACTTGTACAATCCTCTTCTACACATCGGAAAATGTGATATTTAATCTTCTTTTCTGAAAATGTGATAATAAATCTTCTTGGGCAAATGTTATGCGAACACTGAAAACACTTTTCCTAAATTTGTTAACTTCACTAATGAGGATGTGGTTACTCTAAATTAAAATGGAAAATGAAGTACAATAGATTAAAATTTGTTATTTTATATTTATATACATAAATCTACATTTATGTAATATAAATATTAAATTTATACTTACGGTATTACTATTAAATTTAATTTAATTATGGTTTATTACTTCACTTTTTATCAAATAAAGTTTTACTTTTGACGGCACTTCCCACAGTTTATCAAAGATCGATGCTACTTCAACCACACTCAAACGGAACAGCTGTTAAAAATATGCAATGTCTAATTTTTCTTTCTTTTTTTATTTTTGTACATACAACAAAACCATTTGTGTATTTTAATAAATATTAATTTAAAAAAACACAAAACATTTGTTAATAGTAAAAATTAGTTTTTTAAAAAAAAAATTTAAATGATTTGTTTTATTTACTAATAATTTGTTTGTGCAAAAAAAGTTTTAAGAGTTTTTAACAAATATTCACATAACTTACGATTTGATTTTAACAACTTAGTATTTTTTGAGTTAAATAAAGGTTCTCTTAACTAGGAAAAACAATTTTGTTGTTTGAAAGAAAAATTTTAAAATGCTACAAAATTATTTTAAAAAAAGCTATTTTGTAAATATTAAAGCAGGATTTTTTTCAGTGTAGTTGCAAAACAATCATCACAGCCGCATAACATTTAGCTTTTGAGAAATAAAGGCGCTCCAAGAAGTAGAAGGTCTCGTATATCCCCTTGTCTCGTTTGTCATATAATATATAAGAGTGCAACCATATATAAGAGTGCTAGGATTCCTTGGTTTTTGGTTAGAAACTGTAACATTTTTCATACCGTTTTACTGTATGAAAACTATTTCCATCGCTTGAACCCGGCATATTTACCTTTCTACAGAGGTATATAGGAACGATGTCAGTATACAGTATAAAAATAGCTAAATCGATTATCTGGACGGAATTAATTCAAGTTAATCGACACAAAACGACCGACTGAACAATGAAGATGGTGAATAAACATCGGAATGTATATAATGTGAGTTAAATTATTAACGGTGCAATGAGAATGTGCATATACCTATATACAGTATATATACATTCGAGCTTTGGGAGCTTTTGCACCATATCGCCTCACAATATTATCGTTACGAGCTCAGTTTTGTTTCTCGTATATACGACCAACATGTATTATTAAGAAATTAAATTTTTTAATTAAAAACTTTCTCTTTTATTCTTCTTTATAGTTGATGTACTTCTTGTGCTTCGTCGTCTTCGTCGTCGTCATTAGCTGTATATATGTGTATGTGTTTAATCTTCGAAGAATTAAACTGACTGGAAACAGAAAAAAAATCGTTTATTACTCGTATAATATAGTTGTGTGCGGATATATTTGGATGGGGTGGGTCGGTATAGGGGTTGGTGGTAGCTCGGTTATAAATCTCATCCCCCGCTCGTTATATATATATACACAAGATGGTTTTGTGCTGCCAAAGAATACAAGAAAAAGCTTGTATTAAAATGGTTTTATTGCTGCCAATAAAGAGTTTAAACAACTTAGATGCGGATAAGAAGAACATATAAATTGACTTAAGCGGATCTTTCTTTTGTTTTCTACATACTGTCGTATACATCGTTGTGTTGTCGAATTTTCAACCACATTTTTTTGGTATTTGGGGAGGAAATTAAATTAACTGTTGATATCCTGGGTAAATATTAGATTAAGTTTAGTGATTTGTTATTTGTGGATAACCTCTTTGGTATATATTGGCTGTATACCTAATTAAAGGTCATTTTAATCATAAATCAAAGTGTTGTTCGAAAATATATTGGCGACATTGTTCAATCAGAAAATTGGTATACTTGAGTCAGCTTTCTTAACGAGAATGAATTATTTAGAGTGAACATATGGTTGTGATTTGAACCATGATACGATGTAGTGAAGCACTTATGGCAAGATCCGTCTTTTATGTCAGTTATTTTGTGATTTCATTTCAGCGTAAGGTAGGACGTTAAAATGGAACTGCGGAATAGTAGGGTGTGCCTCGGCCCCATAACAGATAGTAAAGATGGAACAAACCAACGACTATTGAACGACTTGTGTGTCAGGTTTAGTCGGATTTGGCTGGATTTTAATGGCGGCTTAGCTTTACTTCTAGAGTTGGGAAGTAAAAAACTCCAATCTCTATTCTTACCTTTTGTTAAAAGTATTTGACGAGAATGGGTCAAGACCGCCCAGGTGGCGCAGTGGTTGAGGCTGCGGCAGTTGGAGTGGGAGGAACCGCGTTCGAATCCCGATTCGGGGCAAAATGCAAATGGGGCTTTTACCTTCGATCGTTTGGTGCGATCAGCGTGAAAAATGAACATATATCTGGATCCCCTGTCGTGTTTAGAATCCATGGGCCGATCCATCTTCCATATCAGTACAATAGGCAGATGGTACTACAAAAAAACTCGGACCTAAAGAAGAACATAGAGTGGTATCACAACAGAGCAATCGCCGGTCTAAGTGTTCAATAGCAGCCACAACAACCTAACCTAACCTATGGGTCACTCTTAAGCGATTTTAAACTTAGCGACGAATGAGTCACTTGACCTTTGTACTCTCTGTATATTATATATATATATATATATATATATATATATATATATATATATATATATATATATATATATATATATATATATATATATATATATATATATATATATATCATCACCAATTGGATTGCTTTGTAAGTGAATCAAATTTAGTAATTCGAATTTGGTAGGTCTTAATTTCAAGGTAGAAGCCTTAAATTTTTTAGAAAGGTTACAATGCCCAACCAAAGCGTATTGAAGTGTTGTATCTGTTAAGTGGACGTCTGATGAGAAGAACTCAAGCATTCAGATATGTGTTTTCATTTTATTAGCCATGATGTCTCAGCCTTACAAACAGGTAAAGGTGAATAACAGACTGAACTCTATAGCTGTTCTATCAAAACATCAAGCAGACATGTACTGACAATATTTACAGACAATTAGGTCGCAAATCTATAATTAAATCAAAAGTACTCCAAAAATCTTTTTTGATGGTTGATCTCGACATTGCTCCATAGTTATAGTTCGATTGGGTAGAAACTGAACTAAATAAATTCTAATGAGTCACTTTTTATGTTATTACTGAACACTGCGTTTGGGAAAGAAACGAGTCCGTCACTTAAACATTCCAGGTGTGGTTCGCACACCAAAATTTCCTCTTTTAGCACGTTTTCCATTACCTTTTCGAGCATCTTTTGCCATGAGCTGGGCAAATCTGGAGATCTATAGGTGATCAGTCAATTTCACCTCTTTTAAGACATGAGAAGCCTAGCGAATTTTCGGTTCAGAAAGTGAATTGATTGATTTGCAGTGTGGAATGGCGCACCGTTTTGTTGAAACCAGAAACCATCATGATGTTGATCTCGTGTAGAGTTTTCGTTCTCTTAATGCAGCCATTTTGCTTACTAACCAACAGAGAGTGTCAAATGGGCCTCGTCGGTCATTCAAAGTTTGTTTCAAAAATCAAGTTCAGTGTTGACCATTCGAGTTTGGCCGTATTTCAATTGATGTGGACGTTTTTGATAATTATAATTAAAATTCTTCACCCAGTTTACTGGAAAGTTTTTGCTGTTTATGACCCGAGATCTACAAAATTCGATACTAAACTACGAATAGTGTAGTCATACAGGGTTTCTATCGGTCACGATATTTTAGATGATTTTCAAGTTGAGTTAACACAACTGAATGACTATTTTCGTACAGCGTCATTATTTCGTCGTGTTGTTGCAGGGTTAACGATTCATGGTATGTCTAATCAAGTCAATCGGTTGAACAATATCAAAGCTAACATACAAACAAAGTAAACATGACGAACCCTTTATATTTAGTAGCCGTACATAATATTACTAAATATCTATCCCTGTCGCGTACAGATGATAAGATGGACCTGATCTTTTCGATAAACCGGTCATTCAATAACACCACTCATCTGTTACAAACAATACAGATGGTGACTGGATTACACAAAGATGCCCGGTACAGACTTCAAAGGAACATAATATACACAATTATTGAACTTTTAATTTGTCAGCTTTTCATGAAACAATGTGGGCGACAACGATATAGACTCACATATATATTGTATTTTAGGATCACAGGTGGCTATATCACTCCAAAAGTAGCTATAAATCTCATGATTTTATTTATATACGCTAGGCCATGCCATTGAGTAACAGAACGATCAGACGGTTTATTGTTGTGTAAGAGCTTTGAAACCGATGAGGTATCACTATTGGAACGTATCATTGAGAACAAATTATCCGTATTCAGGACGACCATTTAAACCTCACCCTTTAGGTGTTATACCCACACACAGATTAAGTTCACTTTCAACAACAGATTCGTAAAACGGTGATTTTATGAAAAGTACGATCACGACCTCTTCGTCTTGTCGCGTACACCCCATGAGATGGAGATGAAGATTTCATTACAGATGATGTACAAAAATTTTACATAACGTAGTATAAACGATTGTGAATCGAGCTTTTAATCTTACATTGACATATGTCGCATAATTGACGGCGTTATAAATATTGGAAACCGAGAATCATGCACCTGATAATACTCAAATAATGTTCCCACATTTTTGCCATAATTTGGCTTTGATGGCGCAATTAAATAATCGAAAATCTAGTTATATGTAATCAAAGCTTTTCATGCGACATTGATATTATCTCTTATATATTGTATATTTTAGGATATTAATCCCGTTTGACAGGTGGCTAAAGCGGAGTAAAAGACTTTCAAAACACTAAGGAGGCACACCATCAGATTTACAGACAACTAGGCTTGAAGTCAAAGTTGTATAAATAATGAAGCTAAATCATACCGAAAGTATCCATCAACCACATGATAACATGGATGATTGTCTGAAACAAAGGACGTATCATTGAGGAAAAAAGTCTCTCTTCTGGACGATCATGTAAATCTCACCTTTCAAGTGTGGATAGTATACACACAGGTTGAGTTCAGTTTCAACAACAGATTTGTAAAACGGTGATGGAATTGTAAGAAAATTGAAACCAAAACCAAACCATATGTGTATTATCTGTGTTGTACGACTAGCACAGTACTAAATATCAAGTCTTGTCGCGTACAGCTGATGAGATGAAGATGATCTTTTTGATCAACCGATCATCCTATCAGTTCGAAACTTTACAGATGATTAGTTTACACAAAGTTGTCCGGCACAGACTTCTAAGGTGAATCGAGCTTTTATAAATATTGTAAAACACGAATCATTCACCTGATAACAATAAACTGTTGCTCCCACGTTTTGGCCATGAATTGATTTTGATGGGACACCCAAACAACCGAAAACCAAAATGTATGTAATCAGAGCTTTTCATGCGACAATGTGTGTGCGACAACGATATAGTGTCCCATATATACTGTATTTTAGTATCTTAATCCCGTTTAATTAGCGTTTTAGTCGTAAAAAATAATTTACAATGTATAAAAGCTCTATCGCATGTGGTATCCTTACACACACATACTACTTACAACAGCCACACCATGTATAATATCCTTGACCGAATTTCCACTTTGAAGACATATAATAAACCCAGAAGTTATTTTATTTTTGGTGTTGTGTGCTTTTGCTTTTATTTATGTTTTTTTGGTGAGAAAATTTTCTCATTTCGAGACTGAAGTTTCAAAAAGTTAAACGAAAATACAAATATATATGTATTTAGTGTTATGTGTCAGGTGTATTGGAAAACAGGAGGAAAATGTGGAAACTTTTTAAGGAAAAATAATAACAAAAAAAATTTAATTTATGATTATGGTTTTATGGTTATGTTTTATGTATGTGTATATCCGAAAGGTGATAGATACATATAACGTTTAATTGATTGAAATATATCATATCGTCTAATGCCGAGATGAACGAAACCCTAAAATACTGGATGTACGAGAGAAAAAATATTTTCATTTACTTAATATGACACGGAGCAAAAAGGATGGCAGACGTCCAACTGATGGTTGATTAGAGTTGAATGAATGTGAATTATGACTTCATTTATATGTTATTTGAATATATGTACCAGCTAGTTTGGGGAATTTATATAGATAGACATTTTCAATTTAAATTGGTTCTACATATATATGTTGGAGTTCTACGAGTTGTGTTTATGTCGATTAATATTTTAGGCAATATTTGCAAAAAGCAATATATTGGTGGTAAACCATTATATGTGTTGAATCCCATAATATCGACTTGAAGAGGCACAACCATGATAATTCATTGCCGTTGATTGAGCTTCTTTGGCGGTTTGGATTCCGGTGGACTTGAATGCGTGGAGTTTTTTGATATTATTTGATTATGATTGCATCGGGTTTTGTTTGAATTAGTATCATCATATGCAGGATGGGGCAAAATTCCCGCTACAAGAACGACCAGAAATAGTGGCAATATTTATTGAAAATAATCGTTCCAGCTGAAATTCCGTCAAAAATATCTTAATCGTCCAGTGCCTCACAAAACCACAATTTATCGGTAACATCCGATTTTTCGACAGTACAGTACAACAACAGACTGACCTCGTTCTGGAAGACAAGGTACATCTCGTAACGCTGAAAATGTGGCTCTGGTGCGCTATAGTGTTGCAGAGTCAACAGAAACATCAATTCGCAGACGTGGTTCCCAATTATACATTTCTGCACGCAGTTTAAGGAGATTTGATAGAGAGATTTGAAAATGTTCCCGTACAAAATTCAAGTAGTCCAAAAATTGGTACCGATTGATCCTGATCAACGAGTTGAATACAGTAATGCAATCCTAAGGCTGTCTGGTGAAATTAAAGATTTTTCGTCTGAATTGATGTGAGCGATGAAGCCCATTTGGCCACGTCAATAAACAGAACAGTCGGATTTGGAGCTCACAGAATCCCCAATTAATTCATCAAACATCATTAAATCCACTTTAAGCAACTATGTGGTGTGGTATTCATGCTGAAAACATCATTCGTCCATATTTAATTTAAAATGACGCCTTTTAAATGTGCTTGAAATGGAAGAGCAAGAACTAGAGGACATGTGGTTTTAGTAAGATGAAGAAATTAACACACGGTGGACCTTACAAACAACTGTTAATGTTAACTGTCTCTATAATTATAAACTTGGTAGCGAAATTTGAACTTCTCTTGCGCCCCATGAAATATTTTCACAGTTCAGTTCACTTTGAAAAAAGTTTTGAAGGTGTGATAATACACTGATACTCAAGCTTTCAAGGATATATTCAATTAAAAGTTTTTGGATGGTCTGTGGTTACGCATGATAACTAGCAAAAATATGATGTCTTCAGGTAGACCTCTTAATTTCTTCGTGAACGAGCTTTTGAAACAACATTTTCCGAATTTGGTGATAGATGGCGAGGAGCAGTGATGGAACGCTCGATCCCACAACTTTGACAAAAATCCCAAAAAGACAAAGATCTTGGAGAAACATTTATAGTACTGGCTAGTCAAGTTTTCAGGAAATACTTAAGCTTTTGGCAATGTCAGTCATATTGATGACAAACAGAGCTGCCACGGTTTCACCAATTATGATCAGAATCAAAAAACTTCATAGCATACAAAACTTGTTATTAACATATTTTGCAAAGTTGGTTTATTTGAATTATTTGAATAAAGCTAAAAAGGTCATTAAGCAAATTAATTATAACAATTGCTTATCGAGGATTTAACGCACAAATTTTGAGTCGGCTGGAATTATTAACAAGTTCAATACGTACTCTTATCCAATTCTTTGCCTGGAGCTATAGACATGTGACATTGGGCATCTCATTGGGTTTCTTACAAAAAGCTTATATCCTATATATGTTCGTAATCCCTCTAAGAAATATTACTTATCTCGAAGCTGCTTGATGTTCTGTAATAGGTTGTTGCTACTTTGATGAGGAAACAAAGCAATCGGTAGCTTGTGATCCGTAACCAAAATTAAATTTCAACCATACAAGCGAAAAATGATTATGTTTGTTAAAACCCACATATAACATTGATTTGAAGAGGCACAACCAGGATAAAACATTGCCGTTGATTGAGCTTTAGTTAATGATCTTTTGTAATCCACATCTCACTCCTTTGGCGGTTTGGATTCCGGTGGACTTATTAATGTTTTGTGCTCTTTGATATAGAATTCGATGTTGATTCAATTTTTTATTTTGTTCTGAATTCTTCAGGTTTTGCCTAAATAAGTGTCATCATATATATGACCAATTATTTTGTAGATTATTCGACATGAGTCAAAATGTTGGAGCTAACGAACAACTGTTTACGTAAACTGTCTCCATAATGATAAACTTGAAGTTCTCTTGGCCACCATGAAACAATTTCACAGTTCAGTTTCCCAATTTCGATTTCACAACTTAGACATTAATTTTGGAGTGGTGATACGCATCAACACAATTACTTACAGGAGGTCACGAAGAGTCAGTCGGTAGTAGAGCTCTCGTATTATTTTCAAACTCCTTGTCTGGTACTACTGGCAACCGACAAAAGGCTGTGCCTTGAAATGTTCTAGTTCAAATTCAAATTTAAAGTATTTGTTTCGCCCACTGATTCTTGAATATAGTTCAACAGTTCAAGAGGGGGGTTGTGGCGTTCATAAATACGACGAATAGTCACGCCACAATAGTGAAGTATAAACAAAATAATAGAAAAAAAATTTCGAGTCAAATTCTGTAAATTCGCTAGAACTGTTGCAACATAGCCTCACAATATATATCGAAACGAAATACAGCATACATCAAGTCCGGTCGCATATGCCTGATGAGATGGATTTGATCTTTTCAATCACACAACGAGTCAATGACGTCATCAGATCGAAACCGGCCTAGCGAAACGAATATTACAGACCACATACAAGATTGCCATACATTTCAAGACAAACGTCTTCATTGGCTGGTTGATTCAGCGCCCTAGCTCTGTCAATCAATGCCACTCTGTGGAGTTCAAAGTTTAACTCCCACCATTCATCATTAGCTGTCACGATTACAGCAACCAGCATCAGTTATCATTATCCTATTCAACAAGGGACTATTTAGCCGGAGTACTTGGTTTCTACAATCTTAAGAAATCTTTTATTCCATTGAAGGCTGTCGGATGGTCCGTAACAATGGTGTCGTGCAGAAATATGATGTCTTCAGGATGATCTCTTTATTTATTCGTAGACGAGCTTTTGGAACAACATTATCCAAATTTGGTAATAGATGACGAGGAGCAGTGATGATCGATTCCACAACTTTGACAAAAATCAGCAAAATCTTGGGTATATGATGATACATTGAAAATACTGGCTAGTCATGCTTTCAGAAAACACTTGAGCTTTTGCGAATATCAGATATATTACTCACAAACAGACATATTTCTGATCTGTCACGGGCTTGCCGATTAACATCAGCATATAAAAAACCTTTATTGCGAAACTCGTTATTGACACATTTTGCAAAGTGCAGTATCGAGATGTAGGGCACAAATTTTAAGTCAGCTGGAATTATTGACAAGTTCGATACGTACTTTTGTCAATTTCGTTGTTTGGAACTATATTACTTATCTAGCTGCTGATTGGATGTTGGTACTTTGGGGACCAAAGCAATCAGTAGCTTGTGATCCATGACCAATTTGAAGCTTCGACCATACAAAGTACTGATGAATCTTTCAAAATCTGAATTCAATTGAAATTAGTTGAATTTCTTGGCATACATTCAAATATATACCAGATACGTGGTGTTCTTTCGTTTTCAGTACGTAGGATGCAACCTCAAACAATCCTGAATAATAAAATGAGTCCCGATGCTACTTGATTTCTACAAACGGTTAAACTCTTCCAATCAATTGTTCGCTTTGTACATTCGCTTAATAACTGCTTTCCTTTAAATTGTTCAAATATGAGTGTTGCACTTGTTCAAAAGACGACGTTTCCTCACGGCGATATCTTTGTATCTCCGTACGCCTTCGAAACGGTTTAAACTGAAGACGCAACTAGGCCAAACATTAAAATTGTGACAACCATGTTGATCAAAAATCGCCTTACTGGATAATTCAACCACTTTCTGAATGACTGAATAAGCTTGTGAATATTTGAATCTTTACTGACGCGGATGTAGCTTAATGGTTAAGAAAGTTTCTTATCACGCCGCGGTCTCGAGTTAGATTCCCGCCGTTGACCAAAAATTAACATGCAACCGGATGACATAAAAACGCGTTTGTGTGTAAAAACATTCGTCGGGCTGACCACCTACAATGTGCATCAATCGATAAAATGGTTCATAAGGTCTCAGTTGAGACGCGGTAAGGGCCGTTTACGGCATCTAAGCCATAGATTATTATTACTGACGCGGGGACTGACTTGTAGCTCAAATTTGCTGTTCTTACTTGATGGTTCCCACAGCCAGGCTATAGGATCAAAATGGTTTCGAATTAGAAATAAACGATGGTCCGTTTCTGTTAATGCCAGCTGATCAACCGAGTGGGGTGACATCCAACCAAATTTGATGGTGGGGGCCAAACAACCAAACAAGTTGAACAGATTTTGACAACAAATGTATACTAGAAAAGACATTGAAGATATGATCATGAAGCTTGGCTACATATAAGGAAGGTACAAAGCAGAAGTCACTTTCGAAATGTTTCACACCACTTTTGTAATTTCCTGTTTAGAAAACAAAATTCAGGGTCTCCTTAAAGGTTTGAAGGATTAACTAATCAAAACAAAAATACTCAAATGTGAGGAGTTAGCCTACGGAGTCCTCCTAATGATCACATTTAATTCCTTTAATTTTGTTTCCGACTCAACAATTACTTACATCCTTACGAGTATGTATACGATTAAATTATTTCTACAAAACATCAATATCAATAACATTATATTCAAAGCTTTCGTAACATCCTGACACATGACAATTAATAATTCATTATATACCGAATAAATAATTCACACGTATGTTCGTATTTATGTTAACGCCTTGCGTCTCATTTATTCGTTTCGAACACATATTTGTACATAGCTGATGGCATTCAACAGCTTTACCAACACTCCCTTCGTCGAATAAGTAGAATAATTATGTCTCGAACGATTTGATAAAGGTTTTGAAAGGCTCGACTGTATCCTCGACTTTATTAGAGCCTTGCGACAAATCAATAAAATTGTAATAGGATACAAAACCGTACATATATATAATAATTTGGTTAATCATTTTCCATCCCTTTTTGACTGTATACATTTCCTTGCAACTGTTTTTTTCCTTATTCCGCTTGTTGCTCATTTTAATTCCTTTTTGAATAAATTCCACAACTTCTTCGTAATTGTTTTGTCTTTTCTTATATAGACTTTCGTATTGTATTCTTCACAGAAGAAAGAAGCATCTCAATTTTTTGCTCTATCTACAGTTACATACGAACAAACACACACAACCCCTATCTTTTGTGTTATAAGAATTCTTCAGATTATTCGTCATTATACGCTTTTCTCCGAAATCAAAATAAGTATCAAGTATATACTCTATGAAAATGTGTATGTATGCTGGAAACAGTTTCAAAAATATCCACTCAAGTATCCCATCCTCGAGTTTTGTATCGATATCGATGTATAATCTATTCCGATTTATTGCTCCTATACATTTGATGCATGAGAGCCAGTCAAGTGGTAAACTGACATGCAGTGCAAATATAATGCCAGTCTTTGGCACATAAATAATTTTGTCTCTCAGCACGATAAAGCTTTTTGACACAAACATTATAACTCTGTATAAACGAACATGATTTATGTCAGTTTGGTTTAAATAACCAAATACAAAATTACAGGTGTGCTATCATAATAAGGTCAACATATTTCTGTTGTGTGTGTTCTGCTGCTACTGTTGAAAAATAAATAAAGTTTTGATTTTTTTGTAGGCATGTTCGACGTGAAGGTAAATAAAGCAGAACGACATTTTTGCCGAATTGGAGCAAGGTCAGTGTTCCTTTTTAATGTTTGATGTTAGATTACGAGAGCTTTTATTGATTTTGACGAAATTTCACTGTTTTTGGTTATGGTTTGTGTTATGGATTAAACCAAGACATGATGTTTAGAACATAAAGCTTTTATATTAAGTGAGCTTTTATTGGTTGTAAAGCTTTCTTGGTTTTTAATGGTTTGTGTTCTGGTTTATATCAATAATCGGTTTTTAGAACAGAAATGTTTATTTTAAGTGAGCTTTTGTTGGTTGTAAAGCTTTCTTGATTAAGCCGGCATTTCACTGTTTTGGTGATGGTTTAGTTTTTGGTTTAAATCAATAATAGGATTTTAGAACATAAAGCTTTAATATTAAGTGAGTTTTAAATGGTTCTAAAGCTGTCTGTCATAATAACGACGTCTAGTAAATCATTTTATGAGAATAATGAAATGTGAGCTTTTGTTTTTTAATTTAAAACTTAAGTTACATTTGAAACTAGAATAGGTTTGTTACTTCGATAAATATAACTTGAAAAGCTTTCATTTTAAAATAAAATGGACCAGAAGCTTTTAAATATTAAGGTGTCTGTACTTTTATATTTATAAAAGCTAAAAATGAAAGGTCGTGACTTACATTTTGAAAAGCTTTTAAAGGTACTTTTTTCTTATTGCAAGCTTCGAATTATAAATTACCAGATGTAACATAAAAGAGTATAAGTTTCCAAGACACGATTCTTGAGAAAAAGAATGGAATTTGATACTTCATATTATAACCCCTTAGCTAAGATTGGTGGAATCACTTGACTTTTCTCTTTTATTTTTATCTAAATATCAGATTAAGTGCATAAGTGGCTTTTATGAAAGATACATTTGTATTGTTCTTAATCACGTGTGTGTTGGAGATTTAAAGTGATTGAAAGGCCAATTTGCAGAGTTTTGAAACTTCAATTAGTATCAAAATAGCTACATCGAAAATAACGTTCATAACTAATTATCTAGAACTAAGTAATGGCGTTTTTGATTTACAAAACTTAAAAGCTTTCAAATGTTCTTAAGCAATTTGATGACACAGAATGTCAAGTGCTAGGAAAACACTGTAGTATTGAATCAGGCACCAACGATTATCGTGATCGTCAGAAGGGAGTTTTATTAGGATTAATAAAATTGTTTTTGAAAACTATGCAGTCTATAACATGCTTGTCAATATAAAGTGACTAAAGGCAGTTAATGATTCTAACTGAGAATCAATTGTAAAAACCCTTCCCGTATTGACGGTGTCGATATGGTTATCAGACGTAATATCGACGGTGACTATACTGTTACTAATTTGCTAATCGATTACTGATATTTCAGCAAATGAGGTAATGTTGGGCTACCTTTAGCTTGGCATTCCCTAACAATGTTTCTCATCAATCAGGTCCCTCACCAAATTAATTGAAACTAAACTGTAACCTAAAACAACCCAATTCATGAGTATCGTAGGTACTATTTTACTGAGGTCGGCGAATAGGAAACTAATGATTGGGAAGGCGCTCTGATGCATGTTTATACTGAACAAACGACGTATAGAGACCGAAAGCTCATTTACGCCTCCAGAAATGAACCAATCAGAGATATTATCAATGATCGACAAATTAAATCAAACACCAAACCACATGATTGACAATCACAACTTTTAAGCTTTTAGCAGACTTTGTTGTAATTGCGTGCCCCTTTAACTAAGAACTCATACCATGTGAAAGCTCGATTTGGAAAATTCTATATATACTTTCGTTACGTTTTTGTTACCGTTGTTCAACATGTAACACTAAAGGAGAAAAGAAGTAGTAAGAATCCTACATGGTATAACCGAAGTATATACCCTGGGCCATTGAAAGTGTCAACAACTTTATGTCAACTAGCGTTTGTCAGTTCGAACTGGTCGATAATATAATAATAAAACGTTTGTACCGAGTCGAGTGAATGCGGGAAAGCCGATACGTCAATAATCAAAAATGTTATCAAGTAAATCTATCGTTGTTAGAGCGGTGTAAGATATTTGGTGTATTTTGAATATTTGCAATGATTGTTTTGGAACGGGGTTTCACGGTTAGTTGCTAAATTGGTCAACAGTGTATTAACCAGACTGTGGAGGACTATTGGAAATAATGGTTAATGCTATGCAAACGAATCTCACATATGGATGATTTCGAGCACGATTGCACATATATATCTATTTTGGAAAGACGGCACCAAATTTTTATGTTACCACGAAAAAACAGTTGAACCAATACAAATGGTTCGCACCTAGTGAGATACGGCAAAATCTCGTGCGTCCTGTACAATAACGAAGCTCGGAGTGAGGTTTAATGGCTCTACCAAATCAATTACTGGAGTTTCGTTAAACAATTTGGCCATAGAAATGAACTCATTCAATCTCGGTAGGCCTATTGGATTATGGGTAGAGGTCTTCAGACCTATAATTAGTAGGCTATAGTATCTTTAGCGTGTTATATATTGGTTTGGGTGAACACATCTGTAAAACAGAAAATAATGGGGCGGTTCAATAAAAACACATAACATAAAGTGTTCCATATTATTTTGTCGCTTACTTCGGTATTGGGTGGCCTGTAAACCATAAATGATATCTGATATCAGTCAGGTAATCCCAATCGATTAGAATAGCTTGACTCTATCTTCTCCTATTTTTGATTCTATATATATGGTTTGAAACTTAGATAACCTTTTTATTTACCAACAATAAACTTAAAGCACAAAGCTTTTATTCGCCATCTAGCGAAAACCAAATCAAAATCGTGCCAACACATGCGCATGCTTCTGCTCCATTCGATTTATTTCTCCTTCGCCACAATTCAATTTCGAATTGATATACTGATGTATTTCTCCACTGTATTTTCAAAAATAGTTTTGTCCATCCAACTTTTGGTTAGAAAAGTTTATTATAATTTGAGGTTCAGCGAACATAAAAGCTAATTTTTGGGAAAACCGATTTCATCGTATAAAAACACTTTAAACCATCGTTAAATGGGATTGGGTTCGATAAGAGATGAACACAAAATAACCGAAATGACAAACAAAGAAAATGAGATAAGGCGGAAAGGAAAATTCGGAAAAACACTATCGATTTTTTTTTACAGTGAATAATTGGATTGCGTCAATTGGGTTTTTATCAACAATTTATGCTGTATATACATTTATACCATCTTAAGGGTGTTGTTAGAGTTTGTGTATATAAAATGTTCAATCAAACATGTTTCGAGTTGTCTATCTGTAACCTTTCCACAGTGTTACGATACATCAAGATTTTTAACGACATTAATTCCATCAATCTTTAAATACTATCGCGGGTCCAATAAACTTAAAATCCGATGTAATACAAAACACCATCCAAGTAATCTATATCATAATCCCATCAGTAATTTACCCAATTCTATATTCTGAATGTCCTGCCATAAAACGCCTTAATCACCATTGAAATTAAATTTCCATAAATTTTCCAACAACACCAACAAATTAATTTTTTAACAGTCACTTAAGTATATGTATACGAAAAAGCTTAATCTTATAAATAATGTTGTTGTGAACACACTAAAAATTAAATGACTAAATCAACTAACCAACCAACCATTCGACCAAACTATATATGTACTCCGACCACAGTTGTAGATACAGCAAGGGATCATAAACTATAATTCATTTGTGTACGATACTACCTAAATATGCTACAGTTAATCACCAATGTGTGTGTGTATCTGTGTATATGGGTGTGAGTGGGCGTGGGTGTTGGGTGAAGGTATCTAATATTATTATAAGCGAAAAGGAATGGGTGTTCCAGTATATGTATACACATATCGAACACCCATTCCTTTTCCCATATATGGTATACTATGTATGTAAATGGTTGCAATTCGAATGACATGTAAAGTATATCTAAATGACAACAAAAATCCGTTTTAACTCTATAAATTTTATGTGTTCGTGTCCCAAAGTAGGAATACAAAATTTTTTATTTTGGTTTGAAAATTGGATGGAAAAACCATAGAAGAGATGAAAGCATAAATCATTAGTATCTTTTCGAGATAAATTATCTATTCATGTGTCCGTTTCTCATATATACATGTATACTGTATATGTCTATGTGTGTCTACACAGTCAATTGCATGCACAATTCCCACAAGGCTTTGACTATATGTATAATCTTAGTGGTCTGGTATACTTTAACACTGCGTCTGTTTCCGCGGAAGCTTAACTGACCGAAATATTAGATGGCTCAATAGACTTGATCTCAGATGTCTTAATATCCCCTGCTGTTTACACACATACTCGCAACGTAAGTAATCTATCTATCATAGGCTCTGGGCCAACTAATCTAATCGCATCATCAGGTACATTTTATATGTATATTCCGACACAAATATTCTAATTTAAGCTGACACTTGAATCATGTATAGGTTTATTCCTAAAGAGGAAATGATTGCGATCTCAAAGACCTTATATCGATAAGCCTATCCTTTGTTCTTAGGTTTACTAGAAAGAAAAATTAATGTCAGTATGTGAGCAGGAGAAATTCCAAAGTGACTCTTCGCTCACTCTTGGACACAAAACTAATAACCTCTTTGGACCTATACAGGTAGATAGATAGATAGATAGATAGATAGAGAGAGAGAGAGAGAGAGAAAAAGAGAGAGAGTGAGAAACACTTAACATTGTCAGACCAGATGGGTGGCTCACATGGGTGGTATATTGTTAAGTGTAAGCACACTACAAGCTGAAAAATTGTCAAACTTTTATGTTTCTGTATTTGTAGGTGGTTACCTAAACGGTATGGCATGATATTGATACATTAGTTTTCTTTCGATATCGCATGTAATGTGGGCTGGTCCTGTTGACTGTAGGAATTACAAATTTCTTTGTTATAATACACTCACTTTAAAAGAAAGTTTGAACTTAAATAAAAAACGTGACCTCTACAGACAATGTGAAGTACCTCAGTCTTATCTTAACAGTAAACTAATCTGGAAACCTAATATAAAAAAAGATGAACGTAGAAAGATAGGGACTGGAACCCATCACATACTCTTGGTCGGTACTTCAAATATCAAATGTTTGAGATCAGGGTAGACTCGGTGGAGCAAACAGCCACTAAGCATAATCGAATGGCGACATCCGTTGTTGTTTTTATCAGTCTTTTAAAATCTTGCCCTACCCCCTTATGAAACTCCTTACGAAACAGAACAGAACAAATGTCGTCGATTGTGAGTCCAAGTAATGCACTTAATTGTTTTATTTCATGTGAAATATGCTGCTAGACACCACGAGAGGGCCTAAAAGCAGCAAGACGAATCAATGGTCTAGATGGCAGAGGTGATGTCCAGAAGAGAAGGTATAGGTCTCGTTGAAGAGTTTCGAAATTTTGCGTGAAGCCACTGAAAACCAAGTTCTCGGTTTGCCCACCAGGAGCGAAAGAACAAGAGGTTGACGAGGCAGAAAGTAAGGGATTACGATTAGAACCATCAAAGGTGACGTGGCAAAATAAAAGAATAAAAGATAACTATTAAGAGTTGGATGACGGCGGAAAGAGTTGTAGCCGCATTCAAACTCACGTTAGTAAAATCCAAGCAAACAATAGAAATTGGACATTTCTATAAGACTAAAATCCATCTTTCTGGAAACCTGAATAACACAAAGCATTCATCTTTTCTAGTATGCTAACTTTGTCCTGAAACGACCGACCAAACCATTTCGTTTCCATTCATATAATTAAAATTTCTGCCCGACGTTCCTACCATAGGACAAACTGGTTGATTGAAGCAGTTTTAAATACATAGAACTACGAGACACTGTCTCACAGGAAAGCATTCACGTAGGTAGCATGATTATTGGTACTGGGATACGATAGTTTACATGGGTGGCATATTGTTAAGTAAAAAGTACACTACAACTTGGAAAATTGTTTGGTTTTCTCTGAAAACTGGTTCTTAATGACCATTATATTGATATGTCAGTTTTCTTGAGATGTCGGCTTTAATGTGTTCTGGTCCTGTTGATTATAGTAAGTATACAAACTTCCTTGTTATGTCCCACAAACTTTAAAAAAAGGTGTTACCTTAAATGGCGGTATCCGACTTTGTTTTTATTGTTGACATTTTTAACAGTGATATTTTTTTACGGATGCGGGTCGTCAGCCCAGCGATCCAACCAGATTCGCCTCCTACGACAAGCTCTGGACACTGTGGTGGTATTCTATGGATCTCATGTTTCGTTCGAAATATTTACGAAACATGTTTGCCCCCAACCACAGGGCTTATTTGGCCCAAAACGCGACGTTGATGGCACATACCGAGTTCTATTCAATCACGAGATCAGGAATTTAATGCAAATTCCTGATATCGTGCATGAAATCAAAGGACAGCGAATACGCTGGCTCGGTCACGTTCTGCGTGCTGATCCAAAACGAATGATACAGCGATCTTTAAAGGGAGAACCGCCTTTCGGTAGGCGAAGAGGTCGCTGTCGGCGACGATGGCTCCACGGCGTAGAGAGCGATCTGGCATCTTCTGGTTGCTTGCAACAATATGAAGAGCTGGCTCGTGATCGAAACCGATGGAGCCAGATACTTGACACGGTACGGGCCAATTATGGCCTGTAAAGACCGATAAAAAAAAAAAAGTTACCTTAAGTAAAAATTCGTGACCCTTACATACACTATGACTGTGTACTTTTGTCATATTTAAAGTTAAACAGTAAACTAATCTGGAAACCTAAAATAAAAGTAAGGAAGATGTCACATAAAATCGGCCAACATCCATTTGTTGATTTGCGTTCAGTAACATATGCTGCTCTAGGGAAATTCAATGAAAAATCCAGAGATTTCTATAATTGAGTACTCACTACCAAGACTGACGAGCCACATCAGTGATCTCGAATCTCGATGATTAATCAAACTCACGCCGCACCTGATTTATGAAATAAAAAAACAAAGCGAACAAGAAGGAACAACGATGAAACCAAAAAACACGAACAAAGCTCGATGTGCCAAACTGCCAAACCGAAAACGCAATTTCTCCTCGTTTTCCCCTATACCATCGAAATTGCGTTTTTTTTGTTGGTATAAAATAGGCGAAAGAAATAGAAGGCAATGATTTTGACACGATCAGATGATCTCCATATATACCGTTTTTTCATTTGTTTAAAAAAATAACGGAAAACGAAACAGAATTATTGAATTTTAAAATTATACAACCAGATAATTAGAAGAGAGAGGGAGACAGAGACCTTGCATTGTATTAACAAGTCAAGTTATGGTTTTTGTTTTTTATTTTCAGTCTTTCTTAGATATCTGACGTGACAAGTCGTTTAAATTAATTTTATGAATTCCTTGGAATAACTTTAACAATTTACGGTGTAGTGGAGACGAAATCTTAAGATTATGGATAAGAACAAACAATGTATGTATCATAAATATTAATTTGTAATTTAAAATTAAATTAATTAAACCATTTTCTACAAATGTAGTCAAAACTTGAAAGGTTGTGCTTTGTAATTTTTACTTGAGTTACTATCATGATAGCAACTATCACTGTCACGATATAAGTAGCAGATCGTTTGGGCTTACTGTGAATGTGACGATAGAGTGTTTTCTTTATTATTTATTAGGAGGTCACTTATAAATTTTCAGAACCGTCTGAATCATATACATATAAATTAATCACTGTCTGGTTTTAATTATAGATGAGGAGCTTGGAAAATATCCTAGCAAACAGAAACAGAAAAGTCAAACTCAAAAGAAAAATATGAGTGGACGTGAACAAGAACCGATTGCAGGGTCATCTCAGTCAACTGGAAACTTGCCAAAACATGGGTTGGGTCAACCACAAGTATCATCATGGAGTGATCTACGACAAGTTGTATCAAAACATGATCCTTCCGAATTGAAAAAAACGTCAAGTGGCCAACGTCAGAATAAACAAAGTGATAAACCTGATACTGGTCATACGCAACCTGGATTGAGTCAACCACAAGTTTCGTCATGGGGTGATCTACGCAAAGTTGTATCAAAACATGATCCTTCCGAATTGAAAAAAACAGATCAACGTCAGAATAAACAAAGTGGTAAATCGGATGCTGGCCAGATACAACCTGGATTGGTCAAACCACAAGTCTCGTCATGGAGTGATCTTCGGAAAGTTGTATCAAAACATGATCCTTCCGAATCGAAGAAAACTGACCAACGTCAGAGTAAACAAAGTGATAAACCAGATGCTGGCCAGATACAACCTGGATTACAACCACAAACATCTCGGACTGATCTAGGAAAAGTTGTACCAAAACACGATCCTTCCGAATTGAAAAAAACAGATCAACGTCAGAGTAAACAAAGTAATAAACCAGATGCCGGTCATATACAACCTGGATTGGCTCAACCACAAGTCTCGCCATGGGGCGATCCACGAAAAGTTTTATCAAAACATGATCCATCCGAATTGAAAAAAAAAGATCAACGTCAGAATAAACAAAGTGGACCAGGTGCTGATCATACACAAGCTACTCCACCTTCCAGTGGCGAACAGCCAATGAAGAAAAACCGCAACAAATATCCTAAACAAGATGATTTAGCCACACAACAACAAGCAGTGACTCAGCTATCTGTTAAGCCGATTCCATCACAACCAATCTCTAAAGATCAACTCCCATCCAAGCCAATTCATCAGCAAACAATGCCATTGACACAAGAAATACAAGAAAAACTAGTTATTACTCCAGTACAAAGTACATCAGCAGCCACATCAAGTGTCCCATCTGCATCTTCGAAACCGCCTAAAAGAGGTAAAATTGGCTTCCAACCACTGGAAGTTGAGCTTGGATCATGTGTTGGAAGTAGAGGTCAAAAATTGAAAATCGAAGCAAATTATTTAAGAATTCAGCTCGATCAACTTGTGCCAAAGGCGTACCATTACGATATTCGTTTTGATCCGGAAAAATTGCCGAAGAAACTGTTACAGGATGTTGTTGAAAAATATCGTATTAAAAATTTTCCAAAATATTTTATTGCATACGATGGCCAGAATAGTATTTATAGTGCAAATCCTTTACCAATACCGGGCAACGTGCTAAAAGATGAATTATTGTGGCACGATACTCAAACAAATCGAGAAAGAACGATTACCATAACCGTAAAAGAAGTCGATTCATGTGTCATTGATCTAACAGCAATCAAGAAATATGTCAGGTAAGTACTGTCGAGGAGTGCCATTGATGTGAAACTAACTCTTTGCCCGTTTTAGTAAATCGCCGGGAATTACGAAACCGTTGCGAGCAATTCAATGTTTGGAAATTGTGTTACGGATGCCATTCTCGGGCATGTTCGTCAACGTAAACCGATCATTTTTCACTCGACCCAATCGAACAATCGATTTGGGTGAAAATTATGAACTGTGGACGGGACTATATCAAAGTGTTGTGTTAGGCGATGTGGCCTTATTCAACATAGATGTGGTCAATAAACCTTTTCCATCGGCTAGAAGTGTACTGGATATACTAACCGAAGTGATGAATGTTAATGTAAATCAGGCATTAATGAGACCGGAACAATTGCACGAAAATTTGAAGGGACTGAACTTGGTATATAAACAGCCGGGAACTAGCTTTTCGAATATATTTAAGTACAATGGACTAAAGGATTCGGCCAAAACTCAAACGTTTATGTTAGAAAATCGGAAATTGACTGTCGAAGCATATTTCAAGGAAAAGAACATTCCATTGCGCTATCCTCATTTGCCGTGCTTATGGTGTGGGCCACAAATAAAAAATATTTATTTACCTCTTGAATTCTGTAGCATTCAAGATGGTCAAGTGGTTAGGAAAAAATTGTCGGAAAATCAAATTCGTTCGGTTATCGCCGAAACGGCCACTTCGACCGATGTACGTAAGCGTCGAATTATGGATTTGCTCGCTAAAATTCGTCATAATGAATCGAAAGTGGTGAAAGAGTTTGGGGTGAATATTGGCGATAAATTCACGGAAGTTGATGCCCGAATATTATCCGCACCCGTCTTGGAGTATCTAACCAATCCAGAAGTTCGAGTTGATCGTGGCGTATGGAATGCTGAACGTGAAAAATTTTTGGATGGCAAAAAATGTACACACTGGTCTGTTTTGAAATTAGACGATCGGTGTCCAAATTCGGATATTTTTCGATTTGCTGACATGATATCGGATCTTGGGGCGAAAGCAAATATGTCGTTTGCGCCCAAATTCACCGATCTCATCGAGATGCGATCGAATAGTCGAAAACACGAGATTGAGCAAAAAATGGTAGCTCTAAAACGTAAAAATGTTGAATTGCTGTTTGTAATCATCCCGAATCGAAATGAAGCCTATCCCAATGTTAAACAGGCAGCCGAATTGAAATGCGGAATACTGACACAGTGCATTAAATCGTTTACGTTGGCGAGGAAATTAAATGGAAGCACCGTGTACAATATTTTGCTTAAGTTAAATTCGAAATTGAACGGGCTTAATCATAGAGTGCCACAAAAGTGTACACCACCAATAGGCAGGGGTAAAATAATGATAGTTGGGGCAGACGTTACCCATCCAAGTGGTACATTGGCTGAACCAAGTGCCGTGGGCGTAGCAGCATCATACGATACGAACGCTTTAAGATACAACATGTGTTGGCGTCTTCAAAATCCGACCCAAGAAATGATAACCGATCTAAAGAATATAATTGTCGAGCAATTGAATTACTATAAGAAGAATATGAATGGCGAGCTCCCCGATAAGATACTGTATTACCGTGATGGTGTATCAGATGGCCAATTTGAGGACGTACTAAATATTGAATTGTCGGCTATTTATGCGGCATGCCAACAAATCGGTCCTACCTACAAACCAGCTGTAACATTTATTGTCGTCCAAAAACGACACAATACTCGCTTTTATCCAGGAGCATCGCGTGTATCGTGTGGCAAAAATAACAATGTCATGCCAGGAACAATAGTTGATAAATTTATACTCGATCCGAGACAATATCAATTTTTTTTAGTATCACATGCTGCCATTCAAGGTGTTGCCAAACCAACGAAATACTGTGTGATTTGGGACGATTCGAAAATTAAAGCCGATGAATTGCAGGCGTTCACCTATAATTTGTGCCATGTTTTTACCCGATGCAATCGTTCCGTATCGTATGTAGCACCAACTTACTATGCCCATTTGGCGGCGTATCGCGGCAAAGTCTATATACAAAATGAACGGATTAATATGAATAATTTGGAGCAGGAATGGAACCAGCGTCAAATTCGGGAGGATGTGTCCAAGGAGCATCCAATGTTTTTTGTTTAGTTTTTTTATAACCTTAACATAATATAAATGCGAATTGAATTCAAAGTTTGAAAGGTTTGTTTTTGGTAGGCTCAAGATGAAATTTGCTTTTGTTTGTTTCGAATCTATCATTTTTTTTTCTGTGCGCTGCCTTTCGCCAGTACATCAAAATCGAGAACGTACTGCTATAGGTTCGATTTACATCTGCACATTGTAAAGCAAACCATTCCATCCTATAGTACTTACCTGGATGATGGGTCGGCCCGTGACCTCTGTACTCCTGAATTTACAAAATCGATAGTAATCTCATGATCAAAAATGCCTTTTGCATCCTTCTCCTGTTAGGATTTTGCACCAACCGCCGCAGATTTAAGAGGATTGGACCGGTTATTTATTTTTTGAATGTCAATGTAGATTCCTTTTTTTCTGTTATAGAGGCTAATAAAGAATCTTAGCCTGTTTGGGAATGAACTTTCCACCCTCTCATTCTACCCTACCAATGATGAGTTCATGCACTATACAGAAGGTGATCGGATAGTGAAAAATTCCCTTTATGGAAGGGCGATTGAGCCGTTACGTTTGAAGTGCTTCGATAATCTCTTGCTGAGATCTAGTTATTGTATATTTCTGAAGCTTATCATTATTGAGGTTCTGACGTTTTCAGATCTGTAATCACAATGGATGGATGAATATCTTGTTGACTTTGGCTTTGGGCCTAACGAATCTAGACGACTCACAAATCGTGGTGCATTCAAATTGTCGCGACCACTTAGGATTTTATTGTTGTGTTCACTTGACCAGTATGTGAGATTACCGATTGATAACACAATGTTGTTGACGCTTTTGTTACAGAAGACATCTTTTGTTGGTTCAATGAAAGTTCATTATCATAGTTTTCATTGTTCCAAGAAAAGAATGGGGTTTATTTATATTCTGAGCATTGCAGTTATGCGGAGAAATTTTCGATGGATTGTAATTCCGTTGACCAATTGTAGTTCATGAGCGAAAAGATTCCATTTTTCAAGTTTTATAGGTATTCGGAAACTGAATTCTGGCAACCGTTGCCAAAGATGCTTGATATTTTGTTGATATACGCCAGTGTAACTTCGAGTCTCGGCTTTGGACTTGAAACCGATTCTTGTTGATACTCTCTAGTGGAAAATTCTCGTATATTGAAATATGACGTTAAATAATGTGTCGATGACTCATTGTAACATAATCGTACCGGCTCTCAAATTTTCTGGCTCGTATCGGTATCTGTATTTTTTCGATAGATTGTTCCATCTCCACTGTCGCTGAATTATAGTTTTTTGGTCAACAATTTTAACCTCATTATCTGGAATAATGATTAAAGCTCTTGTTGGACCGGGTTCAAACTCCGATAAATACTTCTAGATAAAAAAGCGAGTTTTCATCATTCGATTACCATTTGTGATGTGTAGGAAGACATCTACCACAACCTGTTGAAGTGCAGAAATCATGGTTAGTCCATATTCTATGTCAGTAATATAAGCCGAAATTCTTCAGCGTAAGGTAGGTCCTTAAAAGGGAACTGTGATAGATTTAAACCCTATGGGTGACCTCGGAAATCATGGAGTTGGATTTCACATTGTCCACAGGTAAAAAAAGGCTGTACTGGATTTTCAGGCAGTCGATAATCGAATGTGTAAGCTTCAACCTGTCAATTTGTCTCTGATGTAAGTCAACCCCAAGATAAAGACTCATTTTACCTCAGCACGATGTCAGATTGGTGATTGGTGACTTTAATGCTAGAGCTGGCTGAAATCAGACCGATCTATGTAATAAAATAGGTCCGTACTCTCGATATGAAACTGCGACCGAAAATGAGGAAAGAATGATGTACCTTGCGATCGCTCATGATCTCAAAGTGGGAGGTACATTCTTTCCTCATAAAAACATCCATTTGGAAACATAGACACATCCACAAATTCAAAAGAGCGGGCTCGAGTTGTCAAAGACATGAGATCTTATTGGTCGTCAACCAAATTCGTAGGCAGTGACCATTATCTGATCACTGCAAAGCTACGATGGAAATTTTCGTAGAAGTCAAGGACGGCAAGCGAATATAAAACGCGATTCTCCTGTGAAGATCTGATAAATGAAGAAACGCAACCAAAAATATCAAGATTTTGTCAGCATTAGCATTTTGCGATCTAATTACCAATCTGATGAAGTGAACAGTGTCTGGAAAGTATTGGAACTAAGCGTGGTTTCTATAAAGGAATTACCGAATTGCACCTCGGTCAACCCTCGGTGAACTGCCATTCGGGACCAGGATGGAAACCTCTGTGAACTTTTTTCTTCTTTACTTAATATTCCACGTGTACCACAAGCTGTATTAGAATACTCTCAAATACAGACCGCAGAGATGATCATTGAGGATCCATCCTATGGAGAATTCACCATGACCATGCAATGATTGAAGAAAAATGCAGTTGGTTTAAAAATTTGTGACTACTCAAAAACATCGTCTATATAGTGAGAATATTTAGCCTGATAGCCATCTGTTAGTGTGTTGGACTAGCTTGCCCTTAAAACAGTTTGGATTAATTTAGAATTTATAGTCCGGTACCAGCCAAGCTTGTAGGAGGCGGGTAGTTTTGTAACTGACCCCAACTTAATTCAAAACACACTCTATCTATAGACTTGTTAAGCTTCTGCGAATTGGTGTTAGAGTGACGCTTATTTATGGCGATCATCTCACTTCCACTCACCTGGGCTAACATATAGTATTGTGTTGAAAGCATACGTACTGGGCCAATATATACGATTAGAAAATGATTTGTATGTATACATATATTACCTACCAGTGTGTGTATGTGTGTGTATTTTTGCAACCATATCCTATATATTGTGTGAAAACGAAAGCTCTGAAAAGTTTTATTTTAATCTTGTGACAATTTATTACCAATCTGGATTATGCTCATATATTTCATGGCAACATATCATATAAGATGTATTATAACTGTTTATTATGGGGCAAAAATTCATATCTTCATAATAAACCTGGATGCGCACATACGTATATACGTCTATGTATACATACATACGATTATCGTTATAGGATTTAGGAAAAACTTTTTTCTCGTTACTGTTCCATTGTTGTTGTTGTCGAGTAAGGTGTTACATTTTATTTAAAATAATAGATATTTGAAAAGGCTTTTGGAATTGGAGTATTACCCAGGGGAAAATGCAAACCGACACAGTAAAAAAAATAAAAGCGATGAACAAGAGTTTTCCATAATTTTCATTCATTGAATTTCGATTACGATATGGTGAACGTATCTATAGACGAGTGTATATACGTTTGGAAGGCACATCGGTGTTCGACTGTGTTATAACGAAATGAAAATATAATTTTGGAATTTTAAATTTTTATTTTTCGACTCATTAAAATTCGATTTGATTATGTAGAATTAGTTTTTAGAGTGTTCGTGTACGGATCTGTCATTACCTTTGATGGTGGTTTAACGCTCGTTTTGATAATAAAACACTGTAATAAGATAAATCGTATGGATTAATTATTACATGTACTATACGGGAGTGCAAAGATGGGCGTTAGCAAATGTTTAGAGCTTCAAAATTGAACGATGGAGCGATTCTCGACTAGGTTTGGAACAATAAGGATTGAAACTATTGTTAAATAATGCTTTAAAGTTAGCCGAAAGTTTCCAGCCGGAAAAATAAAAATATCGGTAATGCAGATAGTGTCTTCCCACATGAACCTTATCCAATTTTTTTTCTAGTGATAATCATTGACAAACTACTTAGAACAAACTCCCATCTAGCCATTACACTCTGGAGGTTGATTTTATTGGGATTTGTGAATTTATACATAACAATTAAAGTAATTCTTTTACTATTTTCCGTTGAGTTTGGTAATTTTTCGATGCATACAATTTTTTTTGACTGGAAAATGTGGAACAATAATTTTTGGTTGGAAATCAATTGAAAAATATAAAAAATATTACTTTCGACTGGATTAGCAAAGGCACTATCAATATTTTTTCTGCTGGAAACTTTCAGCTAACTTTAACACCAAAATTTAATGGTCGAAAACTGTTATTTTCAGATTGAAGACAGAATTATATCACTTATCAGTTCACCTGGCAACTCCTTGTCGTCCCGGATTTCATTTCTATTTTCTTTCGCTTGGAGGTGTTACGTCAATTCGTATTTTGTCAATATATGAACGAAGATGTATTCCCAGTTGCCAATGAATTTGAGTATACAGACTGGAACTATATTGCGCATCATTGTGCCAAGCTTTTCTAAGTACCAATCAAAGATATCCTTTGGAACCCGATTTAATTCATTCTTTTGGTATTCTAATGGCCATATTTCAATAGCTTTGCTATGAATCATTTCAATTAATTCTTAAAAAATGATCTTGTCCGCAGCAGAAAGATAAAAAGCCCAGCTCTTCTGAAGCTTTCCACTTGACTGTTTGCTTTTGTGGATCATTAGCAGTGCCACTTTACTGTTTGCTTTTTCGGATCATTTCACATTTTGAAACTGTTTGCTCGTAGGAATATCTTAGGAGTAGTGACCGCATGGTACTACTGTAAACTGTTTATCTACCCTCCTACGGAAACACTGCAACTTTTTATTAAGTGAATACTGAAATACTGCAACTTTTTATTAAGTGAAAGGCGGAACATGAAAGGCCCATTTTACCTTTAGTTGAATAAAACTCTTTGAGTAATTACCAAAGGTGGCCAACCAATACTACTCCATTGTTTTGAAATCGCACCTACAATGGAACTTGATGCATCGATATAAAGGGATTGTTGAGACTATTGCTAGTTGGGCCATGACAATTTTAATAGTCATACACTTTCATGGCTGAGACGTTGAAGATTTTTCAAACTTTTTTCTGTTGGGTAATTCTCAACAAATTATAGAGTGTATAAATTGAGATCTTATCAACCTTTTACAGGTTGTACCAACTGTAGTCAAACTGTAAGATCTTAGAGAAATTTCTCGTCCGTGTTAATTTTAAACGACAAACAATGAACAGCGGACAATGCCAGACCTTTCTAAAACCGGTTGCTTCCAAAAAACCTTTCCATTCCATTGGTTTCGGCTGAGCACGCAAAGAACAGCATTATGTTGCTTATAAAATGAATTTGCCTTATTTATAGGTCAACAGCAAGACGACACAGATGAGGACAGATACAACTTTACGTTACACAAATATAATCTCACCTCTTGAACATTTTCGTTCGCCATTTACATGCACTATGAGATATGACATAAGTCAGTTTGGTAAGTCACCATCTCTAGCGTTATTGTCGGTAATCAACTGAGTCGATTTAATTATTCAAATTAAGGGATTCAAACTTTTGGATATGCTTCTTCGTTTCTGGTATATTCAGCTGAGCTTAGAATAATTCTTTATGATTTTATTCATGCCAATACTCGAAAATCAACATGGCCAGTGAAAGCATTTTGTTTCAATTTAACTTCATAAATTTATTGTTTTGAAGTGGTTTATCAATCGAGAGTTATGTGGTGCTCTCCTGAATTTCTCACGCAGTTATCTCAATCGTTAGTTTTCTTTTCAGAAGAGCCGTACTCAAATCAAGGTATTTGTTGTAGTATCTACTGTCCATCACATGAATGAAGAGCTTCAGGCTGATACATTTGTGACTTTTCTTCATTGGACGGAATAGTGTTCACGTCTTAGTTCTATAGGGTTCACACCAGCTGCTACTCTGATGGTAAAAAACTTTAAACAAAATTATACTTCATGATTTAAAGCCTGTTTGGTATCCACATTTCGGACGGCAAATACTTTATCGTTAAGCCACATTGAGAGTAAGCTCTTATTCTAAAAAATATAATTTTAAAAATCTTGCTATGCCGGATTTTACTGGTCATGGTTTTAGAAGTTTTCTAAGCCGTATCTGCTTTCGACTAAAACTAGATTCATATTTTCAACTGAAAGACAATATGTGCTCATTAACTATCCTCTCTGTCCTAGTGCAAACTTCTCTTATTCCTCTTGTGATTAAAGGATCTCGTGACGTTGTAATTTTGTTTTCATGACATCTTATTCAGACTGACTAAATTAATTAACTAAATTAATTAAATTGTTTCAGATACCTGAGCGATAAGTTAAAAAAAAAATTCTTTCAGAGTTCTGTACTTATGTTCTAATTAGGTTTGATGTGCGGATGAGAGTTCAAATAAATAATAAAACTAATTAATTAAGTTACAGATTCCTGAGCGAACTAATAAATTTATTTTAGAATTTTAATTTTAATTTAGTTTTAATTTTATTCAAAATACAGAAGAGCGGATAGGCGTTGCGGACTGGAGAATGCTGAGTGGCGATTGCAGACTAGCAGATTAAAATTGTGATTGTCTTGTGATAATTATAGTTTAGTACCGACTGTCATGGTGTCTGTAACCGGGTCGCTCTTTCCTAACTAACATACCTTCCAATCCTTACCTATCGTTTTATGTAAACGGCTGTAGGAATAGGCCCGGCGTTATCCGGGAATCTTGCCTAGCGCTTGGTCCTACAGTCCTATCAATCAATCAATCAATCAATGACATCTAATTCAGACTGACTGGCCGCATTTCAGGCATCAGCAGACGTTTGTATTGCTGGTACTGTTTAGTTCAGTGGATTGGGTGGTGGATGATTTAAAGCATTTATAACCCATGTAGAATGAGAAATTGATGGGATTGATGTGGGTGACTCGGATAATTTTTGATTAGCTATACAGACAATACGGATGTTGGAATGATTGGTTCATTTGCATTCAAAATGGGATTTGGCACTACATTAAGTGGTATATTTGGAGGTGTCATTCGTACATGATGCATTGAATGCATAAAATGTGTTGGTGGAATTTGAATCATTAAATGAGGAGGTAAATGTCTTTGTATAGTTGAAATGCTCTTGAACCTGGAGGATCAGGTGGCATATGTACTGAAGGTGGCAAATGAGCCATTGGTGGTAGACGAGAAGGCCGATTCATCAATTGGTTTTTTAATTGTGACGTTATCTGTGATGGAATATGGTTTGCCTAATAAACTGTTGCTCTTGGTAAACGGTAAACTCTAATATTGATTTTCTATTTCTTTTCTGATGTTTGGCTTTGCTGCGAGGGCCGCATATGTGATGGCATCATACCAAGTGGTAAAGGATTGCCATGTGATAATATCGATGATGGGGGATGAAACATTTGTCTTGGTTGAGACTTCATTGAGGCACTGGTAATTGTTGGTTGAATAGTTTGTAGATGAGAAAATTGGGTTGGACCAACCGGTTGTGCGGGATTTATAAAAGGCGGTATTATTGTTTCCGATACAAGATTTACAGGTAAATGCTGGCTTTGTTTCAACTTCTCAAGCTCTTTTTTCCGGCCTGTTTTAATATTTTATTTCGTATTGCCTCACGGGTCAACTTCAACTTTTGTTGAGTGAAATCTTCTTCCATCATTTTGGCAATTTCTTCTTCGTCCATATCAAGCACATTGTTTTGCTTAGTTTTTAAGAATCAACTGTTGAAATTGAGTCACTTATATTTTCGATCGCTGTGCTTAACGACTCGACGACGGGCGTTGCCATAACTTTAGCCGAATTAGTTCTTTTAGCGAAGGCTCTCTCGTTTGGTGGAGTATCAGGTCGTTAAACAACGGTCTTGACTCCATCGTCCGAACTTTCTTCAAAATCATTTAAATGTATAATTTGGTGATCTTTTGTCTTGCATGTTCATCATCAGAATCATCACTATCTTGTTTTTCCATTACTTTTTGACTTCCCTGTCACTATCGGAATCGCTATCGAAATCAATATGTCATACAGAACTGCACTATCGATATCTTCTCTCGTCTTCGAAATCAGACGAGCTACCTTGTCGATTGATGCCTGGTCATATAAGAATCGAGTCAGACACCTTCCGCTTTAACTGACACCGTTTGGTTGGTATACTTTAAATAATCTATAATCCTACTTTAAACGCTTATCGCATCCTTCTCATCCCACCGGTTATACCGTATAATACGTATATTCATCCACCTTAATACACGAAACAAATAAATTAGGTGACATAATTAAGTTAAATGATTTTTTATGTATGTTACACACGTCATTCAATCAGATGTATATACGTATACAGCACACGTCATAATTAACACACAATAAAAGAAAAACCTGAAAATATTTCCCGCATGAAAACCCAATTTTCACATAAAATGTGTATATATCACAGCACAGCAGCCATATATAGAGACGAGTACCATACCAACGAATACACGCAAGGTACATAAATTTTTCATTTTTCTTATTAAACATTTACATGGGAAATTATAAGATCTACGATGTATGTGTATGTGTGTGTGTGTCAGGTATGCACACACATCGATATGTATGCTCAAAACAATAACAACACCAACCGTTATATTATATAGGAACAGTGGCAACAACAATAAAAATACACGTTTTTCACACATTTCACCTTTTCAGTTTTCATTCATAAAAAGGTTTACCTCAATTTTTTTCCCTATTTCCATAATACATTTTCATATTTTGTTGTTGTTGTGTTTTTTATTGTTTACAACATGAAAAACAAAAATACTTAAAACACAGGTATAAACAATATACATATACTGTTAAAAAGCTGAGTTACACGGTGATTTTCTCTTCGAGGATATGGAATTTCCCCCTTTAACTCCATCCCTGGTTATTACTCTATACTCATCATCAGCCCATATATATTTAGAATTGGGTTATTGGGTATTCGGAAATTTGCATGTCACGGTGTGTAGACGAATTTTATGGATCGATCGCTGCATGTGACCGGCATTTATTTGTAACTTTTTGGGGTTTAAATGGATTAGGGTGGTGGCAAATTTTAACTCTTCACCCAAATGAGCTTTTACAGTAGTATAGTAGTGCTACTGATTTAGCAAGCATGGGATACCAATTAAATTCAACGTAACCGAACTTGAACAAACAGAATCGAATCCATATATTATTGGGGAAGGTAGGTGTCATGCCAACATTCAGGAAAGCGTCTCTAATGTAGATCATGCCTCAATCATGATTATAAGTAATTCGTTTCATCACCACCCGATCTAATCATAGTGCTCAGTTCGTTAGACAGTGTGTGTTTTCCCCATTTAAACCTGAAATTATTGCGATCAGGCACTGTTCGTTATAACGTTAAAGTATGGTTGGCTGTAGCCTGATCGACAAACTCGAGGCACAAAATATCTGATTCATCTATACCACGGACCTGAAAATATAAATGCTAAGGCCAAGCTTTCACTTTGGATCTATCAACATTCATCTCAGGATACTTCAACTGCACAACTGAATTGACGAAAGCTTAAACGAATTAACCTCGTCGACTAGCTCAGTGCAGAAACTAAGATGGTGAACACTTGCCATGGTAGCTTGCCATGGTAGCAGTATATTCATCAAATGTGACAAACATACTTGCTTCTTCCATGAACAGTGGTGGTTCAAAAACACTTGCCTGGGAAATTTAACGACTGAGGTTGTTTTCCCGGTTTGAGAATCATGTCACTTTCCATAATAATAATCTATGGCTTAAAAGTCGTAAGCGACTCTAACCGTGTCTCAACAAGGACCTGATGACGCCTGATACATAAATTGGTGCCTATTGTAGGTGGTCCGCCAAACTAGTGCTTTTTCTCGTTTTTTATGTCAACGGTAAGAATCGAACCCAATACTTTTGGTTGGCGACCTGACTCAAAACCTAGAGCTACGTTTGATATCTACATCAGATACTTGATTAGCTTGGAAATAACAAAAACCAATTCCAAATATTTTGTGACATTTATTGGCACAGTTCTATCATTTAACCTGGAGACTGTATGGATTATAGATCTTTTATATGAGAGTTACACCTTGCACGTGACCAGAAAAGTTTTGAATGTGGGGTATCGGATAGTGGTCTAGAATGTCGACCATATGCAGCGGACAAAAAACAGAGGATGTCGATGGCCAGCAAATCTCTAATTCTACCATATGCTGGAACTCTTATTTCGCAGTTTATGGCGTACCAGATCTCGTCTTCGTGGCCTCGATATTGCCAAATGACCTTCTATAACAATATGATGTACCACGGAATGACTAACTGGTAAATTATAATTTGTCTCCGCTGTTAGCTAAGGAAATTTCTGCAGAAGCATGCATAGCCATTGTCGATTGTCTTTTAAATTCAAAAATATTGACGTCAAAAAACGTCGTACAGAGAGCACTGAAAGGTTAGGTTATTTATCACGTCATGTATATAGAGTCGGCTGTTATATAGGGTCGAAAGTGCGGCCGATTCGACTAGGGTTTATACAAGATTTTTGGATCACTATAGCTGTTTAAGGCTTAAAATGTTACCTATAAAGATGGTTCGGATAGTCCGATCCAGAATATTGCCCTTGGTTAGTTGTGCGAGTACGACGTATTGGCCGGATAATTGTCTGTCGCGTTCGCCTGGTGCACCTATATTTAGTTGCCTGGCAATTTGTTCGATTCGTGTCACTCAAACGAGACGCGAATGAGTTAGATGTCAAAGCCGGTTGTTGCTCGTCCTGATTTGGCCTTTCTCTTGCACTAGTAAAAATGGCTGTTTCATTACCAGAGAACTATTAGGTCTCGCAGCCAGAGTCAATAAAAAGGCCAAGTTGGGTAGGTCAGCCAACGCAATTCGAACTAGTTCATGGAGATGTCGGGTTCAAAATGACCAAATAACTGAGACACCCTTCAAGACTCTCGATATATCTGAAGGGTTCGGACGGTTACGATCGTCAAAATCCTGTCTCCTGAAGCAATGTCTATAGCTGCCTTACGTCCGATGGCGCGAGACGGGTTAGTAAAAAACTTTTAAAATGCTCGTAACGGTTGTTCTGGGGTGGATTCTTTAACACGTCCTGCATGGAATCTGACAGTATTTCTGTTTGGAACTAGTCATCTTTTGCAGGTAAAAGGTGATGTCTGCCAATGCAATCCAACCTTTGATGTCGTCTATCCATAACGGTTGAAGTGGTAGTATCATAACTATGTTTTTGTTATATTTTATATATTGGTTATATTGGTGACCCTTACGGCCCTTTTTAGGGTATAACACGCCAAGACAAAAAATAACGCGTGTGCAAACCCCCACGCAATAGATTATGGGTCTTTTATGAGAGAGTATCACTTACAATTAAAAACAGAATGTAAGTAAGTATACGAGACAGATGGGGTCACATCGTTGGCACAAAATGGGGCGAAGCAATGGCCTGTTAAAACGACACAGCACAACACAGCTCCAAATCAAGTGTACATCCCTTATCTGTTTATATTGTATCTGTGTAGGATGAAAAATCCCATCAACCAAGATAGTATAATCCAATTGTAAATAAAAATACAAACACGACCAAAAATCTTATCACACTAATCTTGGACTAACAAAAGGAGATAAAACAACAAAAAGGATGAACCAAATAAAGTCATCCCAATAAAAATGATCTCTTTGTTGTCTTGAAAAATCTTTTAAATCCTTTCATCATTCTCGTGTACACATAAAAAAAAATTAGCTCGCAGTCGTGAGCACTACCACAACCGCATCGTCAAGTCCGTACACTATAAATCGAGCCAAATCGGGCAGCATCCTATGCCTCGTCGTGATGAAGGTTACTGTTAAGTCTCAACATAGCAACAAACACCACCGACAGATTGCAAGAAAGACACAAAAATCATTTCTCGTCCTATGCTATAACAATGTTACACGTTTAAGGAATCCCAGGCAACATGAAAATTTATATTTTTTGTTTTTATCTGGAACAATGGGAAATTTTCATTTTCCTCGGATTTTTTTTTTATTATTGTTATCTTGTCCGAAAATAAAATTTTGGCCCAACAACAAAATGCGACAACAATAACAAGTGGAATTAACAGAAAAATTAAAGTGAAAATAATACAAAAACAACTTTTCGGGTTTGGTTAACGTGAATGACGGTGGGAAAACGAGGGTTAGAAATCGTTTTTTTTGTTGTTGTATATATAGATATATAGACGTTTGGTACTTGGCGTCCTATTTGAATAACACCATAATGAAAATTCGATTTATCTCGATAGAGCGGCGTGGAGGACCTATTTGGAGTGTTTTGATAGAAAAAAAAAATTTTCGTTTCAAGATCGATTTGGCGTTTTTGGCAACTACAAAATTGATGAAAATCAAGATAACGCAATTATTTTCGTTTTCATTTCGTTTGAAAGTTTTACTCGTGTGAAGGGTGCCTGCCGTCTTGCCAATCGAATTGTTGATATATGTTTGTTGAAGATAACATATTTTAAAAATACATTTTAATGGTTGGAATTCTGAATAATTTATATTATGTATTTTGTGAAGTGCCAAAGTTTTTCGACGAATTTTCGATTTCTACATATAACAAGTAGGGTGTAATTTCGAAAACTCTTGTAACCGCAATATGACCTTAATATTATAGGGTTTGAAGCGTGATAAGGTCATCGTTTTCAGAACACTACTCTGTATGTTTCAAGTATAAAGTTCATGTTTACGATACCTTGCTTTATAAGTCTGATTGAATCTTACGTTGAGACGAAACTGTATTCAATAACTATATCATCCTTAATTGTAAGAATAAAGCATCATCCTCACATGGCTATCCAAATGGAATTAAAACCCACAACTCTATAACATCTTTTTTACTGAAAACCTTGTAAAGGCTGATGAATATTTATATACGTTCAAAAATAAAGCCTAGTGACTGGGTCCAGTCTCAGCATGCTTCACGTAAAGGGAAATCTCGCAAGAGTTTTTTATGGTGGCGTTCCTTGATATTGAAGGCGCCTTAAAACAATTTAAAAACGAAGGCAGTTCTGGAGGGATTGTCGTTCATAGGCTAGATTACCCTGTAAGTGGGTTAATTAATCATGCTTGGGTGCAGGATGGTTAACTCGGAGCAGAAAGAATCCACCATCAGGAGGCGAGTGGATAAGAGAACCCCACAGAGAGGTGCCTGTCTCCTCTTCTCTGGAACAAAGCAAACTATGGGTTGATAATCGCGGGAGTAGATACATCTCTCTTGAATGGCAGGAGACTAGCTTTTACAGACAAGGCAAGATTTCTAGGTGTAATCTTGGACAGTAACCCTGACATTTTGGAAAGCGTAAACAAGACAAATATAGCCATGTACTAGTGCAGAAACGCCTTCGGAAATAGATGGGGCCTGAAGTCGCAGCTGGTATACTGGCTATTCACTTCCGTATTTAAATTTGTATTTATGCATGGGGTGAGCGTGTGGTGGCCAACTCTTGATAAAGTAACGTACAAAAAGCGGATCGAAAACGTGCAAGTAACGACGTGCATGCTTATAAGTGCGGCACTGAGGACAACACCAACACGTGCATTGGAGGTTATGATTCATCTTCTCTCCGTCGATATTTATGGTAAGCAGATGGGGGCAATTACGGCCACCCGACTGTTAGCCATATCTCAGTGGAAATATCTTCTGACAGCACAACAACTTCGGACGCGTCAAGCAAGATCGTCAGTAAACCGATTCAAGTGTTTGAAGACGCAACACAAACCAAGTTATCACTACGGGGGGTCAATTTGCCAAATCAAAGATACGTTGTACCGACCTAAACGCAAGATATTTACTAAAGCTATAATCAATGATATTCTAATGAAGTACATCGAAGAAATTGTTAGAATACGATGGAATGTCAGTGCAGCTAAAAGGAGTTACAAGTGTGGTTATAAAATTAAATTGCCGAATCCATAAAGTTCCTTTATTGATTACACACACCCAAGAAGGATTAAACATATTAGGAATGGATTGGGTGCGTTTGATTTGGGTATCCAGTTGTCACTATCTGATGAATCAACTATCAAACAATTAAAAATGGAGAATACCATGGCAAACAATGGGAATGAAAAGTATTTAAATAATCTTGTTAAAGGTATGTGCCAGTCGTCTAGTCAAATTCTTGATGAAAATTTCGAATGATGTAAAAATTTCAAAGCTCCTTATAGAGGGCGCTGATCCAAAGTTTTTTAAAAGCCTTCCAGTTCACAAATGGCAGCAGTAAAAACAAAAATGAGCGATTAGTCGATATAGGAGTATTGAGGTCAATGGGCATCTCCGATCGTGGCCGTCCGGAAATCAGATCCATCAGTTCGACTTTGTGGAGACTTCAAAGTGACAGTGAATCCACAACTGAAGATACAACGGTATCCAATTCCTCGAATTGAGGAATTACTTCATTTACTTCAAAAATTGGTTTAAAGCTGAGGCGTGCCCCAAATTTCTATTGATGAGGATTCGCTGGATTTTGTTGTAATAAACACAACACACACAGATTTATATGGATTCTAACGAATGCCTTTCGGTATTGCTAGCGCACCAGTTTTTTCCAGAAATTTAATGAGCAATTTTTGATAGATTTGCCTAGCACGGCAAGTTATCGTTGTTTCAGGTGAGACCTCTATGATCACTTGAAAACTTTGGAATTATTATTTAAACGATTAGATTCCGCTGGATTAACAGTAATGTAAAGAAATGTGAATTTCTGATGAACAAAATTTACTATCTTGGTCGAAATTATATCACAAGATGGAATACAGCCTTCACACGAAGAAGTAGAAGTAATAAATAAGCCTAACAATTTAAAGGTGGAATTTTTAAAAAATTTCTCTAGCATTTCAGCACCATAAACGAATTACGTCCGCTAGATGTATACTTTGATTGGAATGAGTCAAGAGCACGTTCGTTCCAAGCCATACAAAAAAGGAACTGTGGAAGTTAGCAAACTTGTTCACTTCAGGAACGATTAACCTATTACACTAGCTACCACTGTTTCCAATTATGGAGTGGGAGCTTTGATATCTCACCGGTATCCTTACGGTGAAGAAACACTCATTTCTTTCGCATCCAAAACGTTAAATGAACATAAGCGTCGATATCGGCAGATAGACTGTCTATTATTTGTGGTTGTGTGGAAAAAGCTTCAAGTTTTGACTTACTAGAGAGTGGAACGCTGTGTAATCATGTTAATGGGGTATAACTACACAATTTGGTAAAGGCCAACATCCGGATTTCGAAAAAAAGGAGACATGTTTGCATATATCGAAAATGTGTCTGATAAGGACATTTGTGATATTTCCATAGAATTTAAAATTATACGCCAACAACTGGCAAGACGTCATTGTTGGTGGCCCGGTATTGATCACGCCATTGAGAGAAAAGTACAAAGTTGCAAGAGTTGTCAGAAGGTTTCAGCATAACCTTCATGAGAATTGTCCTTCACGAGAATTTTTTCAGTTTTCTGTTGATGATCGCGTGTTTGTAAAGAATAATGGTAAAGGGAAGAAATGGTTGCTAGGCAAGATAATCACTAACATTGGCCGAATAATGTACTCAGTTAGAACCAAATTCACCCTCGTACTCTTACGTTAAGTGACTATGAGATGAGTGAAATGTTGTCAAAAGGAAAAATAAATGTACAACACTTCGCCATCACAAAAAACACCGACTACTTTACCACAACCAATAAAATCGCCTGAAATGATTCGACAAGAAAGTGTTCTTCTCCGCTTACGACAACTATCAGTCAACCAGTTTAAACGAGGAAGCGGGCGTGTTTTTCAGAATCAGATGTAGAACATGCAACAGTTCGTCGATCTGTCACCACTACATCACCGGACTACTCTGTTATTTATTAAGGTATTAACCGGTTGTGGCGTAACAGTCGGGTCAGTCATTATTCATCGCATGTTGAGCTCAGTATATGTTGGAAGAACATAAAAATAACGATCTTAAAGATCGAGCTTGATAGTAAATTCAATTCTATGCAATAAGGCGAAATTTTCTACATCTCTGCAATTGGGCAATATTTTCCGAGCTTTCAAGTTTATTTATTAACTGGTACTCAAGTGATAGAACAGAGTGAAAATAGAAGCTTCAAAATTTGTAAAGTGAAGGTTGAAAAATTTTCTGAGGTTGCACTATTAGCCACCAGGTTAATGTTGTGTTACGATTTCTTTTTATCACTTTTTCCCGATTTTAATTTATCGCGGTTCCAATTCTAACTAAAACGCTACGCTTCGCGTATTTATACTCAATTTGCCCGCTTCTCGGTCATTGTTTTCGTTTGTTTATTATTTCGCATATGACCTAGTCTGTCGCAGACCCAACATCTGATTCTGTTGTTGCTATCTCGTAATCTCATCGATGGCTCATTTACTGCTCGTTTCTCCTTATATTTCGAGTTATAGTTTTCTGGTGATAACTCAATTCGTCGCATTTTTACTGCTGGTTTGATTATGTTATATGCAGTTTCGTTTGTTAAAGCAGAAGCGATGGTGTCCGCAAATGTTATTATCGATGCGAACGCTACCACACGTCTTGTTTCTACATCACGAAGACATTAGTAAAAGCATCAATTTTTACTCTTTCTGTGCATTCGGGCGTCATATTAAAGTGTGCGAGATGCACCAATCGCTTTTTTTCTGCAACAAACTACATACTGTAGTAATTGATTCTATCACTGTCCCGGCGTTCAAATTCTTGAACAATCTGCAACATATCGGCTACACCGCCTTTTAACGCCACTAAAAGAGATGTGACTTGGTCTTCCTAGCACCAATTATTTCTTAATGCTGCCGTTTAAAATTGTAATTTGAAAATGTTAAATGACGTTGTTCCGTCGAATGTCGGTGGGTTTAATTCAGTCGCTTCAAATTGTTGCTTCATTTGACTTTTTACTGTATTCACTTTGCGGCATTAAAGAAATGAACATTTCACGGAACTTTTCACTCACTTCGGATATAAAATGCCGTTGAATATTCTCTTGTTCTTCCAACCTTTCTAGCACAGTTTCTTGTCCGATTTTCAAATTATCTTGGATGGTTAGTATTTGATACATCGCGTTTGATACGTTAGCATTTTTTGCGGTTTGATATGTTAGCATTTGATACATCTGTTGCTCCTTCAATCTGATCCACAGCATTTGTTACCCCAATATTAAAATCGTACAGGTCTGGATTCATATTTTCTTCCAGCAAAGCTTGTCGTATAGCTTCTTTTACGCTCCCTAGTACGCTTACTTAGTACGCTAAGCTCGTTCTTCAGCTCCTACACTTTTAACTCTGTTAGATTCATGTCTCTTCATCTATTATCCCATCGCTGTCACCAATTATTACGATTTCTCCTAGTAGGGTTTCTAACCAATCCACGGTCCGATCACTGGATTGTGAATGATAAAAACCACTTGCTTGTTTTTCTCTATAACGTTTATTATTAATCAGCACAATTAACTTTAACACTACAATACTTACAATAATAACTTTTTACTGTTACTTTCACTATTTCACTTTTTATCACTTTTACCCGATTTTAATTTATCGCGGTTCCAATTCAAACTGAAACTGAACGCTTTCTGTTCGAGTATTTATACTCAATTTGCCCGCTTCTCGGTCATAGTAGAAGTTTTCACCTGTATACAGCGTTCATGTTGATTTCCAATTGCGAACATTTAGTTATTCTATTCAATCAGAGATGTCACTCGTGTCCATAAAACTTGCAAATTATATGTATTGCCAGTGCTTACTACAAAATTGTGAAGAATCTAATAAAATTGACGTCTCTTACGATTTCGAAAAAGAATAGCTTTTCCCAAAAGCACACGCTTGGTTTATAGAAGAACCGTTAAGTTTAAACAATGAACTGGATTCAGATGAGTTTTTCACTCCTCGACTCATATAACAACGTCAACTGCCGTTTGTGCAGATGTTGTTGTGTATATCTCTATATGATTTGTGCCACCACACACCATTTTCATATATGGAAAAATTACATAATTTTCATCATCATATTTTATTAAACCAAACAAGTATTTATAGAGTGCGATCATATAAACAGATATACATACACATACATTTCCATGCTATGTACACGTACATTAATCATATATAATATAAAACTTAACTATAATCTATGCCATTTTTCTTCGTTTTTCTATTGTTTTCCATGTCTTGTTGTCATCATCATCATCATCATCATCACCATCATCATTGTGTTTGTACTATTATACAATATTGATGTATATGATGTTATTGTTTCTTCATTTGGTTTGTTTTGATAGGCCTATATGTACAGCACCATACCACATCATATATATCGAACTACCACCCCAGCCCCCACCCCATCTCATATATCATCATACAATAGTTATAACTAAAAATCAAATTCCAATATGATGTATGCTTCATGGCTATATACATATACATGGTAGCTATAGCTGCTGTATATGTTATGTGGAGGAGTTTTCCGAAACTAAAATGTTCATCCTAAGCAATACATTTTCATCATATAATCATGCATGTACCATGGTGTATGTACAAGAAAACAAAAGAAATGATTAGTTTTTCGTTTTTTGATTAGTTCTTCTTTACTTTTGGTTGCTCTAGCATTGTTATCTGTCACAACATATAAAATTCATTCACTCATGTCATAATTCAAATTGGGGTATACAGTTTGACGACGTTATTCGAAATACTTAGAGGTTGAGAGAATGTTATTTGGGTTGAATGGAAATCAGCTCATTATTTATATAAAGTAGTTTGTCTTCAAGAAGTCTCTTACATTTATAGATGTACCTTTTCCATAATCATTGGATTGAAATTGCTTTCGTATGTATACCAGCTTATTCATCTAACTTAATGAGTCGTTTTTTATACACTTTTGCTCTCAGAGCTCATTAAAACACATTTCTAACTCATCCCAGCGAGCACGTATCGAATGGGTTGGTGAAGAGGAAGGGGTTGAGTTAAATACATGGACTAGTTATATAGACAATGTAAAATTCTTTTAAGATTGGATGCCCATCTTCGAAGTATTGTTCGGCTATTTTACACTGTATTTTACATGTCAACATTATTTAGTTTACATAAGGTTATAATTTACATTCTATGTGTAAAAAATTGTGTTGCATTTGGGTTCAGTTGAGAATTTTGAAAAGTCAACTATTGACAAGTGAAAGAAGGGAGAATATTGTCGTAAGGAAAACGACTCCTACAACATCAAGAGGTTTTGATATGAGACAGTGGCTATGCAGCAGATGCAACTTAAAACTCAGCAAAGTAAAGCCAAGAGAAAACAAATGACCGGTGGTATCAAAACCGATAGAATAACCGGCCAAGATCTATTAAAGAGCAAATACGAGCCGATCAGGAGAGATTGTTGGCTGAACAGGGGATTATGAGAACCGAACAATGGCAAGATGGAGAATTTAAAACAACAAGAGGAAAGTGTCAATAAAGACAGGAAATGGCCAAGGCTTTGAATACTATTCACAGTTGACACAGTTAAAATGAAAATGGAGCGTAAATTAGAGCGATTCGAATCCCGCAGTCTTCAGCAATCTAATGTGATCAGATAATTATGAAGATCGAGCGCAAGATCTCAATCAAATTTAACATCTTTAAACTCCAGTTTGAAATTGTGAGTACAAAAACGGGTGGTGTGGGGAGGATCGGCAGGACGCGAGAAGTACGACAAAATAAAGTTGGCGCTGGAGCAAAAATATGAAGGTGACCACAGAACGGAGCTACTTGGGATGGAATTGATAGGACCATGTCAGAGGATTGGAGAGGTGCATCAAGAGTATGCAGCTGATGTCGAGCGGTTTGTATTTCTCGCTCACTACAACATCACGGGTGTATACAGAACGACCCAAGACCGATGTTTTCACAGATAGAATACACGATCTGGATACGAGACGTGCGGTAGTGTTGTCTACAAAATCAACGTTTGCAGAGACCATCGAATGTGAACTTACAAACGAGACTGTAAGCAACATCATCAAATCATCGTAGTCAAGGTACGTCGTGTGCAATTGGAACCAGCAATCAGTCACTAGGACAACGAGATTCCGGGATGGGAATAATAAAATCAGATGTTGGGTTTGTGACAAAACAGTCAAATCGCCGATGTACCGAAAACCACGGGAGTAAAAAAAGTAGCAGCCGAGGAGGAACGTGAAACTACAGGCGTCTAATGAGTAAGAGTCAGCTGGGAGCCAAACCAAATGCTCCATAACCTTTCCCCTATTTCCAGATTGGGAAAAGGTAGTGATAGCTTAATGATGTGAGGCGAAATAGAGGGACGATTCGGTATGATAACCCTGGCTTTGCAATTGAACACTTGGCTTTTATACTTGGCTTTCTTGAAGATCCCATCATACTCTGAGAGTGGCATTAAAAAATAGTAACTATATTCTAGTTCTATATAAGAAGGACTTTACTGTAACAGGTAGATCAGGAATTATTAATCGATGTGTATCGTCATGAAATTAAGTAATTAATGTAAGTAATTTAACTGTCATTCACTAGTAACATAATGCCCAAGTGTGCTCTGTGGACAAATAGACTTATCGTAGGTCGAAGCGGACCAACACATTTTTCAAGAATCACTAACAACACAATTAAAGGTTAAAGCACAGTTCAAAGCTTAAAAGACGATTATAAATGCTTTCATTTTCATAATCAAGTAGTTTAAAATTCCAGGCACAGCAGAACTCATGTACCTGTGCAAAGATAAGTTGAAACTGTCACTCTGATTTCCTAGCATCAATGGATGTGAATTATGCTCAACCCAGCTCTTTTCTCAGGTAATGCTACATTAGCTGGATCACAACCTTTTTAAAATATTGAATGTAGGAGTGGGTACCATTGGGTTTCTTTATCATCGTATTCACGATCGATTATGGAAATAAACAGATTTGTTGTAATAGAGAATTTAGAAGTTTATGATGAACACAAACTTTCATGTAGGTCTAACCCGATAAAGTGTTAATGTTTTATAATAAATGTAAAATAATTATGTTCAAATCACAATAATACTGTTTCAGCTCTACATCCCTTGGAGGGAGGTGAGGTGAAGTGTATCCTGTTCTGCGCCTAAATCGGTAAAATTTTTGCCCGATCCTAGAATTTTCGGATATTCCGATGAATTTAAGACCGATAAATGATGGCAAAACGAAAAAAACAGAAAGGCATACTTCTTCATCTTGGCCTAGATGAAATATATTAACCTTAGCTGGAACCACTTTGTTTGAAATTTTTCTTTGCACTAAGTATAGGGTCACAATAAATGTGGCCCAAAAAGATCTGAGGAGGAAAAAAATCTTTCATCAGCTCTACTTGATCGGAATGTTTGTGGTACAGTTTATATAGATAGAAAAACTATTACAGATAGACTGCAATCGTTAGTTCTAGTCTTGCCCTATATGGCCATATGTGCCTCTATCTTAGGTATACGTAGTTGCCTTATCTTTGGTATACGTAGTTTATCCTGATTAGGACATACTATATTTCTCACACACACATTTGTGTGTATATATATATATATATATATATATATATATATATATATATATATATATATATATATATATATATATATATATATATATATATATATATATATATTCCAGTTTTATGAAGTTCGGGCTAACTTCATAAAACTTGAATCTAGAGGTAATATCAATACAATTATCTGGCTTAAACGATTATTACACATTTATATATTGTAATAAGGAGCATTTCTTGTAAAAAAAATTATAAACTATAGATGGCAACTACTTTCCAGTCTCTAGGTTTGTCAAATTTGCCAAAACCATGACTATCACATTTACGTCCTTTAAACTTTCCCGCACCTCTAAATTGTACGTCGTTGTTTATCTATAGCACAACCATTAGAAATAACGTTAGATATAATGGAGGCAGTGATATCAGTAGACATAAAGCTACCAAATCGTCCACAAAATAGACTGCAACAACCGAACACTATCAAACAAACTAAACTTTATTAGCCAATATAAATGCGGTTAAAAATGTCAACAAGAATTATATTCAATTCACTTAACATTATTCTAGGTCATCAGCACATTATACACATGTATAAATGGAGTATAATAAAATATCGCCTATTGAACTTACAAAAATTAAAGATTATTTCTCATACATACTCGTATATAACAGACAGACTCACCACATAATATACCACAGCTATTTATACATATATACACAAGACCTCGGAATGGGAAAATTGATTTCCCATTACCTCCTCCCAAAAAATAAAATGTTGGCTTATTATTTGGAGTAAATTTTCCAGATGACCTCCTTATCTCACAATTTTACTTCCTTCCCAATTTTTTTTTTATTCATTTTATTCAATTTTCCATTTCAAACGATCCCGAAAAACTAAACAAATACAACAACAACGACGAAAAAATCCTGATGTGGTTTCGGAAAAATTATTACAGAAATATTTTTTTTTGGTGTTCTCTCATCTTAACCAGTTTTTTTCACCGTAGATTTTCTCGATAAGTGTGTGTATGTATTATATATGTATGTACATTTGTGTGTATGCTCGTTTACGTTTTATAGTTTCAAGACGGTGCACTCCTATATATATATATGAACCAAAAAACAACAACAATCAAAACCTGAAAATTGAAATTGAAATCAACCATATAGATATGGTAATAGATAAGAGAAATTGATATTAAGTTCGTGGAAAATTTGTCTGTATTTTGGTTCGGGAGGATGGGGGCTTGTTAAATTTAAATGGTAAAAATAAAATTATATTAAACGCCAACTCAATATGTTCGCATCGAATTTAATGCAATATTCAAGGATGAATTTTTATATAGATTTGTAACATAAAACCATTTTCGAGTTATAGCGCATCCTATCTAAACTTATTCGGTTGCGATGATGGTTATAAGACGAATTGATTAGTAATTGATATCATGTAGAGCCTTTTCATAAATCTCATTTGTGAAAATTTTTAAAGAAACCAAAAATACGGCATAAATATGTTTGATATGAAAAAATATTATAATTTTTCCCTGAAATAAATTTTCATAATAAAATATTTGTCAAATTAAAGAAAATCGGATAAAGGGTAATAAAAACTATAAAAATTCTTATACGCCAAAGTATTGCACTAAGATTCAATTTTTAAATAAATTATTGTGTTAAATATTTTTACATGAAAAAAATTTTGACTGGAAAAAAATTTTGATTTAAATATATTTTAATGTATTTAGATTTCTAGTTGAACAATCTTTTTCAAGAAAGGTGCTTTAATATTTTCTTTTTATGGAAATAATTTTACAAAAATTATTTATTGAAATTATTAATTGTAAATAAAATTTTTCCATGAAAAAAATTTTTTACAAAATTTTTATTTTAAAATTATATTTTCTTATGTTATCAATGAAAAATAAATCAGTAGAAAAAATGTCAACAAATTAAACAAACAGCATTTTTCATAATAAAAACAAAATTTAGCGGGAAATTAATTGAAATTTTTATTTTTGAATTTTTTAAGTGTAAAATTTTCCTTTATGATTTTGTTTGATTAGTAAAAAAATTATTAATAGTAATAAATATTTTCGTACAAAAACGATTCTTAATTTAAATTAAACTTCTATACTCAATTCAATTAGTGGTTTGGGTTTTTTTAATTTCACCTGTGTTCAAACTACAAATTTCAAGCAGATTCAAATTTTCTACCAGCAATCGTTTTGTGTATGTATGAATTACAAAAACTATCTTTGTATAGAATATCAAAGGAGATTAAAACTGAATGGTTTAAGATAAAATATATTTTATTTGAATTATTGATTGTAAATAAAAGTTGCCATCAAAAAATTTGTTTTAAAAGTTTATTGTTATACCGTTTTTCTCATTTAACCAATAAAGAAAATGATCAGGAGAAAATGTCAACAAATCAAAAAACAGAAATACTTAGCTATCGAATTTTCATAAAAACCAATTTAGCATGAAAATAAATTTTAATAAATTTTTTTGCTATTAAATTTTTTTTGTTATAAAATTTTTCATGTTTATTAAAAGTCTAAATTAAAAACTTAACAAATTAAAAAGTTGTTTTTAAACTGTTTTAAATTACTACTTTTATTCAAAAAAATATTTGTTTGAAAATTATTTAAATGTAAAATTTTTTTTCATGAAGTTTCCAATAACAGTTTCTTCTAAAAAGTATCTTGGAGAAAATAATTGTTATTTATTTTACTTGATTGATAATGGTTTTTACTCTACATTTTTAATTGATAATTATTATTCTGAATAAATACTATTCTGAAATATTATTTTAAATTTATTATGGAAGAAAAATATTTCATCAACATTTTATAGTGTTGCTTTTCGAAAACGTTCTCTGTTCAAATTATATGCTTAGTTACCAATCGATACTCAGTGAGTTAAACTTGTAGACAGTACACATTAAAATAAAGAACGTTTGGATTTGTCTCTCTTGCCTTTAAATTTAATGAGAATGTGTAAATCAAAATTTTGAATCAATTAAGCCACAGATGTGAGTAAAATAATATTAAATTTTTTTTTAAGAAAAAAATTTTAACTGCAAAAAAATATAACTTTGACAGAATTATCATTCAATCATGTAATATTGTTTGATATGACATTTTTAAGATTCTTGAAGAATTTAGATATGATGATAATTTCAAAAATTGCCAAAAAAGAAATTTTACACCATACATTTGGATCAAGATATATCACCATACATTTCTATCAATACTTAAAGCAAACTGATTTAAATTAAAACAATTGAATTATTAAAAATAATTAAGTACTCAGTTAGAAAATTTTATTTATGTCTTAAAAAAATTTAATATACAATTTTTTTCAAGTAAAATTTTGTTATGTAAATTTTTTTTACTAATATTCATCTAAATTTTACTTTTCCGTAGGCTTATTAAGCCAATTTGTTTATTAATTTAACCTTATTTTATTTTGCCTTATTTTGATGTCAAAACTATTTGCAATGTTTTTTTTCCAGAAAACAAATTTAAGAAAATCGGATAAAGGGTAATAAAAACTATAAAAATTCTTATTCGCCAATGTATTGCACTAAGATTCAATTTTTAAACAATTTATTGTGTTAAATATTTTTACACGAAAATTTTTTCTCCTGGAAAAAAAATTTTGATTTAAAAATTATTTAATGTGTTTAGATTTCTAGTTGAAAAATATTTTTCAAATAAGTTAATAATAATTTTTTTGTGGAAATTATTTTACGTAAATTATTTATTGGAATATATTTTTTTCGTGCATAAATAACTATTTTTATTTTGCTGAATTAGTAACACCTTAATATCGTTATTAATTTAAACTGATTTTTTGCTTAAATTCTGAGTTAAATAAAATATTCAGCGTAAAATTGTTTAATTTTTTTAAGTGTAAAATTTTTCTTCATGAATTTTTTTTGTTTGAATTTCGTAATAATAGTAATAAATATTTTTCTTAATTTAAATTGAACTTCTATACTCAATTCAATTAGTGGTATGGGTTTTCTTAGTTTCAACTGTGTTCAAACTGCCAAAAGAAATCCGATTATTACAAATTTCAAGCAGATTCAAATTTTCAAGCAGATTCAAAACCCGTTTTGTGAAACTTATATGTTTGAATTACAAAAACTATCTTTGTATAGAATATCAAAGGAGATTAAAACTGAATGGTTATAGATAAAATATATTTTATTTGAATTATTGATTGTAAGTAAAACATTGCCATCAAAAAAATTGTATACAAAAGTTTAGTTAAATTTAGTTATAGAATTTTAATAAAAAAACAATTTAGCAGAAAATAAATTTAAACCAAATTTTTTTGTTATAAAATTATTTTAGTTTGATTTAAATTTTAAAATAAAAATTTAACATATTAAAAAGTAGTTTTTAAACTGTTTTAAATTACTTATATTCAAAAAAATATTTGATTGAAAATTATTTAAAAGTAAAATTTTTTTCGTAAAATTTCCAATTAACAGTTTTTTTTAAAAATTATTTTGGAGAAAATTTTTGTTTTTTGTTTTTAATTGATAATCATTATTATTTTTATTATTCTGAATAAATAATATTCTGAAGTATTATTTTAAATTCATTTTGGAGGAAAAATATTTCATCAACATTTTAACTGAAAATTTACGATCGAAAATTGCAAATTCCTCTCAAATACTCAAAAGATTTTTTTTTCAATCGTTAGTTGAATTTTGCTCCTTCAGTTTCGTTTGTTTCTTCAAATTGTCAATGCGATAGTTTGATGTAGCTATGAAAAACCATAGAGTATTGCAAAAAAAATCTACAATATATTAATATTATAAGTACTAAGAACTGTGTAAAAAACTCTCTGTTTAAATTATATACTTAGTTACAAATCGATACTTATTGAGTTAATTTTTTAGACAGTGCACATTAAAAAAAAGAACGTTTGGATTTGTTCTACTTGCCAAAAAATTTATTGAGAATGTATAAATCAAAATTTTGAACTAGTTAAGCCACAAACGTGACTAAAATAATATTAAATTTTATTTCAAGAAAAAAATTTTAACTGAAAAAAATTTCGAAATATGTTGAAATTTGATGATAATTTTGAAATCAAAATTTGCCAAAAAAAAATGTACAACATACATTTTTATTAAAGATATATCACCATACATTTCTATCAATATTTAAAGTAAAATGTTTTAACTTAAAACAATTATATAATTAAATACTCAGTAAGAAAAATTTATATATGTCTTACACAAATTTAAAAAAATTTATCAAGTAAAATTTTGACATGGAAATTTTTTTTTACCAATATTTATCTAAATTTTATTTTTCAGTAGGCCTATTAAGCCTAGTTTTTTATAAATTTAACCTTATTTTATTTTGACTTGTGGTGTCAAAACTATTTGCAATGTTTTTTTCCCCAGAAAACATTTGGAGTGCTTTTAAGCTTTGTTTCAACAGTGATAACCAAATTGTTCTAGCCACTTTAAGTAAAAATTATCTCTAATCTAAAGGCTGGCAACTGATCTTAAAATGAGGGTTATTGGGTTTCAGACTCTTTATGGCCACGGTTCCTTCCTAAGAGTCACTTACATTTACTCATATTGCAAGATACTATTTTAGTAAGATAAATAAATTGGAAAATTAAATGCTTTTTGGATTACTATAGATATAAAAATTCTATAAATTTAATAACAAAAGCTTTTTCACCACACATCATAATTAAAACAAGTACAAAAGCTTAAGACAAAAACACCATCCTCAAAAGCATTTGACATAGACGAGTACAATTACAAAATGTTATAAAATAGTTTTATATATTGTCATACATGAATAAACCTTTAATATTATCAATATAGATATGTACTTTGAAAAGCACCCACCAGCCTCCGATTGTAACCCCACTCCCACTATCCAGGTACGTCTACGTATATAATTCATAACAATAATATAATGAAGATTAGTTATATAGAAACTAAAGAGTGTATAGTAGCAACCATTATGCCAACTTTTTATTTGTTTTTGTAATTTTCATCCTCTCAACAGGAGACTTTTTTTTTTTGATTTTAGAACTATTATTACGATCACTACTGCTACCATTCTTGTATGATTTTGGTGTCATACTCGGTATATGTACATACAGGACATATACATATACTGGATTCACAACTTTTGCCAAACAACAATAAAAAAAATAAAAATAAATGTATGAAAATTCTAGGATTATCAATGGAAAAAAAAATTGAAAAACTTTTTTCTGTTGTTTTCCCAAAAACAAAAATAAACTACAGTAGATTTTTATGATATATACGTAACGACTTATTGTGAATGTGTAAAAGGATGGGTTATGGTAATTTTCAGGGGGGTTGCTTCTATACACACACACAGTAAATTTTAAACAGTAAATTGTGAACAATATTTTTATTTTTGGGAGGGATATAAGAAAATGTGTATAAACTAACAATAATTTTCCCTTTTGTTTGTTGGAAAATTTTTTTTCCCTTTTGTTTGATTGTGTTATCAGTAAAAAGCCTGTTATCTAATGTATACTAAAAATACAATTAAATTTTATAAAATGTAAATATTTAGACTTTATCAATATGCCTTTTTTATTGCTATTGTTGCATTGTTGCTACTTTATATATAGTTGTTTGGGGGGCGAGGGGTTGTTTATTCGAATATGTATAATAGATGTTTCTAATGTATTTCAGAACTTTATTGATAAACTAGTGTATGTTTATGTTTGGGAGATGGGCGAGGGGTCAATATATTTCATCACTTTTGCGTTACATAATTCTTTGAAATATGAAATTTTGGGGAGGATGTTCATTTAAATCTGTCCTTTATGGTTTCTATTACATTTATGTGCTGCAAAAATACTATCATTATAAAAGTAGCCTGAATGATTTACCTAGATTATCAAAGTTATAAATATATCGTTTTAATCTGATTTGTTCTTTCTTTCTGTGCCTCGATTCAAACTGCAAGACTCCTGTTAATCGATTTTTGTCATAGTATGTCCTTGATGAGCTATTATACGAAGGTGACATAGTTGGTTTATATAATTTCAGATCTAGTCCATATGTAATTCTCTGAGTTTGACCTTCACTCTAACAGAAAATTACAGACTTAGCTTACAGGTTTATAACAATGCCTAAAAGCACAATTTTGGTATATTGAGATGGTGTGTTAGATTGGTCAAATGATCAAAAGCCGGCACAAATATTAGAAGTTTTATTAAATCTAGAGATGTATGGTTTTATAAACATAACTCACTAAAATTGTTACTTTTCCAAGGAATACCTAAACTCAACAATTGGAGATTCTCTTTTATTTTGCTCCATTGCCAAACTGAAGCTATCAAGTAGAACTATATTTTGCTGTCTCTAAGACTAGATCTGTGTAGTTTCTGTCAGACTAAACTGATATCAATATAGAGTAAACCATGGGTATCATCTTTAAGGGATACTTAAATTAAGCCCGTAATTAAAATTCTAGTCAGGTCCAATTACATTGAAAGTATCCTGGAGTTGTTTTACATCTCCAAACTAATCAGTTCAATATTTATCATGAATGGTTGCTTTGGTATTTCAATCTCACGAAGAGTATTAAAGCCAATGTCACCGGTTGTAGCTTAATGGTTAAAAGAGTTTCTCATCACGCCGCGGTCTCGAGTTCGATTCCCACCGTTGACCAAAAATTAACATGCAACTGGATGACATAAAAATTCGTTTGTGTGTAAAAACAGTCATTGGGCTGACCACCTTTAATGTGCACCAATCGTTAAAACTGGTTCGTAAGGACTCAGTTGAGACGCGGCAAGGGTCGTTTATGGCCTCTAAGCCATAGATTAATTAAAGCCAATTAACCTGCACTCACCAATCAGAGCAAAATGATATCTAATTTTAACACTAATTTTAATTTATAGATAATAGCTAAGCAAATGTGCCCTAGACTTGGTATGCTTGAATCAGGTAATAACACAATGGTGAACATAATGGCACAAATTACATTATTCTATGCAACATAAGAAGAAAACTCATAGCCTCTCTTTCTACGAAAAGAGTCTCTTTGCACTTTGTTTGGAGTTTTAACCATCCTGAGGGACTATATGGTGGCAGTAACCTTCAAGGGTAGTCATATATCTTAAGAGAGAGAGAAGAGAGAGAGAGAGAATGAGAGAGAGAGGGAGAAAGAGAGTAAGAAAAAGAGAAAGAGAGAAAGAAAGAGAGAGAGAGAGAGAGAGAGAGAGGAGAAACAGAGAGTTCTTGTTGCAAAATGAAAAAATTACCCCTGGTTTGATATTTGTGAGTAATTTGGTTAAATAGATTAACCGTACTGTAGAGAACAGGTGCGAGTTCTTACACTTGGTTAGGTTACAGTTTTAATCCATTTTCGTAGTTAATACCAAGATGTGGAATTTGGTTGTCTCAACCTCACTTGGATTCTCTTAGAAAGCATAACAAAAAGAGTACTTGGTCTTAGATGGTGCGGATATGGAAATAGTCATATACTTTACGAATCCTGGAGGATGTGAGAAAATATTGTATTACTCGAGGTCCAAATGTCACGATCAGCTGGTAAACTCATCAAAACAAATATTCCATCAGATTGAAATCTAGCCAAGTGATGGAAACCCTCACGAGCAAATTTTGATTAAGAAATCTGAAGAACTCAAACGGATATAACGATTGTTGGGGGTGGATATCCAAAACGAAAAATTAATGCAAAGCATACAAAAATAGGCATAATAAGCACTAGTATAGGTCAGGTGAATAAATGGGAGAAAGATCTCGGATATCGGAGTAGATTGGAATGATATGACTTCGGACCTTAATAATACTATTCTTGTCGAGGAAAAGGGACAATTATTCTTCGGCAAATATCTCTTGCTGAATCATGTTGATCGTGACAGATGATTTGTTTTTTAAATGGATAATTCAGGCGTTGGAAAACTTATCTTTATATCGTTGACCAGAACCCATCGATTTTTCTTAAATAGCAGACTCGTACAGACCAGTATCGCTCATATGCTATAACGACGTATTCAAGATCCCGTTTAATTCTAGGAAGATATTCTTTAGTGAACCGAAAACGTCGCCATTCACCAACAAGCTTGTTAAACTAATGGAGCAGCATTATGTGGAACACTTAGGCTTCAAAATAACTTAAAGGAATGTTTAAACTAGAGTTTTGGTGGTGAATAAAATAATTGTTTGTGGTGTGCTCGTGGGTAATATAAATTATTGTTCTGCCCGAAGTAAATCAAATGGTCGTAAGTGGTGATAAATAACGTACTATACTGTCAAAATTTGAAATTGGTAGGTTTTTTTTAATCACCATAAACCCGAGAGCTTCACATTTTTTAAATGTTAATTCAGGATCACAACCATATCCGCCCACCCAATCCAAAAGAACGGATTCGAACGATATGACATGTGCTGAGTGGGTGATATAGCAATACACTAATCGACAGTCAATAACGAACGACCTCGAAGTGTGGGTAATGCAACATCACTAAGCTATTCCACAATGCTTGTCTCTGAAATATTATATATAGCTTAATGGAAGCTACGAAATTAACCTACTTAAACTTATTTGTTTATTTTTACGGTAAACGTACCTGAAGATGGTGTATTTGAATTGTATTTCTATTTATATTTGTTGTGTTATTTCTAAGCAATCACCTATTTCAGTACTTACATTAGTAATTATTGCTTTTAATTTCATTAAATTGGTATTAGTTGCGTCATTCGCATATTAATGAAGCAGCACGGCGGCTCGAGTGCATACCAAAAACCCAATAGTGTTTAAAACAAACCCAGTTAGCTATACACTAGACTGAGAGTTATGAGGCCACTTTGATTAATTTTCAACCTCGAGACATTTTACGAGATTGTGCTGCCACAACTGGCCTCACAGTAACTTAACGGCGCCCCACAGAAAATAGTCCAATGGTGTTAAATCGACCGATTGCCGATTGAATCCCGTTGAAAGCAAACATCGTTCACATCAATACCTTGAAGAGCGGGCGCAACTTAATCGGTTATTATGTTGCAATAGGTGTCTCCATTGACCATAATGGTTGCGCCGTCTTCCGTTTTTGAATGAAATAATGATGCCAGCGTTCTACTAGCCGCACCAATCGGTCACTCGTGATGGGTGGATTGGCTTTTGTAAGACCACGTGTGGGTTCATTTAATAGATTCATTTCGTTCAGTGGAGATAATATACGCAATTTGGTGACAGAATAGAAAGAAGTAAGTATTGCCAGATTCGAAATAACCGGCGGTTCAAATTTGAACCGATAGATGGCCCACCCGTTAGTAGAAGACATCTTAGATTACCAATCAACTAAAGTTCTGGATGTACAAAATCAACAGTGTGATAAGCTTGCTACGTATAGATTCAGCTAATGAGATCTAGTCAATGTTGTTGAGTTATTTGAATGTAGGTCAAATATAAAATGTTGTTTCGAGGTGCAAAAAAAATTCCCGCACTACTATACGTCACTATTCAAACTGTAGACTGGTTGCTATCCAATTTTTCAATTTAATTAATTTGATTTGAAGTTGTTGTGTCGCTCTCGGAAAATCTATTTTCCCACTAATACAGGTACACATAATATGCTATTTTTATACCTGTCCCAGTAACCTCAATACATCAAATAATATGAATGTAATATGATATCCTCTCCAACCTACGACTGTATATATATATGGAGCTTTTTCATTACTGGGTAACATATCTTAAGGAATTGCTTTATATAGGTGAAAGGTGTCGATTACCAATACACTATATAGAATTAATATTTAATGGATTTCCACAAAACTATTAGTGTGTTGTGATACGGGAAATTTAATCAGATTTCATTTCCGTTAGCACTTCGACAGTTTTCATGTATTAAGATAATAATAATACTCGAACACACATACAAAGTAGAAAAGTGCAAAGTACAGAAAAACAACTCAACTTTTCCTTCTCTCGTTTTCTTGAAATCCCAAAGTAATAGATCTTGTGTTTTTTTGTGTGTGTGTGTGTTGCTACTGTTTCGATTGAATATACTCGAGAGACTCATAAATATTGAATACCCGAGTTTAAGAAGATAAGAGGAATGCAAAACGAGTCGCACAAACTATATATATATAAGAAATTGTAAAATGGGATGACTCAATGATAAGATTGTCATCACATCAAAATGAGTTGTATAAGAGACGATACCATCGTTTCACGAACAGTATATAGTAGTAGTAGTCGTTCATGGCACCAGTGGGGAATGGGGATTAGATGTGTATATTATGTACAACAACAACAACGAACACAAGAATAACATAGAAAATTAAGTTGGATGCTGGAAAAACTTTTTTGTTTGTAAACAAGAAAATTTAATTTCTATTCAATCATTTTTGATTTGATTTAATTTTTTATTCGTTCGTTCATTCACTGTGTGCTGCTCGTACTTGGGAGGAACTTGAAAGGAAAAAAAAAAACGATAAACTTTCAAAAGTTTATTTTTTATAGAATTTGAAATTAATAAAGAACTTCAGCCGTCGTTTTACAAATTTGATTGATAAATTTTTTAATTTTATTAATAAATTTTGTACTTTTGGTTTTGTGAATTTTAAATCGATGGGGTTTATTTATAGGTGTACACCCTTATCGAAGACGGAGATGAAATTGGAGAGTTAAATTTTGAAAATATTTTAATTTACAATTTCAGCTTCGATTCAAAACAGATTGATTTCGTTTTATGTCAAAGGTTGGTAGATTTAACAAATGGAAGATAATTGACAAATGAATATTGTTCTGATTGAGATTTAAGATGTTCAATCTTAAGGTGTATGGAGTGAGACGATGTATATGGAGGGAAAAAAATTACTTACAATTTAAAATTAATGTATGCCTGATTTTCATTGAATTCGTATTTTTGCTTGAATATAATGAATATTCAAATTACATGTACATATCTGGAGGGTCTCTTTTTTTTTGTATGAAACATGGTAACAATATAATAAGACATCGGTAACCAGAGCTTATTAGGGCGGATTACTTGTATCCTTAAAATACTTCAACTGCAAAAAATAGCCACAGTTTACAAATAAAATTGGGTACCTCCAACCTATATCAAGCCAAATTGATAATGAGGTCAAACACGTAACAATGAACGGAGGAATATACAGGGTGTCCCAGTAAGAAGTACAGATTTAAAAATTTTATTTATGGAAAATAATTTCACTCAAATTATGGAGGTCTAATTTCTGAGCAAATTTTGGATTATGTGCGAATGTATTTTGGCAATGTACAAAAGATCAATTGTTTGTGGATTTTCCGTATAACACTTCTCATCCACGGCACCCCATAAATAAATATCTAAGGACGTCAAATCTCATTCACGTCACCATGACGACTGATAACGCGGCCATCGAATTTTTGACACCGTTTCACTGTTGTAACGCCCGATTTGTGGCATGGCGGACCATCAAAGGTCGTCCTAACTAATATCTTCAAGATATGGTCACAAAAAGATATTAACATGAGAAGGAAGTTGATTTTGTTTACCGTAACGTTCACCTCGATCTTATCTTCCAATATGGTCCAATAAAATGTAACACGAAAATGATGGATTGGCTTGTCTTCATATCCTTGTGGATTTTCTGATCCTCAAATGCAACAATTTTGTTTGCTTAGAAATCCATCGCGATGGATATGATTTTTTGAGTAAAATCCTCATCAATTTCGAGTTTGTCGCAGGCGCACACAGTGAATCGATATACAAGCAAATGGTCACGAGCCAAGATCATAACTGATGTTCTCGCCCGTTGGCGCACAACAAAGACAATTGTCTTTGTGGTGAAAGTAAAGAATGACATTGGTGTTGCCACTGTGAAAATAAGCAATATTTCAAATCTGAACCGGTTATTGACACACCTTTCATGCAAAGTGATTCTCCAATAGGTCTAAGCTCTGCACTACTCATACCACCTCCTTATTTTACATCTGACTATATTAATCTATGAAGTACATTTCTAGCATCCATCAATTATTCTTGGTTAACTCTCGCGCAGTCTTGGTATAAGAAGTGAATTGAAATCAACATTCATTCACCTTCCACTTATCACTCCATGAAAACTTATTTCTCAATACATTCTGAATGGCAACTTCTCAAAAAACTTAACTATGAGGAGCAATATAAAATCATAAAACTATGACCCCATCTGCGTATAGACTCCAATGGACCGAATTATCTTCCAACCACTACAGATTGATATATGAAATCATACAATACTTGGATGAAGCTAATATATTGTTATTGGGAAAGGATATCACAGTGGTCAACTTTGGACAGACCATCTTCGCTCGGCATTATCTCAACAAAGAGAAATAGTTCGATGGAACTATCATTTTAAAACCAGTTTCGGAAAAGTGCAATGGAGGCACCTATCGGTAACCATTATAATTATAAAAATTCGGTCAATACCGGTTTTCTAATTGCCTACATAATTGCTCATTAGACGGGGGAAAAGATTCTTACTCCAGATGTGGCCAGTTCTCGATCACCAGGAAAACAATCTCAAAGATGATTATGTCCACTATTATGTAAGAATAAAGTAAGATTAAAGTTGGTGAAATTCTTAGTGATAAAAGATTCAGCCTTGACCTCCTTTATTTGTTCCCCACTTGTGTTCTCATACAACTGTCGCACTTCGAACATTCCTCCCATCTTGTCATGCTAAAGACGTTATGCGTACAACAAGAAATACTTCAGCTCTCACCTAATGGTGAGCTTTCATGGGGCTTTACTTTGTTAGTTTTATAGCAACCAGAGTGGATTCTTAAGGTCATTGCATGTTATGTTAACCGATCTGGCCAAAACTGGGCATAATAAAGCTTTATCGGCGTGTGTCACAATTTTACACTGTCACATTGAAAAGCATGGCTCAAGTTGCCATAGATGTGATTAGGTTGGCTACGTTGATGATGTCGTTGTAATAATAGAATCTCGGACATCTGTCTTAGCCCAATACAAACTGAACTAAGTTATGAGGAGGGTGGACGCTTGGATTGACGGACATGAACAGTCTCAAAAAAGGAAACTGCTAAACAACACAAAAGGGTCTCGTCAAAGTAAGCTATAATTAGAAAAGGTGGAAGTATGGGCTGGTGCGACGCATATCCAAAAACAGCCCCAGTCGTAGTTATATACTTAACAGAAACCATCTTCTACCAATTAGTACCTGTGTATGCTTGATGGTAGTGCACACTTAATAAAATCCTGAATGCGTCCTTTTTGTTTGGCAAATTTGGGAACTTATACCAATATAGCACCTTCTGTGAAAAGTTGCTCGATCCTAACCCGAGCTGCCACCCTTATAAAGCAATAACCTCATCAGCAATATTAACATGAAGAGGTGCTACAACAGCAGTAAAAACTATCGAATGGAATGTAGGAGAAGTTTGATAGTCTGAGAAACATGGTCTGCGGGAGACATTCGAATATGTCACGAGCCAAATTGAAACCACCCACTTTAGATGAAACTTCATCCTACACAACAGGCAAACGCAGTTCGAATCATCGATCAGCAACAAACGAATGCAATAATATTCGCATTACGAAGACAGTCCGCCAAATTTTAACAGACTATTTTTGACTGAAGATACGAAAATTTAATGAAAACCTAGGAATGGTGAAATTCATATGCAGGTTTCTTCTATGTATATAGGCCAAAAACAGTAGGTTACCGATTCTAAGAGTTGAAGATAGACTGAGTGGTACATTTAGGTTGCTCGAACTTCAATGTTGCGTACCGGGATGTGGTAGCAGAGAAGACATCCACTAAGAGTAAATTGAGAGTGCTTCGGGGTTGTTGCTTGTATCTTGTAATCCACTAAACCGGTTTCGATCTGATGATGATGACGTCATTCAATGACCGTGTGGTCAAAAAGATCAAATCCATCTCATCAGGCATATGCTACCGGACTTGATGTTCTTACTGTGCGATTCGTATATATACATTCAGTCGTGGCGCAACAGGACTAGTGAATTACAAGAACTTAACTCGAAATGTGGATTTTATTAATTTAGTGTGGCGTGAGCTAATTTGCGATTTATTTGAGTTGCTCTAAACGCCACAGATACTCTCAATCCGATTATTTTCAGTGAAACATTCATGGATCTTCCTATTTCTCTCTTTTGGCCCCTTAATGGCTTCATTCCTTTATAGAAATTCTAACTCATCTTTAATGTTTTCGCTTCTGCTTTTCCATTGACTTTGCTTTCATTTAGCAACCCGAGGAAACCACCATTGATGAAATATTGTAGATGAGTAAATCTGAGACATTCTCAACATAATTTTAAACCACCCGAGTTAGTCATCAGTCATCAGAAAGAAGTCATGAGTAAATAACGATATCACTCGTTATCACTCGTGGGGATACTGCAGAGTCGAAGACAGTCAATAATCAATCACTGGTAGTGAAATGAATCAGATTGACAAGGGTCAAAGAAATTAACCATGTTCTTTGATCTTGTGACATTAATGCAAGAGTAGGAGTGGAAGCAAGAAAGATGAGCTACAATTTGTGTGGGAGATGAAAAGAAGAAGTGACCAAAAGAGAACATTATGAAGATTCATGCATGGTTACGCTTAATATTATCGGATTGAAGAGGATCGCTTACCAGCTTGAAAGGAGTTGGTCGCCGATCAGTCGTCGTGGAAATCAGACCATCGATACAGCCAGGCGTAATACGTTGACCAACTATAGAATAGAAATGAACGAGATTCACAACCATGGCCAAAAATGCTTCAAAATAGTTATAAAAGAAAGGAGCGTTACGACTTCTACGCTATAGCTCCAGATTTGTATAAAAAAACCACTGATGTGGTATTACAGTACAAAGCGGACGAAAACAAGTTCACCAAAACTACAAACGGATTACGAAGGCCCATCATCAAAAATATCAAACGTCTACCACAGTATTGGAAAACGATCAAGGATAAAAATAAGAGTATAGGTTTGCACCATACCAAGGAGGACAACTTGTTATAGCCCCCTGAAGCGTGTAGCCCTGGTTTATTTTCATTCCGGATTCACAAACTGTAGCAGACTTATACCAGTATGCGTTTTCCATCAGTTGGGTAATGTTTGAGCTTTCAGCATACCCTAAACCTATTATTAAATTCTCTTATCATTTCAACTTAAAAGTGGGATGTTTCATGCTCATTTCCATCCGCCACGAAGTAAGTCATAAATGTATTCAAATTGAATATTTTCTAATTGAATATGACATCTAACAGCGACATACAGCGTATAGTGTTGAATGTGTATCACAATTTGCTACATTGTGAATGATAAAATAAAAGATGTTGGAAAATAAGTTTTCCATCACAATCTATATACATACATATACATACATACATAAATATAATACACATGTCGCGCGATATATATACATATGTACTAGTACGAGTAGATATTGGTTTCTTCTATTTATGTGAAGCACAAAAATCTCAATTCCAATACCGTGTAATGGAAAATAGATTTTTCATTTTTTTTTATTTCCCAGCTTCAGATGCATTTCTATTATTCTCAAGTGTGTGATAGATACATGAAACTTTTGAATTATATGTACATACACACACACACCCATATATACAAAAAAAAAGTATTAAACACGATGAAGGCGAGGTGGCTGGGGTGGAAAACGAACTCGAAGATTTTGTGAAATGGATTCAGTTTTATAGAAGTTTTTCAATTGTTATGGATGCTGAATGAAAAATTGAAAATGTTAAAAAATTTTTTTTTATAGCTTTGGAATAGTTTTGCACATGCACACACACATATATGTATGTATACGTGTGCGACAGCGAATATATTCAATAAAAACGATTAGATGCTGTTATGATAAGTAATGGAAATATATTTATTCGAAGTGTCGAAGACGGTGGGAGAGTGAGAAGAACCCGATTTTGATTCTGATTTGTATTCGGCCATTAATACACAACAAGAAGTGATTTTTCATCATTCGATTAAACCATCGGTGAGGTGGCTGAACACATCGACAAGGCATGAGTGCGATTTTGCTTCGGCATACGGTTGGACCATACAAGGGGAGGAAGTGAGGCTTTAACTTACCGTGCTTATTTTTTCCTAATGAAGAGTGGTTGCGAAAGAGATTCGTCCAGCCCTGAAACAGACAGTACAGTACAGCGAGGCAAAAACATAGACAAGTCGATTTAATATTTGCCTGCAGGCTTCGGCATACGGTTGGATCCTACAAGAGGAGACGTGAGGCTATAAATCAATGCGCGTGGGTTCGCCTACAAAGGGGGAGGTTGCGAAAGAGTGGAGTTCAACCCTGAAAAAGATACTATAGAGGCAAAACATAAACACAAGTCAGTCTAATTTTGGTTTGCAGTCTTTGAAATACGGTTGAACCATACAATAAGGGGAGGGAGAGAGGTTATAACTCAACGTACTTGGAATCACCAGAAAAGAGGGTGGTTGCAAAAGAGTTGGGTTCAGCCCTGAAACAGATAGCTCAGCGAGGCAAACACATAAAAACATGTCGCTCTTATATATGTCTGCAGATCTTGGCATACGGTTGAACCATATAAAGGGAGGTGGTAAGGTTATAAATCAACGTACTTGACTTCGCCTTAAAAGAGGGTGGTTACGAAAGGGTTGGGTACAGCCCTAAAATAGATAGTACAGAGATAAAAACAGTTCGCTCTTATATATGTCTGCAGGCTTCGGCATACGGTTTGGTCATACAAGGGGAAGGGGGGTGAGGCAATAACTCAACGTGATTAGCTTCGCCTAAAAAGAGGGGTGGTTGCAAAAGGGTTGAATAGAAGTAAACACATAAAATATTACAGGCTTCGGCATGCGATTAGACCATACAAGCAAAGGGAAGTGAGGCTATAACTCAACGTTAAATGAGTGGTTGGGGAAGAGTTGGGTCCAGCCCTGAAACAGAGAGTATAGAGGCAAAACCATTGAAACAAGTCAATCTAATACTAGTCTGCAGGCTTCGGTATACAGCATTGGATCATACAAGGTAAAAAGGGTTTTCAATTCAACCTTCTTGGCTTTTAAAAGGAGGTTATTGTGAAAGAGGAGGTTATTGTGAAGGAGGTTAGTTCAGCGCTGACACAGATAGCACAACGAGGCAAAAAAAAAAAATAGACGCAAGTCTCTCTTATATTAGTCTGCAGGCTTAGGTTTATAGTAAGACCATACAAGAGAAGGGAGGTGAGGCTTTAACTCAACGTTCTTGGCTTCGCCTTAAAAATGAGTGGTTGCGAAAGAGTTGGGTGTATAAAGGCAAAAACATAAAAACAAGTCGCTCTAATATTTGTCTTCAAGCTTTTCATGCATAATGTTTTAGTTTATAGCATAAACATAAAATGATGTATACACACAACAGCCATACACATATATAATAGTGGAATGAAAACGAGCCATAAGAAAAATGACAGACAATAATAATAAAACAGTAATTTTTTATCCCATGCTTGTGTTATGGAAAAAGCAAGACAAATTTCCCATTTTCAACTTGACTCTACTATATATGTAGCTAGATGTTGTTTCGAAGTTTCCATTGTTCGCTGTGTGTGTGTGTGTATAGTACACCAACTTCTTGTTCTTCTACTCAGATAAATCATTTAATTTTGTGATTGCAATATAAAGAAATAACAGCAACGAAAAATTGGAAAATTTCTGCTCACTGTGCTCATTTTTGATTAAGTTTTCGCGACAGTTGGAAAAGTGATATTTTTTAAGTGTGCAGCTTGCGACAGAAATTGGTGTTTATATGTATATACATATTCGTGTATATAGTTTCGTTGCCTTGGATTGATTAAAGTCACGCATTCGGTTGAGAAATGATATCGTAATGGCAATCATTTTATTTTATGGGTTCAACAGCTATTGTGTTGTCTATGTATATCGTACTATGTTGTTGTCTATGGATGGTTGGTCGTTATCTATATTTGATCACGCTTTTAAAGCTAAATGTGTATTTAATGGAGTCATTTTGGATGTTCATGTATGAAGAGTTTATCATGATTTTCTTTAATGTAGAAGCATTACATGATCATTTATCAAACTTAGCCCTCTGAAAGAAGATATCTTTGTATTGGACAGTCTTTAGTCTTTAGTTTCATATGCGAAGTAAGGATTCATATTGATGACTTCCAGGAACCATTCCTGATGCTACCAGAGATATGTTTTCTAAGGAAGCTAACAGTATCTACAAGTTCTCAGCTCGACTATTTGGTTCTTCTAAGTTTTAGTAATTCATCATTACATTCCACGAATTGTGATTGGGTGATTTGACTGTATGACCAAGCGCTAGGTAACATTCCCTAATAATGCCGGGCCATTTCCTATGGCCGTTAAATAAAAAAATAGGTAAAGTATGTTTGTTAGGAAAGGACGACCGGTTACATATATCTAGCAAATCGTTATTAATCACTGGTACCAAACACCCACAAATATGAACATAGTACAGGAATCTATCATTCAGACATCTCGCACCATAATTACCGCACCCGTTCAAAATACATACATGCAATTACATGCCTCTACACTAGCAGGCCATGCGCAACTCTAAAAATTCGCCACAATTCATATTTGAATTCTACTAGTAGTGGAGAAAAAATGGTCCGTCTGTCCAGAGATCTGAAATAGTGCACAGAAAAGGCAACGTGACCTGGAAAGCACCGGATAGCCGGGTATACCTTTAAAGACTGGGCTAGTTGTTAGCTCACAACTTAATATTGTTAGCCATTTGCCCGGTGGTAACCACGAGAAGGTACCACAAGCAACTGTAGAGGTTGCAAGATACGAAGCTGACAGCTAGTGCTTTAACAATTTTGGTAAATTATACAATTTTCTGGTATGATTTTAAAAATCCTGAGATGTAAATAGAGCCATTAGGCCGCTTACATACTTCAATACCTTTCATTTTAATAAAATCATACTTAGGCCTATATACCCACTTATACCCGTTTTAAATATTTCAGTAAGCATGACCACCGCGTGCACGTTTTACGAAGTCCAATCTTTGAACCCAATTTTCGACCACTCTTTCGCATAAATTGGCCGAAATTCCGGTAATTTCACGTTCAATATTGGCTCTGAGCTCTTGCAACGTCTTATTGGTATAGACTTATGACTTAGCCCAATGACGCCGGCATGTAATCCGCTCCAAACAGTGACTTTTTCAGGATGCAACGGTGCCTCATGAATCACGTGTGGGTTGCTTCCTGCCCAGTAACGCATATTTTGCTTGTTGACAAATCCATTTAGCCAAAAGTGAGCCTCATCGCTGAAGATGATTTTTGGGTGAAAATCTGCATCATTTTCGATTTGCTTGATCTTATACGGATGTAGGCCAAGATCTATACGTAAAATTCGCCACAATGATGTCACAGAAAGGCACAATTGTTGTGAACGTCGTGTGGGCAACACATTCGCGTCTTCTTAAACTGAAGCCCTGGCGGCTGCGATGTTTTCGAACACATCGAATACTTCTTGCTCTCGAGGGCACCGGAACATTATGTATCGAAAACGTAGACTCAAGTTTTGCCACTATACCGTCGATCGTCGAACGGGCTGGCTTGTTAAATGAACCGTAAAATGGCAGTAATGCGTTTAAAGTAGCAGCAACAGAACGATTATTTTGAAAAAAATTTGCACGATTGGCAATCGCTCTTCACGTGTGTAGCGTTCCATGATGAAATGTATACTAATGATGTTTCCAAATCACAAAAGAACAATAAAAAATATGGCGTCGTTGAAGCGCACCTGTTGAAATACCCGTTACATATGCTATCATTTACTCTTTACTTAAATTTTCTCTTTTTAGTGCTGGAATGCCAATTCCAACATCCACTTGATCATTCATACTACAAATAGCATCTGTATACACTGCCAAATGAGCAAGGTATTTCTTTTACAATTTATAAAATTCTTTTTTAATCAATAATTCGTTCATTAAATCCTTTCAGGGTGGTACTCCAAAATTCAGGAATACTACCCTGATTTGCAGCAGAACCAGTTGAAACAACTTTTTGGATCTTGTCGAATATATTCATACTCACCAAAATCAAGCGGGTTCTTTTAGTTTACTTAAAGTCTGTTCCTGCGTGCAACCTGGTTTTTATTTCATTCACTAACTCGTTAGAGTGACACCATAGAGTGTATTAATCGCCCCCAATAACACCCTAGCACTTGCATTATCAACTTTCACTACGCGCCTAACCCAACCCTAGAACCATCATCATACACGCTTATTCCATACGCCATTTTGGAGGACACTAGTAGCCTTCGTAACTTGTCACTCACAATAGCATTAGCTTCCAATTTCGGTTTACTCATCCTTTTGACAACATTCAGTCTACTCTTAAAATTATCAGTTAGTTTTCAATTTAAATGTTGTCGATCTAAACGTTGATCGATCCAGATCCCCAAAAACCTAATCAAAGTCACATAATACAACCATACAACAACACTTTCTCATATTCACCCGTAAATTTAAATCAGTAAAATAGTTGATGACCTAATCCACACATTCCTGAGCACAGACCACATGCGGTTTCAATGTTTGGATCTGTACTTGTATAATCGAGCTCGTATACAGATTAAAGTGATTTGGTGAAATTTTACTTCCTTGTCCAATATCCATCTCTCACTTCAATTTATAATCCCTTCCAAACACAACTAATTTCCGTCCATTCATAAAATCATACACACATTCACAAATTAGCCTTGATAAACCTAAGTTCCAAAGAACTTGATAAAGTGTCAACGATGTCCAAAAACACCAACACACACACTTTTCCATACATTCATTAACACAGTGATTGCGACGGAACCCAAAGCTGGTTTCATTTTTCAATTCTTTCTTTCATCATTCCATTCGCCAGTTTCCTAAACACGTTCAACACACAAATTCTCCTGAAATTTTGGGCCAGACTTATATCGCGATCTCTTTTGCGAATGGGTACCACTCCACCGTCGTTCCAATTTTCCGGTATTTTAACACTCATTAGTGACCTGATAAACAATTTAGTTTTTCTGGAATAGAATTCTGCGATTGCGATAACTTCACACACTTTTGGAAGAGCTGGTTAGTAATCATAGCTAGGTGTATAAAAACTATTGCAGTCGTCCAATTCCATGTACAGGATGACTGACACGAAGTTTAACCATCTTCAAACTGTCATTGCGGTTTAACCAGTGATGACAGAGCACTAAAATTTACACTAATGACAGTTCATTCCATTGTTTGCAAGCTTAGAAAAGCATTTTAGTGGGAAATATCAAAGCGATCTCGATTGATCATAAAGATGGCTTTGGAAATAATCAGAAAAAAGTTGACCGCAATGGAACTCAAGCGTAGTAGTGTGATTGTTCTATATTTGGCTGGTAAACCACAGCCGCAGATTGTTAACCAGGTTAACAAACATCCGCATGTGAATAAAATGTTTGTGTATCGCACCATAAATCATTATAACGATACTGGCAGCATTGCAAAACGCATGGTGGTGGACCAAAAAGCACTGCAACATCGCCGGCGCACATATTGAAAAATCATCTTGGACTAAGGGGCCTTAAAATTTCATAAAACGCATGTTCTCACCGATGCTCATAAAAAAGTGAGAGTGGAAAGAAACTGGCGATTTGCCGAATTTGGTTTTCTCTGATGAGTCACCGTTCGTGATTGAACAAGTAAATTAACCGGATTTACTTGCCCAACCGTTCTTCTAAAAATTTGGACCAACGGGTTGTCACTCGAAATCAAGCGCAGCCGATGGTGATGGGCTAGGACACCGCAACGGCTGAAAGTTACCCGGTGTATCCCGTTCAAATTCGATGGACTCCATGAAGCTCTCGCTCTCACTCTGCGTCTGTATGATTAAAGCTCATATTAGTTTTAGTAACACTTTGTGTTAGTCACTCTGTTTATCCTGTAAAGATTCGGTAGATTCCATAAAGCTCTCGCTCTCACTCTGGGTGTATATGATTCAAACTCTTAAAAGCTTTGGTAATACTTCGTATTAGCCACCCTCGGTGTACAGATTTGGTGGATTCCATAAAGCTCTCGCTCTTATTATGCGTCTATATAAAGCTTATACAAGCTATGGCAACACTTTGTGTCAGCCACCCTGTTTATCCGACATAGATTTGGTACACTCCATAAAGATCTGGCTCTCACTATGCGTGTATATGATTAAAGATCATATTAGTTTTGGCAACGCTTAGTGTTAGCGATCCTGTTTTGTCCGAAACAGATTCGTTGGACTCCATAAAGCTTTTGCTTTTACTCTGCGTGTAAATGATTAAAGCTCATATTAGTTTTGGTAACACTTCGTGTCAGTGACCCTGTTTATTCTGTACAGATGTTTTGGACTCCATAAAGCTCTCGCTTTCTCTATGTGTTTATATGAATAAAGCTCATATTAGTTGTGGTAACACTTCGTGTCAGCCACTCTAGGTGTACAGATTTGGTGGAATCAATAAAGCTCTCGCTCTTTTTATGCGTCTATATGAATAAAGCTTATATAAGCTTTGGCAACACTTTGTGTCAGCCATCCTGTTTATCCGGCACATATTCGATGCACTCCATAAAACTCTCGCTCTCACAATGCATGTATATGAATAAAGCTCATATTAGTTTTGGCACCACTTCGTGTCAGTCACCCTGTTTTTCCTGTACAGATTCGTTGGACTCCATAAAGCTTTTGCTCCATAAAGCTTTCACTACCCTGTTTATCCATCACAGATTCGGTGGACTCCATAAAGCTCTGGATCTTACTATGCGTGTAAAGTTTTTGCAATTCGTCGTGTCAGTGACCTAAAGTTGTGATTAAAGCTCATATTAAAATATAATTATTTGTAATAAATGGAATCCATTAAACAAATTAAATTTTATAGATTTTGTATCTAGTTAATAATGTTAAATTACAGAGTATAAACTCGCCGAACTAGGTCATAACTATGTATAATGTACATGTGTAATGTATGCAGACAAAAAAAAAACAAATTGTTATAAATAATAAAATAATAATTATTTGTTAGTTTAATAGTTGTATGTATGTACAGTGGATATTCTATTAACTGACACGGCTGTTGGTTGGTATTTCTGTCTGTTCGAAACTATATACATTTTGTGTACTGTATGCCATTTCGAATATTTTTTTTTTCATTTTTTGTTAAATTTATTTAGTTTTGTCAGAAACATTCATTGGTATAAATATTTTTACCATAAACCACAAAAACATCAAAACATAAATAACATAATTTTTTATAAATTTTTTGTTTGTTTGTTACTGCTGTTAGTCACTTCGATGTATAAAAAACCCCGAAAAAAATTTGTCATCCCTCTCCAACATACATATATTTATGTATGTATTTATGCATATGGGGCGGCTGCTGCGGGTGCTGGGGAGGCAATAAAATCACTGTGTTTGTCTGTTAATAGTCATAACATTTTTTTTTGTGGTTTTGCATATTATGATATGTTATGTGTGTGTATGTTGTATACACACACATATGTATTATGGTCTCGATGAAGGAGGCATACGAGTGCTCGTATATTGAAAATTTAATAAATCAAATTTTCTAATAATTTTATGGATTATCTATTATAATGGATAATCTATACATATTGATGTGATATATGTGGAGAGGGAGCTGATTTTTGGTCGGTTCAGTATTAATAAATATCACGATTTGACAAATAAGATAAAGCATAGTAGTTGCACATTACGCGATCAATCAATGTCGCCACTCGACGCTCCATATCACTTAACAATTATGTATTTTAATCTGTCAACGTCAAAATGTAAGTCATAGTTATAATTTATAATATGATGCAGTCGGCCGTCTCAACCATGAGAGTGATTTCGTCTGCTCCAATTGGGCTCTACTAAGGTTTGAAGAACACCCTGAATATAATCGAAAACTCAGCCATGCTATACGGACAACGGTCTATAGAGTTTGTTTTCCTGCGATATTGACAGAATGTTTTTGGCCAGGCCCAGAATACATCATCATGTCTCTAATCTGAAAGACCAAAAACCGATGTTTAGTTTAAGACTCGATCAGTCGCTATCACATGCACCTTATGACATTAATCGGGATGCAGCTGGAATTGAATATGAATTGAATATGAATTGAATATGAATTGAATATGAATTGAATATGAATTGAATATGAATTGAATATGAATTGAATATGAATTGAATATGAATTGAATATGAATTGAATATGAATTGAATATGAATTGAATATGAATTGAATATGAATTGAATATGAATTGAATATGAATTGAATATGAATTGAATATGAATTGAATATGAATTGAATATGAATTGAATATGAATTGAATATGAATTGAATATGAATTGAATATGAATTGAATATGAATTGAATATGAATTGAATATGAATTGAATATGAATTGAATATGAATTGAATATGAATTGAATATGAATTGAATATGAATTGAATATGAATTGAATATGAATTGAATATGAATTGAATATGAATTGAATATGAATTGAATATGAATTGAATATGAATTGAATATGAATTGAATATGAATTGAATATGAATTGAATATGAATTGAATATGAATTGAATATGAATTGAATATGAATTGAATATGAATTGAATATGAATTGAATATGAATTGAATATGAATTGAATATGAATTGAATATGAATTGAATATGAATTGAATATGAATTGAATATAAATTGAATATGAATTGAATAGCTCAATGAAATGAATATGAATGATAATAGAAAGCGGATACAAACAACAACAAATGGTGCCACCATTCGAGTATGCTTGGTCGCTGAGTTTGCTCAACCGAGCATACCCTGCGACGCGACATATTCTTTGACATATAACTCAATGATGCCTTCAGCCCAAAAATTATGTCGTTTTATGGTAGCATCCAATTCTCGCCACCGCTAATGGTCAGTCCCAAATCTTGACCGTATCGTCGATATGAGGTACCCGCATCACATACCAATTATTGACATATACCACACAGCAAGTGAAATAAAAACGTTTGGTGTATATTTTGAGAGTTGAATTGTGTTCGTGGGTATAATCATGATACTGACCCATCTTAAGGATTGAGTAAAAGGGGACACCAGTGTCTTGCTGTGTAAACCACGATGAAAAAAGCTTTTGAAGATAACCGCTACGAGAAACCTTACAATATCTGTATGTGATTTTATTAAATGTTACATCGTATGTGACCGCCAACACCACAAGAACTTGGGTTGGTAGCGTAACCAGATTTGGCCATGAAACGAATATTCAGCTTCCCTGGAAAACAAATCAGATTTGGGTGATGAATACATAGTTGTGGGTTGTTTATACCGGTGATCTTTGACGCATGATTATCGATAGAAGAAGAACCTATAAGACGCTTGATGCAAGTGATGTGCTGCTAGTCAAGATTGGCTTATCGAAACTAGGTGTAATGCAGATGGTGAAGTTATGCAGACCAAGGCAAGATTGGTAATGAAAGTTTTTTCACAAAAACAGAGAATCAATTACAATGAAACGTTTGCCAGTTTTACAAGGTTCGCTTAATCGTTCGTTCAACGGAATAAAGCACATTCAAGCCGTGTATGGTACCCAAAACTAATTGGGGCGCTGGTAAAACACTTTGAGATATAGGCTAGCTGGTAAAAATATAATCGACCAATCACATCTCAAAATAATAACGAAAGTATAATCATATCAAACAAACTTAGGAAAAAGCTCATTGGAGCTTTTGAATGAATATACAGAATATTGAATTTTGGTATGAGCAATTCAAGAATTATTTTGGTTCAAGCCACTTGAAGTCAAGCTTTTTCCTTCATTATTGAAACAGATGGTGTTGTACGACAATTGTTTATTAGAATTGGGATCCACGTAGGATCTTGGTCGATATATAACAATTTGAATGGAATGTTGCATCTCAAAATTTAGTCTGTACTCAAAATCATATTTTGCTCATCTAAGAAGATGAAGTTAGTCATAGTTTCGATATACATATAGAGGCGGTAGATTATCTGAAACGAGAATTGTTACACAACAAAGCTCGACTTTTATTCGATTTCGATTAGACTATGCAGTCATCATTGCTCAACCTCTTTCTAGTTCAATTCGATATAATCTTAATAAACTTATATAAATTCACAGGAGGATGAGGAGAGAGGGGTTTCGAAAACAAACCAATTTTAGAAAATATCCGTTTTTATTATGGCAATACTAAGCAAAACTATATACTTTGAAAACTGTAACATTGAATTGAAATTGGAAAGCACAAAAAAAAATCTCTAAATATTATTATCCAGATTTTTATTGTTTCTTATTTAAAGTTTCTTCAATTACACGACGAAGACAATAAAAAATACTAAAATGTATTGTTTGCAGAGAAACTGTATACGAGTACCATATACACATATAGAATTTAGTTCAACTAAGTCTGTATATAGCATCTACAACGAGCTTGTATATAATATATTCTTCTTCTTGTACTTACTATTCCTCCGTATATGGTTTTTCTTTTCTCAATTTTCTTCTTATTTTATCTCATCTTCGTGGAGATAATGAAAATTGTAACTGAATAAAAAATTTATTGCTGTTAATAAATTTGATACCAAAATAAGATAATAAACTCGTTACATTCGAAAGAAGAGATGGGATAGGCATGAAGAAGTGTATATGTTGTTCTCAACACAACACAAAACTATTTGGCGGAATATGGTGCGAGAGGCACTTGGGATGTATATATACTCGTAGATGATACAACTAAAAATATATACAGAGGCAAGTAAAATGTGTGTACAGTCGTTTGTTATTTCGTTCATTTCAGTGATAAGGATTAAAATTGAATCTGCGATTAGGATACTTTTGGAAAATGAATAAAAATAAATTTTCTCGTCTTTCTCGGGGTGTTTATACGACCACATATATTTACGTATGTGGATCTAACGGCGACATATCAATTCGGATACGCACGAATTCGGATTTTAAATTAAATTTAGATTGAAACTTACATTGAAATGAGATTTTCTTTCTATGATCGAAGATATACAATCTTTATGTATAAGAAAATCACAGATCTTTGTTGTAAATTCAACCGGCTTTTCAACAGAGGTTAAGATTGGCACTTAGATTACACATTTCAATCGTTCAGTGCTTTCAAGTTAAATGGAGCATGAAGCTACTCAATTGGATTTATGAGTTGAAGAAATTCCTGATGCTATCAAGGGTAAAGGTTGAAACTTAAAAATCAGAGTCAGAGAATTCTGAAACTTAAAAATCAGAGTCAGAGACATCTAACTAGAACTTAACGAATTTGTGAACTGCTACAACAAAAACCAACTGATTCAATATGAAAAGTTCTAACGATAAAGGTTGCAGTTTTACAATAACCTATTAACTATCAAAATCATTACTTCACAATAAATTCTGACGATTATCTATTCCGACTACTGCAAAGACTTATATATATATATATATATATATATATATATATATATATATATATATATATATATATATATATATACAGTATATCTCTGCAAAATAGACCACCTATGAAAGTTGGCCACCTCTTTAGCTTTCGTTGTTTTCCATAATCATAAGATATTGGAAACATTTTCGTATGAAAATACCTCCATAAGTTGATCACGTCTATAACTTATATGTTGGACAGTAAATCAACGAAAAAAGTCTCAGTATCGAATATTATAGTCCACCTAGGTTGACCAAGCATAAGCCAAAAATTTGCAGAAAAAAATGAAGGAACAAGCCATGCAGTAAAAATCTTCAATGAAAAATTTAAGGACATAGCAAAACGTTACGATATGACTGATAAATCTAATGCAGTGTGCTTTATTTTATGAAATGATGCCAGATCGGAGTCATAGTTTCGAAAGGTAATGTTTGTAAAAGCGGCAAAAAATCTAAGGGTCGATTGTATGAACCTCGGATATATCGTCGTTTGCATTGTATGAACACAAAAATAAATCCCTGAGTAGAGTTATATCGTCTGATTCTATCTTCTGTTTTCGGTGGTTATAACCATAGCATCCTAAATATATAAGCAGCAATGCTTGACCCTTTAAATTTATCGAGCTTATTGATGGGGTTTAGATTATCATACAACCAATGTAAAATTGAAGATTTTTGGCTCAATTTTTATGAATGAAAAATACTGAAAATAAAAATTATTTTTATATCAATATTTAAATCAAACATTTTCATATAGCATATATGGAAATAAAATGAATATACGAATTATTTTAATAGTTATGATAAAAATAAAAACTGTTTGATTTATTCACTTTTTATACATGTATATGTTATAATTGGTTCTAAACGCCGTATAAAAATGTATAAAACAAGATCAATGACGTACGAACTACGAAAAAGAAACATATACTTCAAATATTGGATAAGAGATGGCACTTAATAACTTTAATAATATAAATCGTATCTATTGATATTTTAAAGCATATTGTTAATGCTATAATATAATACAAAGTACACAATTAAAATACCCAAACATGTTAATGAAAGTGAATACTTCAAAAATAATTTAAATATTTTTTTATTTCCATTCAATTGTTATACTCGATACAAGATGGCATCATAAAAGTCGTTACGATTTTTAACAGTGTCAATTTTAAAACAGTTTTAAGTATTTGATTTGTTTTTTTTTATTAAAATTCATTTAATTAGATACAATCTTAATTATTAATTATAATATAAACGTTCTATTATAATAAATAATTTATTATTGTCTACGGGTATAACCTATAAAAATTTTGTAAACAATATTTTTTATTTTTTATTTGGTGTACGCTGTCCAAAATTTTTTAGTAATAAATTTGAACTGTAGGGCGAATTTTTTTAATGACGTCACAACTTATTGATGTGTTAGTAAATATGGGGTATACATTTTTAAGTTCGTTTTCGATGCTTGCTGCTTCTATATTTAGAATGCTTTGTTATAATCGAGGATATAAATTGTTGTTGTTGTTTGTGTATTTTGATTATTAAATATAAAATTTATATAATTTGAGATTAAATAAATATAAAGTAATGCAGTTAAATAATAATAATGCACGTATTAAACGGATGAGCAGACAGGAATATAATAATTTTACGCAAGATTTACGCAAGATGATTGCTGAGGAAAGTGCATAAAGATTCAAAACGGGTGGTGGACCATATCAACTTAAAACGAGCGAAACTGATCCGATGTACTCGTTTGTGGAAGGTTCGGTGTGCCCACTTAATAATATAGATTTTTCAGATGCATTATTCCCAGTATGCTTAATATATATTTACATTATTAAAAATTATTAAAATGTGTTTTTTTAGGACGATATGAATGTGGAATATTTGGATGAAGAAATGTTAACTACACTGGATCCACCAAATAATCTGCAATAAATGATTCACTTGGTAATACTGTGGATACCGACGAAATTAATGAAACCGAGATTTCAACCGCAGACCTTCAACATCCAATCCAAGATCTAATGTTTCAAAGTTACGGGCAGTTACTAAGGCAATTACTAAAATTTGTATTTTTCTTCGCAACAACTAACAAACGTCAAAAATAATGAAATAGTGTTACCAGATAGACTGCTGTAAAAATGCTATAATCGGAAGATAGAAAATTTTTTCATACAATCGGAAAAAAATAAAATCGTCGGATAGAGATATATCTCTACTCTCGGATTTTATTTCTTCTATCCGCGTTCATACGATCGGCACTAAAGAACACCTAACAAGTTTACTGTGCTGTAGTAGTGCCAGAAAAATATTAAAGCCCATCGTAATTGGCAAAGCTACCAAACCAACGGCTTTTCAAAGACTTAATACTGAACATTTGCCAGTTATTTGTCAAATATGAAGAAACCATTGAAAAATTTTATAAGCAAAAAAATTAGACAGCACAATCAAAATTGGGCAATTCATCAATTACAGCCCAGGGTATCATAAAAAAATTTAGATCCCATTATCGTAAAAAGCAACAAAGCGACTTCAAAGATGTAAGCTTGTTGGCCCGAAGTATCAACGTTCTCGATGCAGTTAATTGGATAGGCGAAGCGTGGGGTAGAGTTACCGATTTAATTATACAAAATTGTTTAAAAAAATCCTGATTTATGGATTAGCAATAAGAAATCGTAGAAGTTGCTGACCAAGTTCATACATTGTTCATACGTGTTCAACGTCGAATGAACCAAAACTAATTCAAGAGGTGGTACTAGAAATGCGACAAGGTGACAACGGTGTAATTTTTTGAAGCTAGGGACGCCATTTCAAAATTAAAAAAATATTCCATTAAATTTGGAAGTGTGGAAATGTTACAGTAAGTTTCAAAACTTGAAGGCATGCTTTGTGACCTAAAATTACAATCCCTCAAGAAAACGAAGATAAATGATTATTTTAAATAATGTTATCTTCCGGCCGGGAATAACTGAACGCTTCTGATTTTTATTTTATTTTTAATAAAACCTTATTTAAAAACATCATTTCTCATTCAATTTTTTATTGCTAAGAGGAGCTGGTTTGGCCAAAAATTCGGCGTTCAAGTTTCTTTGAATGCCACAGTATTCTAGTGCCCATATGACCAAAATGTGTCCGATTTATTCGAAGCTCGGATATATTGCAGTCCGTTATATCGAGGTTTTTCTATATATATATATATATATATATATATATATATATATATATATATATATATATATATATATATATATATATATATATATATATATATATCGGATCGTACAAGAAAAACACTGTGAGAAAACAACTTCATCATAATTTACCATTGCTTGGACTAGTAGAAATTTTGTTGAGCGCTTGGAAACATCATAGTAGCAAAACAGGTTAAAATTAAATGGAATGAAACCTTCCCTTCAGCGTTTCAGTATGCACTACGTTACAGAACAAGGAGCTTACTAGGATTAATTTGACCAATCATTCATTAATCCAAAATGACACCGATTACAAAACCGAATACTGAAGCAATAATAAGATACACCGACAAAATCAAATATCGACCCTTGGCTATGAATGAACCCTTGGTTCATGGATACACGAATCGGAAACTGGAACATCAGAACTCTAATGGAAACTCCAAGGCTAGCACATTTTGAAATGGAATTGAAACGCTATCAAATCGAGATTCTAGTCGCTCCAACTCCATCTGAAATGCAGGAGAGGGGAATAAGCAAAACTATACAGCAGAAATATGCATAAAACATTCTCATAGCTGTTGAAGACACATCATCAATCAAAAATATGCGAGCAGTGCGCTAAGAAAATCACCGGCAAAATTTCAAACATATATAATCTACGTATAAGGAATGATGCTGCGGTCAAGTATTAATAATAGATGAAGCATAGTTGAGAAAAATGCAAGCACTAAGTAAATGCAAGAACTCGGAGCTGGCTTTAGATGAGAAAGATGTTGTACTGATCACATCAACTCATTTCGAACGTGCATTAGGAACGTGAAATGGCAGACACATTTATTAAGTGGGCATCAAAGTGCATTTGAGAAGAAATACCAGGATGCGTACGATTGCACCAATTTTGTTACTGAACGTATTATATGTTACGCGGACATTAAATCTCAGGTATTCGAAAAGCATACAATGGGGTGAACTATTTGGACTGTATCTGAATACTTCAGCTATCAGATCTACCTAACCCAATTTCGGTCTCAAGACAAACATGAGTTAAAACCAACTCGAAAAGAATCAGTCCAACGATAACTACATCGTTACCTTGTACAAATGGATAATGGAAATGAATTTGTACACTTTGAGTGGACAGTAGCGAACAGGTGTCTGGAATTATTCTGGCGTGGCACAAAAGACTAAGATACGAATGTTAAATTCGAGTGTGAAATCAGTGTATTTGACAAATACTGAAATGCTTCTGCCCAAACACCATCACTTACATTGAACTGCATAAAATAACAAATCGGTCAGCTATAGGGACCGAAATAAAAAGACGGATGTGGACATGGATTGACATCAAGTAAATGATTTGGAAGAAAATCATGGTAGCTGAAGCAAAATAACTTGGTAAAAAATCATGGAAAGTAACAACAGAGTAAGTTGGCCTATTAGTACCAGATTTGAGAGTTCACTTTGGTATCTCACAATTCTCTTATACATCGTGTCGTACTTGATAAAACACTGTGGTAATCGTTTCGCTGGTAAAATATAGGATTGAGGACCCTTTGTACATAGCACACATATACGCCCATTAATTATCTGCACAATTCATAAACATCCTTAACTTATATTTCATTGCCAAAAATTATCAGTTTCATCACCAAAAAATATTATTTAATTATCAATCATGTCAATTAAATTGTGTGATGCTGTATTTTTGTACACACATTTTTTTTATCAAATTTATGATCTGTCAACACTTTTTTTCTTTCGTTTCATCGTTTTTCTTTTTATATAAAGATTTCCTCTTTACGAAATGGAAATTATATGTTCGAAAGGCAAATACGAAGGAAAATATCAATTAATAATTGTTTCCAAAGTTAATTTTTACTTTTCTTCCAGTTATTGTAACATTTCCTTTTACTCGATTCCCCCACCATCCTCCAACCCAAAATTGTATTTTCCATGTCTCTGTGTGTGTGTGTGTGTGTATTTTCATCTTCTGGCATTGTCTTAAGAAGAAAAATCTATTCAATTTGTAACGGAAATTATTCGAAGAAATAAAAGAAAATTTGTCTTCCTTCCACAGTATTTTCCTCTATATGTTGTTGTCTCTTACGTACACGAGTCATGGTGCGGGGACGAATCGAGGATGCTATTATACGATTATTGTTATTGGCATCCACCAAAGTAGATAAACAACAAAATATGAATTGTAATGGTGACGTGAAGCTATATAAATCCTCCAAGGAAATTGCATACAATAAATTTGACGTAAAATTGGTTTCAATCACAAGTAAGATTCACTTTGTTAAATGAAATCCCTTATAGATATACACCCCATTCTCGTCATCTCATTGCCCATGTTACGTTTGCATAATTTTTTTTATTTGTTTTGAATATTGATGACTTTAGTAATCTATATAATATTCTTTAAAACGTAAGATATATAAAAGAGGGTGAATTTTTCCTACCTCCCTCTCCAGCATGATCCCGACAAAGTAGAAGAAAACGATTATCACTCACAAAACAAAAATTAAAATTAAATTTATCTTTCAAAAATTTTGTAATCTTCTCCGATCTAAAATCTTAATTGGAAAAAAATGTTGCAATTCTTATATAAGCGATTGACTTTGGAATCTCGTGCGCTCTCTAATTAAAATTACATCTGTCACCAAAATGAAACAAAAAAAATTTTCCATTTTCCACTCTTCCAGATGAAACTTTATCCGTTTTGAATTAATATAAAAGAAAAAAGTTTTTTTTTTTAAGTATTACGACAGGATTGGGATCGAAATTTTATGACAATCAAATTGATTGGAATAAGAAATATGTATGTATGTATGAATGTACACGAGGACATGTATATGTACGGAGGGGACGTTAAAATAATTAGGAGTTGTGTCTTATGGTTTAAGTTAAAGTGATATTGTTTTTATTGGTCCATGATGTGGTATATCGTTATTGTACTCGAAGGAGTTTTTAACTTTCACTCAAATATTGAAAAGGGCAAAGCGGATTCTGATAATATGACATGTGCGGGATAAATCTGTGCAATAGATTATTATATCTGTAAATAAACCACCAAATAGGTTCGAGGAGTTACATAAGGCTGATATTATTCTGGGCCAACTATTTGGTTTCCTCAAAATCGTTGGTTGGTTTTCAAATAAGCACCGCGATCAAACAGAATGGATTGTCCTACTCTCCTGGAACATGTGATTGCTTATAGAATAATGTTTAGTGAATATACCCAGCAGAACCCTGAAAGTACATCTATCATTATCGCTGAAGAAGGACTTTTTTGGTTTATTGTTCCAAGGACCATTTTGGATAAGCAGCATGAGTTCAGTTGCCGCAACTCCAACTAAGGTATCTGTCTTTAATGCGATGCTGGTCTTAACAATGCAGTCTAAATGTCCCAAATACAGTGTTGAACATAGGATTAAGCGTTCACAATCTTCACAAAAATCAAATAGTGCCAAAAATCAAAAAGTATAGCCATTATTTGATATACGGACACACGGTAGGTGACTGCCTGGAAAGTCACTGACCACCTGACGTATAGTGACCACCATGCTATACTGTTTGAAATAAAACTGGTACAAGAAGATAGACGTACAAAACCTATAAGGAAACAGGTTGGTTGGAGACCAGGTACGTTCGAGGAAAACTTATTCAAATTATTCCTTGTAAAGCCCAACCACTCGGAGACTGCCACTTCAAAAGCTAAGGTAAAAAGTAAAACTAGGGTAAAAAGACAATTAGATTACCATATTGTCAACCGGCATACTGGTGGACTGGGCAGATTGCACAATTGCACCGAATGTGCCATCATGCAAGTAGAAAATAACCAACGTGCATGGTGTAGAGAATCTTAGCCTCTCTTACGCAAAACATACTTGGATGTTCGGAATCAGTTTAAGAAGGCAATTAAAGCTAATAAGCGTAAATGTTGGAAAGAGCTGTGCAGTGAAGTGAATCGTGACCCATAGGAAACACTTTATAAAATCGTCATGAATAGACTCAGAAATCGAAATTCATCGCCACCCACTTGCCCTTGATCTGACTTAGAGGAAGTACCTTTCATATCAATTGAAGAATACTCATGAGTGCATATCGACGGTTAAAGGATTCAAAAGCTCCTGGACCTAACAATATTCCAAATATCCAAGATTGATCTAACGAATTCAGAGAAGTTTACAACTCGTGTCTGAGAAAAAGGTATTTTCGGAACGATGGAAGAGGTTCCAGAAGATCCATCTGAGTACCGACGATTGTGCATTTTGGATACGGCTGGCAAAATTAGAGCGCATTGGAGAAAGATGTGGAAAGGGCCGAAAACCTCGCCGAGTGGTAATATGGATTAAGAAAGTCTCGATCGACAATCGACGCCATCCAACAAGTAATTAAAATCGCACAGGAAGCGAAGATGGAGAGGAAGCTCCAAAAAATACTGTGCTGTGGCCACACTGGATATCAAGAATGTGTTCAACTCGGCCAAATGCCAAGTACCGGGGTACATAAGAAGGCTCATTTAAGATTATTTTATAAGAATATTAATGTATAATTCAGACAATGGAATCATGGAATACAAAGTTGGTGGAGTTCCTCAAGGATCAGTATTGGAACCTTTTCTTTTGGAACGTTATGTACGATGGCGTCTTGAGGCTCAACATACCTGAATGTGTTGAGATCGTGAACTTCGCGGATTATGTTGTCTTAAAAAGTGGCTGATACCATTTGGACTCCAGCTGGCTGGCCACAAAACCGAAGTAGTCTTAATTACCAGTAAGAAGTCATAGAAACTATATATAACTATCGAAGTTGGTGAAATTTTAATTTCCTCGCAGCCTTAATAACGATGTAGTGGTGTTGAAATTGATGTAAGCATAAACTTTAAGAAATAACCTGAGGATAGTTAGTAGAAAAGCTGCCAACGTAGCTGCAGCCTTCTCTCACATTATGCCCTACATAGGAGGGCCAAAACAGAGTCGAAGGATTCTGCTGACAAATGTGGTAACATACATCATTCTATATGGATCACCTGTACGGAGTTGCAATCGGTTTACCGCCTAGATGCTTTAAGAGTGATATGTGGCTTTCGCACATTATCCGATGACGTGACACTTGTTATTGCAGATAATATGATCATCATCGAACTACTTGCAAAGGATAGGAAGAAATAGTACTTATACCGAGAACAACTAGGGTGTAGAGCATCAGAACGTATTGCAACAGTGGCAGAATGGCAAAGTCGCTGAAATAGTCAAGGCTGTCTGGGATGTGAGCATGGCTGTTTTGATGCCACCAGAGGTCCTAGGGCAACGGAAAACACCCCACAACATAGTTGAGCCGATGATTATGTCTGAAGTCTGTGAGTCACACGGCAGCAGTAGTACTGACGGAGATGAAACGCTTAGAGCGTGGAAAAGAAGAACATCATACTATGTTTAGATAGCGGTGGCAATCTTAGGTTGAGACTCTTAGGTTGAGACGCTGGGGAGAATAAAGAGTTTAATAGCTAGTCAATTTCTCAAGAACATTGCTCAGTGAGAGTACTCAGTAAACCTCTCAAACTATGCTTGGGTTTATTGTTTAAACGAACTTGAGGCTTTTATTGGTTTATTGTTATGGCCAAGTTACATATCTGTGTGTTCAGTGATCTGAATAATATGTTTTGAGAAGAAGGTTTCCATTAAAACAATTGGCTGGTATATCCATATAATATGATGTTGATCTCAACATTGCAGCACTTTTGGCCAATAAAAAACAGGTGTTGAACAGGATTCAGCTAGTTTAGAGCGAGATATAACAACGTATTGTCGAGTATGGGTCTGCCAAAAACCGTAAAGTATAGCCATTGTATTAGTTTCTGGGTGTTCAATAAATTATAAACCTTCAAGACTGCGTCATCTATCATTATCGTTCAAGAAGAAATGGGATTTTTATTGGTTTATTGTTCCAAGAATCATGTGTTGAGTTATCCCATTTCTCTTGTTGCAGACAAGGAAATCTCTATCTTGAGAGTTAATTAGTTCACGTCCACAGTTGGCTTACACAAGAGTGGAAGATGCACTTGCCCCAAAATATGAGAGGAAAATTCTTTAAAACTCTTTGGCTAGTATATAAGATGCATATGAGGCTTAATATTAGACTCATCCATTCTTAAGTGGACCGAAATCGATTCGAAATCTCGCAATATTTAGTGAGAGTAACGAGTAGGCTCCTCAAATTATATCTAACATTGTTTGCATTGATTTTCATTGACTTATTTTTCAACGGAACATTTTGAAAAGGCAGGTACTGGCTATAGGTTGCTCATCTCTAGCTTGGACCATGGACAAATTATCTTTGTATTCAGTAAAGAATCCAAGTATTTGTTTCGCGCAAAGGTTTCCGTTAAATCAATTTGACTGGAATAAAAAATGCAAATAGCAGGGTTGAGCTAGTACAGATCAACACCAACTTTATAACAACATATTGATGAGCAAAGATTAAGAGGATGCTGATTATCGCCGTCTGGAATGCTGCAGTAGGTGTGTTATATATGGTATAGCTTCCACCATCCTTAGAATAACAGGTTTTAAGTCACCAGATATATGCAGCAAAGAGGGCTTTCTCTCCAAATCAGAAAAGTGTAGCCATAGTATATTAAGCTTTTCCGTTTACTCTTTTCAAGAGAGTCTGTTCAAGTTTTAGTTTACTAAGACTACATAGTTCCATATTCCCCTGCAGAAACCTTCAACTAAGAATATAGATAGTTCCCAATTTAAGTTTCTTGAGTTCCTAGATATTCTACTGCCTATTGGGTACCAATTAGAGAATAAGATACATAGTAAGCTGCAGAAAGGTGGAAGCTTTCTCTGAACATCACACTAAGTGTAGTTTCTTTAGGCAGCGAATAACCTAAAGTTATAGAACTTCGGAATGCACTTTATTCCTTCTTTGCGTCTATGGAGCAAAACTACTGCCTGGCATCAAGAATGTCATACAAAAAGATAATTTGCCTTCGTTTAAGATGAAAAGGCATCTAGAGATAATTACTAGTACTAAATAGAACTAGTATTAAGCTACGCATGCCGTTCTTTTCTTCAAAAGTCAAAAGACCTTATTATCAACACTGATAGTCCTGCAGTTTTCTGGAATGCACGTACGTGGCAAATAGCTTTTGGGTTAATATTACATAAAAACTGCAACATTGTCGTGTTCAAACGACAGTCATGTTTTGAAAGCTTTCAAAGCAAGTCATGTATCTTTTCAGTTTTATGTATAGCACAGTAACATACTAAATCAAGATTTTAAGACAAATTTGACGTCAAATAAGTGACCAATAAACTTAATTACTATACTCTTGGTCAAATTTTAACGTTCCCAAAAGCTATAAAATTCGAACTATAAAATCTAAGATTTAGTACACAAAAAGCCCGTTCCATTCATTCTCTATATATCGCCCGAATAAATCCAATAAAATATTTAACACTTAATTATTCCATTCATCACCGAATGAAGAAATCACCATTTAAGCTTTATACACAAAAAAGCTCATCAATTTAATTTGGTAAATAAAACGAGCGCAAAATATATATACGAACAACACGTTTTTGAGGCAATGCAAAAGATGTTCGAGAGACGACAAGGGATCCCTTTCAATAAAAAATCACGTTCATTTACCCTTTTTTTTACGAGTGTCAAGACAAAACTCTTATATACAACGATGTCGATTGGAGTCGTAAAATTGTACCAACAAAAGCACAATGAGACACCGAATGAAATAAGAAATTCATGCGGATGACACCCTATATAATATATATTCTCCCCCCGATCCGTAATATTTGGTGTTGTTGTATTTTGTCTGTTGTATTTAACAGTTCAATGGTACAAAACCGCACAATTATCCCCGTCGCCCAATACATGTATATAATTTAAATATTTATAGAAGAGAAATGGCCAAATTATACGAAATTTTCATTTTTCGTCGCTTTTGCGCCAAATTATATTCAATTCGTCTTAATGTCATAATTATGTGATCATAAAAATTAAAAATTTAAATAATTTCGGTTATTATATACAAAATATGAACTATTAATTGGGGACTTTAAGGCAAAATGATTTTTAGGTGTCGCACTCTCATACCCACATTATTGTTGTAACGATATCCAAAAACTACTTTACATATCGAAATGTATACGGTTTTATATAGTATGTATGTGTGGGAAGCTCACACAAACAAATTGGTACAAAATTTAATTATAAATTAACGCCACTTAGTCCAATAATAATACGATTATCTAGCCACACCATATACATCGTCGAGATAATTTAATTCTGAATAATTTTGGGCGTCGAACATGAATGAAAAATTATTTTTTAGAAATTTTCGGGAATAAATTTGTATAAGGACTTTTCTCAAGTGGACAATTTTTGGAGAGGATTGAGGTTATAGTTGGTAGAAATTCGAGATATGTATGTATCTGCTACTATATACCAACAGTTAAATGAGACATCGTACACTTTTCATAAAATACTGACTTTCACAATGACTAAACTGCGCTTATTGACCTTCTTCTGAAAGTTCGCCATTTCATCAATACATATATCAAATATCGTAGTGTATTTGTGAACTGGACTGGTGAGTGTAATTCAAGTTTCTAAGCGCTTTCTCTTCAGTCTTTCTACGATATTAGACGTCATCTGATTTGACCATATCGGTAAAGCTTTGGCTCGTCATTAACGTACATCTCAGCAGAAGAGTGTGTGTCTGTTTTGAGACGACGTAAAAAATTCTTCTTTAAAAGCTTAAGCACAGAGATAAAAAATGGAAAATTGAAAATGAGAGAACCTACTCCTGGTAGGCCAGTCTTCCTTATCCAGCAGCCCTGACAAAAGGCTAGGATTCATTGGAACATCAATCCAAAATTCAAATTCCACGTAAAAATCAGAAATACAACAATCATACAATACTATGCGGCTACAAAAGAAGCAGATGACACAATCAAAGATGAATTCTACGAGCCGCCATATCAAGTGCATGCCGAAATGATATCAAAATTATCCAAAGATATTTCAACGCAAAAATTTGAATTGACAACACCGAAATGGCGACCATCATGGGTAAACGGAGACAGATTCATCGACTATTGTGTTACAAATCAGCTATTCATGGGCAGCAGCAAATTCTCCCACACACTAATATCCATAAATACACCTGAACATCGCCAGATGGCAGATCGAGAAATCAAATTGGCCTTGTGCTAGATAGTTAAAAGTTTCTATCCTTCAAGATGTCAGAACAAAGATAGATGCAGATGGAGCTTCAATGAAACGTTCCAAATCAATCTATCGAATAACGAACCGGCACTGTGAATAAAAGATGCGGAGAAATAGAACACAAGAAACTCGTCGATTTGAGATGAAACGTGGAAGAAAATTGAGAAATGCCACCAACTTAAAATAATACTAGGCAATAAAAATAAGGCGGAAAACCGAAGACAATATGAAGATACAGCTCGACAAGTAAAGAAAATGGCATGAAGTGATCATAGGAAATATACGACTATCGAGTCAGCGGCCGCAAATATAAATATGCTCACATTACCTCAATGTTTGAAAAAGGTCAACGGAAAATGTACAAATGCACCACCAATAAAGGATTCACATGCACAAGAACTTACTACATACGGCCAACAACTAAATATATGAAATGAGTTCTTCGAGGACAACTGCATAGATAGCCAACCAATTGAGGTGCTACCAGATGTAAACTATACCGAAACCATAAATACCCATCCACCAACGGAGTGGGAAGGTACAAGTTCCATAATGAAGCTGAAAAATAACAAAGCCACTGGAACCGACAACATACCAGCTGAACTACTCAATGAAGACGCATTTACAACTGCAGTAGTGGTGTCTGTATTAAATCAATACTGCTGTATGGCTGTGAAACTAGGAAACATACGAAGAAAATCACAATAAGACTCGAAGTATTTGGGAATAAGAGCCACAAATGAAAAATTACTGTGACAAATAAACCAAGTGGAAATTGAGAAGTAGGTCAGAAAGCGGAACTGAAGATGGATAAGACACAAACTGAGAAAGACACCAAATGACATAACTAGAATGTCATTAGAATGGAATCCGCAAGGAAAGCGAAGAGTTGGGAGGCCAGCAGTGACTTGAAAAATAATGGTGCTATAGCTGAAGCAAAACATCATGGGAAAACAATAGCGGAACTAAAGGGAATAGCCCCAAATGGAGTTCGATGATCCAGTCTAGTAGACGCCCTATGCTCCTAAGCATGGAGATAAAGGAAAAAAAATTATGACATAGAGCTGAAGATACCTATCTGTATAGTAACTACCATGGTTTGTTACAAGTTGAGTAAAATGGAATTTCACATCAACTTGTTTACGTTTCAGCCACGATTCGATAAGTCAAGCCTTCTGTTATCATGTTACAGATTTTGTCCGGAAGGATATATATATATATATATATATATATATATATATATATATATATATATATATATATATCCTTCCTTGTATCAACAATTGATCCGCTCATCAAGTTCACACCGATCACCAAGCAGAGCTTTTTCTTACTCACAATTATACAATCCAGATGATTTCATCACTAAATCCTATTACATCTGCTCCACTTAGGATTACACAACGTATTTAAGACAAAAGAAAAGTTTGATCAAAGATAAAAACTACTGGACGTAATCTTTAGCTATATACAGTTTTAGAAGACACATATAACTTCAATAGTACTCAGTTGAGTGAGACACCACTATCGTCTTATGTCATCAAGACTACTAAGTTTAGTAAAAAGCGTTCCAATATTGGTTTTCCTCTATTAAGCAGGCAAAAATCGTTATCGATATTTTAGGAAACACTTCTATTTAACCGGAGCAGGGCTTTATTTTCACTCACTCTCCTGTTGCTTCTAATATACCTTATTTAATAGAAGACGGTATTCTTACTCTCTTTATTTTTTTCTCTCTCTCTCTCTTTCTCTTTCCCTCTCCCTTTTGATCTCTCGTTTGCTCTCTCTCTCTCTGTCTTTATTTCCCTCTTCTCTCTTTCTCTTTACACTTCTCTATATGTTCCGTATCACGAATATATATCGAAGGTCTATCCGTTTGTTTCTGTCACACCTGAACAATTAGATCTTGAGGCTGTGGTTCAAATGAACGTACTTCACTTTCATTGATTGGTTTTCTATTTTGTATAAAGGACACATAATACTTCCGATGTTGTGATTTTATTCATCAGTCCTCAGGTCTTTGCTTTTGAGTTGGATCGGGTCTCTAACTTTACAATCTCATCTGCGCTCTTTACTCTCTCTCCCTAGTGTTACTCGTTGCTAGTGGACACTCTGTGTCATAATAAATTTTCTTTCTGACCTGACATTATTTGTTTGAATGTCCAGTTGATGCAATCCACCTGTCGGACCTTAATAAATGAAATAGATTTTGGCCTTCCATTTAAAAAATCCTAATGGTGAATGCAAGTCATAGAAAACTATATATCTTCTAGTTCATACAACAGGTTGAAAAGTTTATTGTGACCGAGGTTATATAGTCTGATGATTACAGTAGTCTAATAAGCCATTTCATGTAGTATTCTCGAAACAAAGCCATGATAAACCGAACACAACATTGTCTATTCAACCACAATGTTGAGTATATAAAATACACAAAACATTGTCAACGAAAACATTTGAATGTAACAGAAAAAAGTTTGCAACAATAAGCTGCAATTTAGGACAGAAATGGTCCATTTACAAACCGACTTAACAAATATTTCACATTCACAACACAATATCCCAATGTAACAACGAACATTTTCTACTTTGTAAATGTCAAGTATGTATTTAAACAGAAATCTCGAAGTTTTCTCATTTTTCTCGTCCTTGTTGTTGTTGTAATTCTTAAATTTCTTAAATTACAAAATGTCAAATCAAAAATTAGCTGATTTTTTTGTGTCCTGATTGTTATTGCTGTTTGTACAACTACACAAAACCGAATAAAACCCATCCAACAAGAGTAACAACAATATATAGGAAAATTACTGTAAAAGCTCAAACAAAATTATTTTTCCAAAAAAAAAAAAAAAAAGTTTCATCTTATTGCAATGTTACTTGTACAACTATCCAAGTTAGTTAGTTTTTTTTTGTTCACTGTGCTTTTTGTTGTCGTTGTTAAACTTTTAAATAATAACAAAAATACTAAAAACGAACAAAAAACTAAACTTTTATAATAAAAGTTTTCGTTTAAATAAAACAAAATAAAAAAGCTTTTTATTTTTTATTATTTGAACGAAGAAAATTTTTTCATTTTTGTACGAATCCAAAGTTGCATTAGTGACACAAAATGTTTCATTTGTTATGAACTTTTCCACTCTCCCAATTAAGCTCTTCGTATTTCCTACATATATATATATAGGTTTGTGTTGGTATAGGATAATTTGTAGCAACGATTGGATTTATGAAATTTAATGATCCCGATAATTATTTTCATTCTATACACGGGGATTATAAAATGAAAGCTCGCTCTCGCACACAGACACACTCTCACGGTATACGAGATATGATGCTATATTATATTTAATGATTTGGAAATGAAATATAATTATGAGCTTTTTTACTGTAATTTTTTTTTTCATTTGGATACGAAAATGGCTTTTTGCGTTTAGGAAAATTGGTTAATTATAATTAGCACCTTTATGGATCGGTGGAAGTTTTAGTTGTGGGGTAGTGGTGTGGTAAGAGATACGTTTTGTTTAATTTGAAAGAATGCTGAAGAAATTACTTCCAGACAAATTTTCATGTTATAGACAAGGTTAAGTTGCCGCTTTCGATTGTCGTCTATATCAGATCATGATATAGACGAATTGAAGAGCTTTTACAGAGAGCTTATATCTTCTTATACAGTAAACGTAATGAAATCTATAAGAAATGCGATGTGAGCTTTTCAATTTGTGGATAGGCTTTGCATATTCAAAGAAATTGATTGCAATTGCAGCTCTGACACGTATATTGACGTGGATTATCTGTCCCTATACTATAATTAATTTACAAATCAGTTTTATTAAATATTGGGCGTTAAGTAAAGCTGGTGAAGCTTACTGTAGGTAAATCACATCTCATCCTGTCTACAACTTTCTTGTTAATTGCATCCGCTTATTTGTAAAAAATAACATCGTTGTCAATTTGAATTTTACCGTTGTCTAGCTTATATAGCTTTTAATATCATTTTCATCTAATCTAGAAAAGCGGTGGGTCAATAAACTCCGAAGCTTTAAAAAATTCGATATGTAGAACTCGTCCTGTGGTGACTGTATTCACCAGATAGAACATCAAGAGTTGTGCATTGCATCTCAAAAGCTCTAACAAGATTCATTATCATGTTTGAGGTCTTGCCACTTACCGGAGGTTTTTTCTATTCGGAAGATGAATTTTGATTTATAGTCACGATATCAGGAACATAATCAGAGCCATCTAGAATATTTACGGTTCTGATACAATGCGAGACCATCATGTCCTATATAAAGGTCACAGGACAGTTTGTATAGACTGCCTGAACAATCATTTATCAAGGACGCTTTTTCAAGAGCTGTAGCAAGATCAACCCTGATAGATGCATTAGCCAACAAAAAGTAAAGGTTTGATTTCCGCAGAACCATCATCTTGCATAAGCTTCATGCCAGCTATGCTACAGTACTCACATAGAAGATGGAACGGCTCACGAATTCTACACTCGGACAGAAAGTCATGAATGAATGAACCACCTACTCTACCTGCCGCGTCTATTTCAATCAATTTACGATTATGATTCATTCTCACCTGTTTTTCAACTGTGCTTCAATCTTCCACACAAACGTAGTCACAATTATAACATCCATAATCAAGATAAATACAAGAATTATGGTAAAAAATCGATTTACTGTTTACAGAATACAGTTGTCAGTCATAGTCGAGTGTTTGAAGTCGAACGAGACTGTATATACTTAAACTCTAAAAATGGAAAACGAGATAAATCTTAAAGAATGTGATGTGCCGGCCCATACCGAAAAGGTAATAATTTGAGATTTCTGAAGTGCGAATTAATAGTTAACTTATATTTCTAGTCTGTCAAAATAACAGTGAATGATGACCAAACATCATGTGCTTCAACCGATGATCATATAGAGCCGAAGCAAGAGAATAATGAAGATTGTGAACTAGATAGTAAGAAGCAGTGGGATTGTGATAGAAAAAGTCAGATGGATTTGGATGATCGGGAAAATAAGCCACGTGTAACAACAATTTGTTTGGGTCTGGACCTTTCGGTACCATGTTATCCATATCAAAATAAGAAGAGGGCACCATTCTATTCGCCGCTGAAAATGAGCTTTTAAAATTAAATTTTAACATTTTTGTATAAATTTTAAAAAGTTTTTATATTAAATATATTTTAACAAGGTGTGGTCGTATAGTTTTAAGTCGTATAGTTTTTTTATAATGCTCTGGCCAAATGACTTATTCATTTTACTGTAAAATGCCTAATATAGTTGGTTTGCAGGCAGCAGGATTTTAGCTTCCTCGAATATTAATGATGAATCCCCTTTGACCTTTCACATCACGTGCACGTCCCAAACAGGATTCGAGCCTTTTAAAAATAGCTCGACTATTGTCCTCGTTTGCTTGGACACCAGACATGTCAACATTTCAATCCCATTATCTTAGGAATGAGCTACAGAAGCATGCTTGCAACAGAATAATTCATCACAAATTGTGGTAGATAATATATTTGTATAGGTTAAACTTCTGGAACCCCACAAATAAAGTGCATTTAGACCTTTGAGGACAGAAAACTATAAACGCCCTTCACAATTATGTTATATATAATTTGGACCAATCTTGATAAGTCGTAGAACCATTTGGACGTTGCGTAAGCGTCAAGCTAGCATACTACACTACTCACGTAGTTTTTAGGTTTGCCCACGAATTTTACTCTCCAATATGGGGACATCGATCAGTTTACTAAGCAATCTTAAGTTGATTAAGTTTCAATCAACTTTCGATTATGATTCAATTTCAACTGTAATTCAACTTTGATTCAATCTTCTACACAAACGTAGTCACAATTATACCATCCATAATCAATATAAAAACCAGAATTTGCTGTATAAAAATCGATTTTGTACAACATACAGTGATCAGTCTAGTCTAGTCTCAGTCAAGTGTTTGAAGTCGAACAAGGATATACTTAATCTCTTAAAAATGGAAAACCAACGCAGAGTGCAGGCACATTATGTCAAAAAGGTAATGATTTGAGCTTTCTGAAGTACGAATTAACAAGTTGTGTGGATTAACTTATATTTCTAGAATATGAAAGTAAAAGTGCAAGTTCAATATGAATACGATATTGAACAATCAAGATACGAGTGTATTGAGCAAGTGAATAATAGAAATTATCAAATCGAGGGAAACAAACAACGAGACTGTGATGCAAACAATAAGTTGGTCTTAAGAAATACGCGAAATAAGCCACGTGCAACAAGTACTTGTTCACACTTGGACGTTTATGAACCAAGTTGTGAATACTCGGATGATCATGAACCATATCGTCAACAGACAAAACAGAGGACGGGGTCAGCATGTTCGCCATATAAATATTAAATTTTAACATTTTTGTATTCATTTTTAAATTGTTTTTATCTTAAATATATATTTTAATAAGGTTTGGTCTAAATCTTGTATTTTTTTTGCAAAGCTACACGACTTATTCACTTAAGTGACGAATCCCTGCCTTTTAAATCACGTCCCAAACGGGTTTCGAGCCTTTTCAAAACAGCTCGATTACCGTCCTCGTTTGTTTGACTGAACACTAGACATACAGTACAATCCATTATTTTAGGAATGAGCTAACGTAGCTGTGACAGTGACATCGGTCACAGCTACGATTGACCCAGTTGGCGAGAATAATTCACCACACATTGTGGTAGATATTTGTAGGTTACATTTGAGATAAAAGACAACCAGGAGTTGAACTATAACCGGCAATCGAAAATCAGACTGAAATGCACAAAGTAATACTGACATGACATTCAATTTATTCGTGTACGGCCTAGCGAATTGTAAAGCTTTACCGCAAGCCAGATGTGCACGTATTTATCACGTTATGGAGGGCATACTCAAAATTTTGTACGCCTATGTGTATGTGTTCGAGAAAGCATCAGTTCAAGAACCCCACAAATATAATGTACTTAGAGCTTTGAGGACGGAACAGTATGGACTCCCGATGATGTGAGAACGGCCAACATCAATCATCAAAAGTCTACTTTATCTGCACATTGCATAAGCTTCAAGCCAGCATACACAACTCACTTAGTAGCTGGCTCAGTTCACGAATTATGCACCCCAACATGGGGACATCGATCAGTTTACTATATGAACTCTTAAGTTCGTTAAGTTTCGATTGTGATTCAAACTCAACTGTTATTCAACTTTGCTCCAATCTTCTACATAACCGTAGTCACAATTATACCATCCATAATCAACATAGAAACCAGATATTATTGTAAAAAATCGTTTTTGTACAACAAACAGTAGTCAGTCTCAGTCGAGTGTTTGACGTCGAACAAGAATATACTTAATCTCTTAAAAATGGAAAACCAACGAAGAATGCAGGCACGTTGTATCAAAAAGGTAATGATTTGAGCTTTCTAAAGTACGAATTAACAAGTTGTGGATTAAATTATATTTCTAGAATATAAAAGTTAAAGTGCAAGTTCAATATGAATACGATATTGAACAAACAAGATACGAGTGTATAGAGGCGAAGAAAGTGAATAATTATCAAATCGAGAATAAGAAACAGCGGGATGGTAATGAAAACCGTTGTATGGTCGTAAACGCTGGGCGAAATAAGCCACGTGCAAGAAGTACTTGTTCGGACTTAGACGTTTATGAACCAAGTGGTCAATACTCAGACGTTCATGACTCATATTATCAACACTTGGACGTTCATGACCCATATAGTCAAAACACGAAACAGAGGACATCATCAGCCTGTTCGCCATATAAATATTAAATTTTAACATTTTTGTATACATTTTAAATTGTTTTTTATCTTAAATATATATTTTATCAAGGTGTGATCTAATTCTTGTATTTTTTATAAATCTGACCAATCCAATCAATCCATACGACTAATTCCCCCCAAAAATAAAGTGGTTTTGAACTGCAGGCCGGAGTGTACGGTAAATGTTGAAAGACGCACTTGTTGTTGAAGATCACGTGTAACTAGATAACTTCATGCTTTCCTATATAATATTCATGCAGAACCTCTGCCCTTGGAATTCGAGCTTTTTTTAACACTTATACATTTATTGCCCTCGTTTGTTTGAACCCGTGTAGCGAACGTGATGGTCAAAGTAGCGGACTCATTATATCGTAATGATCTAGATAAAAACCAAACTGTAGATTAGGTAAAATACTCAATTCTTCAATGAATGGATCAGAAGCTATACGATTATTTTAGCTGACTATATATCAAACATTCTATTGGCATGTACAGTTGGCGTTTATAGTCAAAGTCCAAAAAATAATCATGATTCATACAAATACAATGTGAATAGTCGTGCCACACTAGCAAATTATTAAAAATTGAAAAAAAGTTTTGAGTCAAACTATTTGTAATTCGCTAGTACTGTTGCAACAAATACTCACAACGCAACAAACATTAAGGTTGGTCGCATATAGCTGATGAGATGGATTTCATCTTTTCGATTAAACTATTCAATGACGTCGTCAAAAACTCTCCAATGTCTTAAAACTCGCCCCCCGCTGTCCTCACTACTCAACTACTCCCCTGCCACTGGCTTTTTTGTGGTTGTTGATAAAGTCGCCATAGCTTTTATCTATCAACAATGCTCGAAATTCTAGCATATAACTCTCTCCCTCCCTCCATCAGCTGTCGTGTTCACATCTCTCTCTTTCCCTCTCTTTGTTTCTCAGCATCTCATAACATTATCATCATATCCGTACAGTAGTAGTAGAGTGCATATATTTGAATCCGCACAAATATATCGCATTGACCCCCGGCATTTTCAAATACACACAGTGGCAAGAGATTTTTTTTGGCCATGTTTTGGTACCCTGATCACAATTCTCAGAAAGAATATAAGAGTTTTGGTATACATTGATTTTATGGGTGTTAAAGGTGGCTTTTATTAGACGTTTAGAGTCTCAGTCCCGAAAACTGTTTGTTCTTCTAATGAAGTCTAAGATGTCTGGTTTTCTCAAGGTTTGCGATGTTCCGAATTTCCATTCGAAACATATGATATTCAAGGAGCAATGCCCCGTGAGAATGCCCAGCAAGATCCTCAAAGAACGTCTATCAAAACTTCAGGACTGGGGTCTTTGCTGATTTATTGAACCAAAGAAGATTTTGGATAGTCGACACGAGATAATTGTAACCCATTTCTTTTGGTGCAAATCGCTAAAGTGATAGTCAATTTCTTGTTTAAGAGATAATAACAACCGCCTAAAGCCACAAAAGTGGAATCCGTGCTGAAATGGACCAATTTATCAGTCAATAAGTTTCGTTTGATACCCATGTGACTGGGTATCCGGTAAAGTCTAACTATATTCAGACTGCCTAGTCGATTTAAGGTAATTATCGTGTCCAAAAAAAGTTTCGGGAAACAGGTATTTTCCCCAGAGAGAGGATGGGCGTCATCAGATCGAAACCTAGCCTAGTGAACCAAGATTAAAGAATAACACCGGCTGGTTGATTCAGTGCCCTATTCCACCTCCGGAGTTCTGGCATAACTTCCATCAGCTGTCACGTTCAAAGTTAAGCTCCTTTCTCTCTCAGCATCACAATACCCGTATCATATACTATAACGCATTCTACCCCCAGCTCATACAAACAGTGGCATGAAGCAATCATTGTGGGATTCTGGTTGAATCTTGATAACGATATTTATTGAATAGAGTGACTCTCCGCTTATTGGCCCGTTTGGGTGTAGCTTACACTTTTGTGGGGCTGTTCTAAGGATAACGATGTTATCTCTAAAGAGAGATATCCACTATCACTTTGGCGATCTGTACCAGAAAAAATGGGCCAACTTACTAGGAGGCCAACTTACTAGGAGTAAGGAGTACTTTGAGAATCTGGCATTGCATTCTCAGAGGAGAAGAAGAAACTGTTGAGCACTTCTTGTGCTGCTGTTCTTTATACTATCTGTTCTTTATACTCTGAGGACCAACTGATGACCTTGAGTATACCAGATATCTTGCGCGTCATTCAAACAAACAAACCGATTTCGCTACTGGTAGTAAACTTCTGGGAGGTGATGTCGCAATAGGCCAATCGAGCCTGGGTGATGGGGTGAAAAAATAGCGACTGTATGATCCAGAATTCGTACCCTGATACAGAAGATTTAGAAATAGATGACGAAATAGAAATAGGAAATGCGCAAGCTGATTATGCTTTGCCAACTAACATTGATGATGGTTATGAGGTAATTAATTCAGAGAATTCCGATCAGTATGTTGCAAAGTCATGTCAAGTTTGATCCAGTACGTCGTTTCCACAGATGCAACGATAGAAGAGAAATATGAACCTGAGGCCAGATGTGACCAAGGACTTGACTGAACCTCTCTTTGGATCTGGTACAGGCATGTCCACTGATAATTTTTTCACGAGTTTTGATCTAGAACAGTTTCTTGTTCTCCACAATGGCAAATTTCGAATCACGCAGACAACAGTTTATCACTGAGGAAAACATTGGTTAAAAACAATATGGAACAACGATTAGTAAATGCTTTAAAGATGTCCGAAATTGCAGTGTGCTTTGTCAGCTTGCGTTGTTGAATCTCCAAAATAAATCGAGTGCGTCGATTCCGAGATCTCTATGAAGGTCACTATTACGAGTGGGACGTTAACTATCCCTCTGGGAATTTAAATTTGAAATCGTTGAACTATTTGTTGATTGCTGGTTTTGATGCATCCTCATAGTTGAATACCATATGTCCAGGCCGGCTTCAGCATTTGTTGCCTTATTTTTCACGTTTTCTTTGTACTTTAACTTTGCATCAAGATTCATACCAAGGTATTTGGCTTGATTTGCATGTGGTACAAGTATATTATGTCACAGGTAGAAATTCTATTGATCTATTAGTGAAATTAATGTGAGTAGACTTCGATTCATTCGAAGTAGACTTCGATTCATTCTCCTCCTAGCTATTGCCAATCTTGTATGCTATTTATGGCTATTTGTACTTTGAATGTGGCTTCACCAATAGTGTTACCAATAGCTAGAATTGCAGTGTCACCTGCAAACGTGGCGATAGTTGTATTATTCGTTGCGGCAAGTCGCTTTTTTACAAGCGACAAAAAGGACTTCCCTGCGAAACTCCTGATTTAGCTTGTGATTGAACTTGTGAGGTTAACTGGTGAGTTGTGAAAGGTATAGTTGGTTTCATTCCCGGAAAGTGTGATATTTAGACTATCAACTAGTAAGGTCTCTGAACATCCAAATCCAAATCTCACTGGGTATGTTGTTTACCACTCTTCACTAGGATGGCAATCAGGATCAGCCAACAAGAGTTCGAGTATACTTACCACCATAGATCAACAAATTTTAACAGGCCCACCCCACACGTATTTCTGAAGAAGCACATCTTGGTCTCTCGCGGCGTTAACTATCGTTCCGACTTGAATGAAATGGTAACCACTAGGTCATTTTCCGGATCTAAGTAAGAAAGGCAAAAAGGCGGGTGGCACTATAATAAAACTGACAAAGTTGTCATAAGGTAAGGCGGGCGTAATCCGCAACCACCTAGGCCAGTTCAAGAGGATGAGGCGTCCGGGTCAGGACAATAAGAGATGGAACAAATTAAGTGCATAAAGGTAAACGAAACCTAAACCATGTGTCAAGAAGCCTTGTCTCAATCTAATTAGGAACAGGCGGAGAAATTGATTTAAGGAACTTATTTGTTGTCATGAAAGAGATTCCAGGAGTAAGTACCAGGAGGTATTCATTTAGTTCTCGGTGGATTAAGAACTAGAAGCACTACAAAAACCAAACAGAAAAGCTTGGATTGCTGAAACCAATCTTAGTAAATGATCTACCACTTACTCCTTTAGACATATGGATTATTAAATGGCATGTATTTGATTAGGATTTGGTGTCTGATCACATACGTATCAGATTTGATCGAGAGGTAAAAAAACGCAACTTCAAGAGCTCCTAGATCAATGAATCAGGGCCTATATATCTACTCGGATCTGAAATTCGATTAAATAGAGGATCCATTATGCCACTAAAAGACACTTGCATAATATTATCTACTTAGGTTTCTCAGGTTGAATGGGCCACTGGAGATAGTTAGGAGGAGAATCAGTATAAAGGAACCTTTATCGAATTTATTTTGGAAGCTTTACTGAACATCGAGAGAAAACTGTTAAGGTACTCTTTGAGACCCACTCTCCAGGTTCCAGTAAGACAGACTAAAGTTACAAATTTATAATGAGGTGAACTTTGATTGAACCCCAAAATCGAAATATAATCTGTCGGGAAAATGTTTAAATACGAATGTGTAAGATGTACTGTTTGAACACAGTACAGTAGACTCTTTGAACCCGTCAAATTTTTTGGGAGAGATGGTTTTTTTCCTACATTACTCCAACAGGGAATAGAAGCAATTCTTCTGTATCTTTATAACTTCCTTTGTAAATGATGGTGTAGCTGACTTTAAGTCTTTACTCGTTTATTTTAAAGACTATATGGAGGAAGTTTTGGACCAACACATTAGAAGTGAGTTCGTTTCGAGAAATCCACTCTATAAGAACCATACTTTAGGAAACTGGTAAATCATCGTAACGACTTTAGGTAATCTCTTCTTTAAGATGGACAAATCAATCCCGGAAAAGAAAATTGTTCTCTGTGTCTTTATTGATATTAAGAGGGCTTTTGATAATAAACGGTGGTTAAATTTTAAGGGCCGATGTTGATTTTGAATAAAACACAAATTATTAAGGAAATTATTGTCAATTCTTTTTATTATGATAATCAATTATGTATGGAACAAAATGGCTGCCTCGGCCACAGTGGCACAACTCTACCCGATGGTCCAAATTTTCGATGACGCTTATGCATAATTCAGGTATGCCGTTAATGTGCCAAATTATCTCATCCTTAAGCTCTTGAATTGTTGCTGGCTTAACGACGTACACCTTTCAAATAACCCCAAAGAAAGAAGTCCAACGGTGTTAAATCACATGATCTTGGTGGCCAATTGACATCGCCGCCACGTCAGATAACACGGCTATTGAATTGGTCGTGCAAAAGAGCCATTGTTTCGTTAGCTCTATGGCAAGTGGCTGGAATCTTTCAATTCGAGCCTCATTTTGTAACGTGCTCACTGTGTCGCGGTTGTGGCTTGGGTAGACAATATAAAAATAACTTACGTTGGGCGCCAGTCTACCAGCACGTGTGTCCGGCTTTGCTCTGTGTATGAGCGAGTGGACTCGGGCGGGGTACCTACTGATACCACAAAAAAAAAACCACCACGCAACTCGAAGTAGATCAATCCGAAGCGGACTAGAAGGAAAGTGTAGGGTCGGCAAATAGGGAAAGAAGAAGAGAAAATCGAGAAGTGGGACAGATAAGGAAAAATGAAACTCACCTGTATATCGCTGTCGAGTATCCGCTAATCAGCTGCTACCATCCATCCACGTGTCTCTATGATGGCGAACCGCTTCACGTCGGAATGAGTATGCACCGTAGCACTTGTATTCACCCAATCCAATCGACACAAAATGTTTTCGCCTTTCTCTTTTATATTTTTTTTTTTTTTTACGACTTTATTATTCACACCAACAATAACCTTGCTCACAGTTTGTGATGACCGATAACACTAATCACAAATATTTTTCATTATTTATAACCTCATTCATTTAATCTTTTATCACTGCAACACTTCAACACCTCGGTTTGGATTATCATTTCTATATTACTGTCCATCACTCATCAGCGACAAAAGAAATACGAATTTTCAATATCGAACCAAAAAACAAAACAAACAAACAACACCATGAACATAATAAATATAAATATGTATTTGGTATATTGCATTTACATCGTTCTTAACTTAAATGCTAATTTTACTGACGTGCTTTGTCGTCATCCAATCTTTTGCTCGCAGTCGTTTTTTTTTTTGATCCGACCCGTCACCTTTGATGGTCAAAAAAGTAATCCCCTCTTTTTGCCTCGTCACCTTACTCGTATTCTTCTCGTTCTTCTTTTTCGCCCCTAGTTGGTGAAACGAGAACTTGCCAACTCAGCGACTCGAGATTTCGCGACATTTCGAAACTCTCGAAATACCTTACATTTCGCGCATCACCTCCGCCATCTAGCCTTCAATAGCTCAACGACTCCGCCTTCATCGTGACCATCGATTCTGCTCGCTGCTATGGGCACCTCTCGCGGTCTCTTGCCGCATAAGTCACATGAAACAAATAAAATACGTGATTACTCAACCTCACAATCACCAACATTTATTAGGTTCTAGTTTGTTTTTTTTTGTTGTTGTTATACAGGTGAGCTTCGTATTTGGGTAAGGTAAAATATTGGAACGCGGATATCAACAACGGATGCCACCAATCGATTCCCCGCGGTGGCTAAGTTTGGTCGAGCGACCCCACCCGGTGACGCTACAATTTTAGAAAAAATACGCCCGATGATGCCGCCAGCCCATAATCTGCACCAAACAGTCACTCTTTGTGGGTGCATTGGTTTTACGACAATCACTCTTGGATAATGATTCGCCCAAATGCGGCAATTCTGCTTATTGACGAATCCACTGAGATGAAAATGTGCCTCATTTGATTTTCTTCGAAAATTGATCATCCACTGTTGCCATTTCTTGCCACCATTCTGACCATTGACGATGTTTGGAATGGTCAAGAGGTTTTAGTTCTTGAGTCACAATTGCACAGAACTAAAGCTACGAACGAATTTCTTGAAAGGTGTGTTTTGTCCAATCTAACACTGGCATCCAATCTGCCACTGGCATCATACTTCATAGTGATTTAACTTCAGTTGGGTAGCATTTGCCGTTTGTTGAATTGGTATTTTTACACTTTGGTCCCTATTGTGCCACTGTTATTTATACTCCCCCCATATTTGAGGTTCAACTGACGACCTTGCGGATGCCGAATATTTTCGACTTCATTCGAATAACTAAAAGATTTCTAGACTGAGAGAGAAATCCTGGAAGGCGATTGAGTGGCTGTTTAATAAGGTGGGGCATGCTGGTTTAATCAGTAAATAGTGGAAGCATTAAACATCAACCACCTAACTGTTTGGAATCATTTGAAAAGACCAAGCTACAACTAGCAGCCCAATGTTTGGGTGCCAAATGAATGACGGCAAAGAAATTTGGTCATCAGTGAAATGCGAATCATTACAACCAATGAAAAATGGGTGGAATACATACGAGGATATCAAAAGTAAGCGCTCATCGTCAAAGCCTGGTGACCCTCCACAAACGTCTGGTTATTATGATAATGGTATAATATTGAGTGTTTGTTGGGATTGGAAGAAAAATGTTCATTATGAGCTGCTGCAATGTGGCGAAACCATCAGTTCAGTCTTTATCTGTGAACAACTCGACCGTTTGAATGAAGTGGCCAAAATTGACCAACAGAAAGGTAGTTGTGTTTTTATCATGACAATGTGCACCTACACACATCTTTGAAAACTCGAAACATAATGACGAAACTTAGTTAGGAAGTTTTGATACATTCACCGTCTGTACAGAGTTATTTGCTTTTGCAGAGACCGAAAGAAATGATAGTCGCGGACCTTGCACCGCCTGACTATCATTTGTTTCGGTCTCTGTAAGGAATTGGCAGTCCGAGGCACCACAGAAAACCATTTGGCTATATTTTCGATGTAAACCACAGAGGCTCTACCGGTGAAACTATTTATTATTTATTCTAGAGGAACTGACTGGCGTGAAACTAAATTATGACAATAAACGTGAAAAAAATATTACTAACACTAAGGCTCCGATTGTTTGCCTCCAATTATCTTTAATTCAATACATCAGCAGTATGTACCCACCTCTGAGAGTTCTTTTTAGCTCGAAAACCACTAATCTTACCGCGAGTTCCTTTCCGGAAATCAAGAATTTATATGCTTGATAGTTTTTTATCTAATTAATGTATGTAAACATAATGTTAGAACCTTGTGGCGTTCACAAATACGACTAAAAGTCACGCCACAAAAGTGAATTATTAACAAAATAATTGAAAAAAGATTTCGAGTCAAATTCTGTAAATTCGCTAGAACTGTTGCAACATAGCCTCACAATATATATAGAAACGAAATGCAACATACATCAAGTCCGGTCGCATATGCCTGATGAGATGGATTTGAAATTTTCGATCACACAACGAGTCAATGACGTCATCAGATCGAAACCGGCCTAGCGAAATGAATATTACAGACCACATACAAGATGCCATACATTTCAAAACAAACGTCTTCTTCGGCTGGTTGATCCAGCGCCCTAGCTGTCAATCAATGCCACTCTGTGGAGTTCAAAATTTAACTCCCGCCATTCATCATTAGCTGTCACGATTACAGCACACTGCATCAATTATCACACTTCAACAACCTTTATATCCGATACCTTCAATATCGGATATTATGCTTATCGCCATTATACGTATGATTGGGCGATCGAATGTGGTATCCTATGTTCAACTCGTATGCCCTTCAGAGTAATTTGGTAAGGGCTTTTCGGAGTTCAGTCACAGTAGTGATATTTTCTAGAAGTATGATGCTTTACAAATTCCAGTACGTCCCTATATACCAACCATTAATTAGGAATTAATAGTTTTTTGTACACCGTTTACGACCATATTATGTTAACACAAATCCGATAAATTTTCTATCGATGTACTCGTTCATGTGTACATAGTAAATTTAATAAACGATCATTATGTCACTGACTTAATTACTTCCCTGTTAACATGAAACCATCTGGTTACTGATAACATAAGTCATTGTGCCTTGCTATGTTGCGATATAATTCATTGTTATTGTATATATAAATATCGTGTTCTACCGAACTATAATTTCAAGCTCCTTGCCCCTCATCCCCTTTTAAACGTTCGTTATCCGACTATATATATATGGTATATGTGTATAGTAAGCATTCACTTCGGTAGATTTATCGTTTTAACTGTGTGTGATAAAAATAAAAATGAAAACAAACAACCCAACCATAAAACAACGATATAACACTCTGTATCTCTGTATAACGTACATATAGGCGACGAGAGTATATATGGGAGACGAGAAAACCGCAAATTTGATCGAATCCCCGAAATATTCGAATCACAACTGTATCATATACATATTGTACAAGATAGTAAAGTATGTTGGCCATTATTCACCCGCTAATTTTGATTTTATATGGCGTGTATACGGGGAAAAAAAGCTTTATATAAAGCTTTTAGATCGTAAACCACCACCACCCGCCACAATTCAATCAAATTAATTCCATTGTTATACAAATAAATAACATCGTAATCGCATAAATTTTTTAATGGTCTTGAACTTGATGACTTTTTTATCGGTCCCAAAAAAAAATTTTCATTTTTAATTAATTTAATTGAATTTTATTCGACGAATGATTAAATTACGCAACCGCATGATGTGCGAGATGCCATCCCCCACTATTATATATGTAAGACCTATTTCGGTTTTTGTTTTGTATCTAAAGCGATAAAATTATAAAATCACGTGTACGCCGATAAGCTGTGGCAAAATGTAATAAAGAAAATTACCGAGAAATGATAACCGCACACTCGTTCGCATCCCGCAACACCCAAGGAACACATTTCGAAAACGTATATATTTGTAGATGATATAAATAGTGTGCGCATGTGTCTTATTATTACTCAGCTATGTATGTACGTTTGTTCCTTAAGACATTGTTATCAAATTTAAAGGTATCATCATAACAATTTCAATAAAATTTTATTCCCTCCGAAGTCGAGAGATACTCGTACAAACGGAAAACTTTCCCATTATGTATACGAAAACCATCGTATACATATCTCGAAACACATACACACACCGAAGATACAATATATATATAGTTTTCTACTCCAATCTTGTTGTTACTGTTATCATATATTGTAATCCTCTTTAATGATCTTCCTATTTTCTTATATTTTCTCGTGTGCTTCCATGAAAATGAAGATGATACTGACAACAGTAAAAAACAAAAAAAACATTTTTTTTGTTTTAAACAATCTTGATTCTAGAATTATTATGTGATTGGGGCGCTGAGGGGAGGTGGTATAGGAGGGCAGCACAAATAAAAGTTCTGTCGTTTGGTTTTATTTTGTTGTACGTTTTTTAGGTTGGTTGTGAGAGGATTACGATTTTTTTTGTTTGTTTGTGCTACAAAGATGTCAAATTTGTTGCAATTATGTGTATCGTTATGTTGTAAACAGTTGAATGAATTTAACCAATATCGTTATCGTAATGCTTTCAAAATTGGAAAAATTTTGTAATGTATAATGTTCGCAAGTTTAGTTGCTATCTAATGTTTGGGGTGGGGATTCGTCAGCCATTTTCTCCCATTCTTAATAATTCAGATTCCTTGAATTCGGGAGGATGTCGTCCAATCACCTACTGCCGCTTAACAAACAGTCTATTATAGTGTGCTCGATATCGTTCACAATTTGCACTTAACTTGTTCAGCCAAATGATATTTCCTTAAACATTCCTTCCAATGTCATCTTACTATCTACACTTTGATCACCTTATTATCTATTGAATCCAACCGATAAGCAAGCTTTTGCTAAAAAGTTTAAAAATAACTTTTAGCACATGTTATTCTAGCAATATAACATAATCAACACACTTGATTGTGAGGAGGGTGAAAATTATATCATTACAAATTATTGTGAGCTCCATAGTCACTCGGTATAATGGGTTGGAAAACATTTTACCCATATGTAAAGTATGCTCATAATTTGATCGAAACTCACCTACCACTAACAAAATTTCAATGTACTAATCGAAGTCTTACTCTTTAAATGGTTTCCCTTGTTAAAACCTATCCGGATGATCTGCGTTCCACTTTACATTTCGACAACGAACTTATTCGTGCCGAGCGCATTAAAAGTGATTAAGCAATAAGGGATGTGTTCGAAATGATCAATTCGAATTTCAGAAAAAACTCTTCCTCATCCGAGGCAATAACTACATTGACGAACAGCTGTGTCCTTTTAGACGCGGAACAAAAATTACGTAATAATATGTGATTCCAAATAATATACCCGTTACAAGCTAGTATTTATCCAACGAAGCTCGAAAGGTGAACCAAGGTGAGCGCGTAGCAAAATAGCTTATAGGAGTGTATAAAAATTCTGGTCGGACACTAACAACTTTTTCACCTCACTACGTTTATTATAAGTAGTAACAACTCGCGTGTCATGGTTAAAGAAAGGTTTCCTCAAAGGAAAACCACACAACTCAAAGTAATTCCGTCCTTTCATCAGACCCTTTTCAATAAATTCACTCTCCTATTTTTTCGAAACAATACATCTTTTGAATCCATAAAATACCTTATCTCCACGAGATTTGAGGTACTCATACATGATTTCTCCATACACGCTGCTCGGGGAATATCACTATTATTCTTCTCCATTCATTGAAAGCCAAACTTAAGTCCTTCCAAAATTCCAATTAATTCGGCGTCCGTGGTACAGATGTTGTCATTAATTCTAACCATTTTCGGTTTTTTAATCGAAGGAGTAAAAAAAACCCCATCTACTCGGTCCTTAATTGCACTATAGCATCTGTATATACTTCCACGTGTCTAAAATAATTCATTTTTATACTTCTAAATTTCTCTCTTAACCGATAACTCACTCATTATTTCTTTTGTTTAGTATCCAAATTTCAAGCACACAACAAGATTGAAAAGGGGGTGTGTTGGACCCATCGGCCAATATTGGAAAACATGTTAGTATTGTCTAAAATGAGTTTCGTTCTCATGTTTTAATATTGTCAATATTTGGGCTGGGGGTTTATCAGTCATTTTGCTCCACTCGTAATAATTCAGTAAGATTCTTTAAACTCAAGAGGATATTATAAAAATGCCTACTGCCGCACAACCGCCGCTCAACTGCGAACAGTAAGTGTTAGATATCCTCCACTTCCACAACCAAACAACTTTAACATACCATAAACCATTCTCAGTCATATGACGTTTCCTTAACCAGTCCTTCCAAAGTCCATGGTTCAATCTTGCTTTCCTCAACGAAAGGTTTTCTCAAAGGAGCACTATGTAACTCAAAGTACTTTAGTCCTTTCATCAGACTATTTTGAATAAATTCACATTTCCTTAGTCTGCACATATTAAACATTTCATTTAAGGATTACTTCATCCCCACGAGATTTGGGGTACTCATACATCGTTTCTACTTATATGCTTATCTAAGAATCCACTCCGTCAGTCGGAGAATAGTACTAGTCTCCTTCTTCATTCATTTATAGCCAACTTGATTACTTTCATAATTTTGATTCATTCGGCGTTCATGATACAGATGTTGTCATTTAATCTAACCATTTTCTCTATTTTCATTGAAGGAATAATAAATGCTTTCACTCACTCGGTCCTCAGTTACACTAACATCTGTATATACTTCCATGTGTCCCAAATGATTCATTTCCGTTTTTTTAAATTCTCTCTTAACCGATAAATCACTCTAAATCACTCTTTTGTTGAGTCTCCAAATTTTAAGCACTCAACAAGATTGTTAGTATAGTGAGTTTTGGGCCCACCGGCCGAATTTTGGAAAATGTGTTAATATGTTTCAAAATGAGTTTTGTCCTTTTTATTTTATATTTACGAGGTGAACCACCTAATGCAGACCATGTACTGTGTATTGGGGTCGAATTGATCGATCGCAGTTAACGCAAAACCAAAATTGGACTCATCTAATTTTCTATAAGCTTTTGTCTATTTATCAATTTATACATCCATCAATTTATACAAATGTTCAAGGGAAATCCAAGCTTAGTATAACCTGAAATAATTTTCCTGCGTACCACATAATCGTATGCTCTGACAATATCCAGAAACACCACCACACAGTTCCTATTATCGTTTTGTTTCATCCACACAAATCGTTATCAGAGCGCTTGCAGTGGAAAACAAAGGTGAAGCTCTTTTAGGAGTTCAAAGCAAGATTTCCTTTGCTTCTAAACTCAATAGTGTAACCATCCTATAACTCACTTTATTTATTCTCGCAGGAATTCATTTCATTCAAACTCCATATACAGTTCAGTTAGAGTTATTAACATACCCGGGTAACACACTTCTTTTGCTTTTATCTAAATTATTCCTAAGACCCATGATTTGTAAAATTGATCTTTCTCTCTTTCGTGATCCTCAAACACAGTATTTTTTACATTCGCCTTTTTACCTCTGACTATATATCGATAGTGATAATGCTATTAGTCATCTCTGATACAAAGTTACGATTTAATTCAAAACTGATCTGAACTGTTGTATAACTCTACACGAATATATACGACGTTGCATGGTTCCTGATTTCTACAAAATCCCATTCATTTGAGTCGTCGTTGCTCTTACGCTCCGTCCATTGAACTTATTATTTTATTATTCTCGCCTTATCCTCCTTCTCTTTTAAGACTTCCGATCAATTTCCATGATTCAATCTTACTCTCTCAACTTTGATCTACCTAATGAAAGGTTTCCTCAAAGACGCACTACACAACTCAAAGTTCTTTTAACAGAATCTTTTCAATAAATTCACTCTCCCATTTTCTCTACAGATTTACCTGAAACAGTACATCTCTTGCATTCCTAAAGTTCCTTCACCCCAACGAGATTTGAGTTACTCATACATCATTTCTACATACACGCTGCCTGATAATGCATTCCAGAAGTCTGAGAATATGACCACTCTCCTGCATTAGTTCATAACCAACTTGATTCATTCCATAATTCCAATTAACTCGGCGTTCATGAAACAGATACTGTGATTTAATTTAACTATTTTCTCTTTTTTCATCGAAGGAATAAAAATTCCACACCCACTTGGTCCTCAATTGAACTAGCATCTGTTTATTCATTTCTGTTGTTCTAAATTCTTCTTAATCGATAACTCATTTTTTAACTGTTCTGTTGTCTCTGAATTGTTTGGGACCCACCAGTCGAATTTTGGAAAACATGTTGTGAGTTTTTTGTAATTAAGAGGGGAATCACCCTATTCATTATACAGTTCGAGTTGCACATTCTTAACTTACATTCAATACATTTACTATTTTGAAAGTCGTGAAGGCCTTTGGCAGTATGTCAGTGACTCCAGGATGAGCTCTCATTTTTCTCTCTTTTGATTAAATTCGATTTGTTCTTGCTGTTTTTGGTTACGATTTTAATTTCTAGATATCTAGTCAGAGTCAATACTTTCACCATATCTACGCACATCAATTATGGCTTTCGTTCTTAATCCCATACAATAACATTTTCTGGGATTAACTATCAGATTCAATTCATCAAGCAGTCTGTTATCAGGTTAACTCATTCTTGAGGTTGATTTAAGGCCTGATCGATATTTTTCTCCTTCCTAATTACGACGAAGTCACCTTCAAGTTGCAAGATGACCTTGACGATCAAACCATTCCGATGAATCCAGTTCGGATACAGATTAAAGAAGGCTGGTGATATTTTACTTGCTTGCGGAAGTCCAATGTTCACAGCTCTTTCCAGTCTGAATCCTCTTCCACTCAATATAAGCTTTCTTCGATTTATTAAGTCATAATACATCCACCTAAAAAGTTACCTCATCTTTTCTAGGCACGCCTAAGTCGTATGAGTCATCTCCGACAGAAAGTGACGATTAACCTCAAAACTAAAATTAACTGTTTAGTATAACACTCTCCACAAATATATACGACTATTGCTTGATTCCTAGGGTTTCTACCAATTCCCGTTCATTTTGATTCGCCATTGCTCTTACGCTCCTCTCATTTTTTGTTATGTTTTTCTTTTCTTCACAATCAATTGTTTATAGGGTTACTCGAAATGAAGTGATTTGCAGTTATAGATCGGTTTGTTTCGTTCCATTGATTCATTCCTACTCTGACATGATTTGTATTCTGCTCTTTGTCCGATATTTCTTCTTAGTAGCCTACTTCTGGACGTATAACAGCTTTGATTCTACGGAAGATGATCCAATATTATCAAGATCAGCTCAATTTTACCACACCTTGGCACCGCTTACTAAAATCGAATGCGAGTAAATTTATATTCATTAAGTCTTTATCCAACATGACTTCATCAACGACCAAGAACTTAACTTTAGTGCAATTTACTACATTTATTTATACGACGACAGCTTGCTTCTAGGGTTTTAAAGAAATTTATAGTCCGTTACTGAATATGAAGCTTGTCAGAATTTAAATCAGGTACCTAGCACTAACACTGATGCAGCTTAAACCGCTTCACCTTTTGGTTGGTCACTCAGATTGTTTCAAAATTGAAACCACATAGTTTGTTCTTCCATGTCATAACGAAAACTCATGGGGCCTTTAAGTAGCTATAGGACCCGTATAGAAGCTTCAGGAGGTAATGCCAAAAACTCAATCAATAATTGAACACCAACCACTTGGGTGATCTCCAGATCAAAATTTTGTTTGTATGACCCTGCAGCACAAATCAAAATCGACGGCTAATGTTTAACAGTTATCAGTAGCAATTGCCACGACAAGCGACAAATCTTTTGACTGTCACAAAACGGGTTTCGAATTCAGTATATTCATAGTAGATAGTGTTAGCACATTTATCACTTTTCAATGCTCCCTGTGTAGAACCAGAACTGATCTTTGTCTAGTACAACTCTGAAACGACGAAGCCTTGCTTCTACTGCTTTCAAAAACTTCAATTTTAATCCTTTCAAGATTTGTACCCCTTACCTGCCACTCTAACAGACGCCGCCTAAACTACTCCGGCACATAAGTACACTGTTCAGCCGAACGTGGAACTATACACATTTGGTTCCTCATTATCATTACCAATACCATTAGGTAATCTTATAAATCTCGTGGAATATCTCACACATTCTGGCCTTCGCTATCCGAGAGGAAGTTCATGGATCACTTTCTGCTAATATCACAATACAAGTGACAAATTTAGTGGATGACCATCCACTTCGAGGAATAGAACGTCAAGCAAAGTGTTTACATTGCCATCTGTTGTTATACTTCCAAACTAAAATTTTTGTCATTTCGATCGGTAATTTTTACTTCATTTCTCGTTGAAAAACGTGCTAAGTAAAGAACGTTTACTAAGTCAATCTTAACTCAGGCTCCAGTTTCATGGTGTTGCTTCTGTCACATTATATGCTCACCAACCGAGGAATGCATATAAAATCTCGATTATCAGCTTATTTGGTTACCGATTAACATCCGTTTCAAGGTAAATGACGTAACGTTCTTCGTAGACGAAGCTGGATCCAAAGTTTTCCCACCATCCGTCCAGACTTGTTTGAGTTTGAGCTACGATTGGTTCCGTCACGCCATTTATATTTGAACTAACGTATTCTCAAGTAACCCATGTCCAAAAGCCATTTTGTTTCTGTTTTTCACAATAATTTTGTATTTTATCCAGCACTTCAACATGAACAGTGATAGCATTCAGGTGGCAATTCGAGTTCGGTCACTAAGTCCAAGCGAACTGGTCTGCGGCTACCAAAACATTATTAAGAAAATTAACGATGAACCGCAAATTTTAGTGGGTGGGACAAGAAACGATAGTTCGTTTACATTTAATCACGTGTTTGTCGAAACCGACAGCCAAGAGACTGTGTACACAAACTCGGTGCAGCAAATGTTAAAAAAACTATTCGAAGGATATAATGTGACAATTTTGGCTTATGGCCAGACTGGCTCTGGGAAAACATACACAATGGATACGAATTATAATGGAATGATAAGTCCATGCATGGGTATTATACCAAGGGCTATGTTGGACATTTTTGAAAACGTCGTCGTCATGAAGATAGAACACGACATAACTATAAGGTGTTCGTTTGTTGAACTATATAACGAACGGGTATTCGATTTGCTCTCAAAATCGACAAATCGGAATGATTGTGTGGTTGATGTCCGGGAAGATACTAATAAAGGTATTATTATGCCGGGCTTGTCCGACATCGAAGTAAATTCGATCGATGAAATTATTGCGTGTCTGGTTAGAGGCTCGACTGGTCGTACTGTTGGAGCAACAGCGTTGAACGAAACCTCGAGTCGAAGTCACGCCATTTTTACAGTGTCTATTGAGGTGGTGAAAAAATACAGTCAAATGCCAAGAACATGTTCCTATTTTCGTTTAGTCGATTTGGCTGGATCGGAACGATCGAAGAAAACGAAAACAACCGGCGATCGACTTAAGGAAGGTATAAAAATTAATCAGGGTTTGTTGGCACTTGGGAAATGTATAACCGCCCTGGGTGATCCAAATTCGAAAAATTTTGTGCCGTACCGTGAATCGAAACTGACACGCCTTCTTCAAGATTCGTTGGGCGGGAACAGTGTTACACTGTTAATAGCGTGCATCAGTCCGGCCGATTATAATATGGATGAGACCCTCAACACCCTTAACTACGCCTATCGGGCTAAAAATATAAAAAATAAACCGATTGTTAACGATGATCCCGCTTCGATGGAACTAGAGCAGTGGGAACAGAAAATACAAGGGTTGCGTCTTGAAATACTTAATCTTGAAAGTGGGTCGTCGGGGGCGGTCGAAAATGAGGGTTTAGAATCGATTTCATTATTGACAAGAGAGTTGAGGGAAGCACAACGACAAAATCAAGATTTGCAAACTTCGTTCCGTAATGCAATGACTAACCTCCTCAATCTTGAAATTAAAGAGGATTTAGTGGAAAATACTTACAACAAACTTTTCAGAATGGTTAATCGGATAAATGATGTGATTAACGGATTGATGGATGCTGATTCTCAAGCACGTAGATCGACGGCCCACCATATGCAGGGGATTCATAAGATTTCTGGTGAAATGGTAATGTTATTAGTGTCGATTGTTGACAATGTATCTGACACTACTGCATCCAATCAGGAGTCTCTATTAAAGCATGTGAATGACAGCCTAGGAGCCAACGGCGATTATGATGAATTCGACTTTGATATTTTTCATAAAAAGCAATTTGAATTCTCGAACGAAATTCAACAGCTCAATCATCAGATTTCGGTCAAAGAAGAACTTCAAAAGCAGATCCAAGATAATCTGGCTACTAATTCGAATATACGCCAAAAAATTGTCGAACTAGAAAATACGATAAAAGCTTACGAGAAGGAGCGAGCGGACTTGGAGAGTCGGACACCGGATATCGTAACCAACGATAGGCTACATAAAATTGAAGCATTACAGAAGCAACTGGATGTGCTGATGAAACAACATAATCAGCAACAAAAACTGTTGGAGCTTCGAGAAGAAGATGCTGAACGGATAAAACAACTGCAGTGCGAAATAGCAGAGTTGAAGGTGATAAAAGTACGAACTACACGGGAGATGAAAAATTTCCGAAAACTTCATAAAAACTGGACACTGAACACAAATATGGAAATTAATCGAATTCGAGGCATGGAGACGAAGAAGAAATGTGAAATGTCGAAGATGAGTATAAGCAATAAACAGCGACAGCTTGTGTTGAAACGAAGAATTGCCGAGACGATTGGTGAAATAAAAAATATAGAAATGAAAATTGAAAAGAAACGCACGGTCCAATGTGGCCACCGTCGAGATATTTTGGGTAAGGTTTCAGGCTACGAATGAGTATATTTATAATTAAAATTTGGTTTTCGTTTCCGCAGGTTGCACCAAACGAGACATTGATGAAATCATTGGTATTACCCAAACGGAGATAAGTCTCGATCATATCAAACATAATCGAGAACGTCTTATATCGATAATTGAACTATTAAGACGTGAGATACCATTGCGACCGATAGAAATCGCTTCGACTGAGCAACAGTTGAGCCAGCTGAACAAGCAGGTCTCACGTCATCACCAAACCATAATCTCATCGAAGAAAGACGATAAAATAAAAAAACTAATCGACACATCTTACTCGATTGACGACCGACGTGAAATTGTTAAATATTTACTCGGTGAGATCGTGTACCTAAACAAAGAATCGACTGATAAGAATGCCGAATACAACACGATTCTAAAATCGAACGAGGAGGCGCTCAATAAAATTAGTCGGCTTGAAATGAAGCAAGATACAATCAAAAAAAAATTTGTATCCGATCTCAATTTGGCCGAACGTCGAAATGAGAGCAAAATTGCCCAACTGTTGGGTGAACCGGATTTACATCGTGATCATGTTGAGTGTGGCCACCAATACGATACAGTAATGCGGCGTAAGAAACAACTGTATCTCAACATACAGTGTGATTTGGTATATGAAAATGATCAGCTGGTACAGCAACTTGCAGAGCTACGGGCCGACAATATATCACAAACTGGTACAGATAGAAGCCCTCTTGGGCAACTGAACAACGTAAGAGGTGGATTCAGTGTTTGTATACGAGTTTCGTTTGATATTTCTGTATTTTAATTCTGTATAGGGTGCATCGAAAACACGGATTAGATCCGCACAAAACAAGTGTGACTTGACCAATCGGCAGCGCGATGCGAAGAAGCTCAATGACGATAAAGAAAATCATAAGTATTGTGTTTCGCAGAAAGATAACCGGTTGAAACGAGTATCGATCTATGATGTTACTATACCACGATACCCATATGCGGAAAAGGCGCGACTACCTTTCTACAAAGATTGAACAAATTGGTGTATTTTAGGTTATGTATGAAATTCATGAATTACAAGATATTACTAGAATGTGACCTTGATAGTTTTATGACTAGTCCTAATTCAACCGCCCAAATGGTGCAGTAGTTAAAGAGGGAGGTACTTGATTTGAATCCCATTACGATCGGTGGTGCAAATGAACAAATTTGTGATTCCCTGTTGAGCTTATAATCCGTTGACCGACCCATCTTTCATGTCAGTACTATAGCTGCCGTGAAGCTATGCAATTTAGTATTTGGTTATACGTAAATCGGGCCTACAGCCGATCATCGAGGTTATATCTCAATGGGCCAATTGAGCCTGAGTGACGGAGGACACAAAAAATCGGTTAAAATTGTTGAAAATCGGTAAAATGGTTGAAAATCGGTTAGTAAAATGTTTGAAAGTACATTTGTCTGTCATGTTGGTTTTGCTCAATTAAGATCTTGGAATGATTGGGGCTGGTAGCTATATATGTTTTATAAAGTAACAAGGGGAATTACTAGGGCCTCCAGGGCTCCTATTCCTGAATACGAATTCGACTATAAATTACACGAATACGGATCATTGGTATTCCGGAATTCGAATTCGAAAATGTTCAACACGCATTTGTATAAAAACGACTTGTTCATATATTTCCCGTATCGAGGAATACGAATTCGAGTAGTATTTGCTCGTTCATGAACGAAAATATGTACGTATTCATTTTTGCTAACGACAACCAAGCTTAAACAATAAGAATTACAATGTAAGTAAATTCTTTTATATTTTTTATTATAATATATATTTTAATTACAATATATGTATTGTTAAATTATCTTATTATAATTTATTTATTTATAATTTTATTATTTTAATTTTTTTTTTATGAATTTATTAAGAAATGTTTAAAAGTATTCTTGATGTTTAAATATGTGTACTTCTTAGGGCCAAAGTAACTACGGCAATATGAATTGCTGGTTGCATTTATGGAGGGACATCCTTCGTTAGATAAAGGCTATAATTCCACAGCAGATGGCAGAATATCCACCAAATTGTTGTGGGCAGATATAAGTAGCCAACTTAATAGCCACGGACCACCTATAAAAAATCCTGAAGGTTGGAAGAAAGTGTGGGCTGATTATAATTTTAATATTAAAAAGAAGATGAAGCTCAATAGATTAAGCATTTCGGGCACAGGTGGAGGCCGACCTAGAATCCAGACGTATTCACCTACAGAAGAGGCAGTTATACAACTAATTGATTTAAATATCTCCGTTAATGGTTTCGTCAGTACATCCTCGCTTGGTGACAACATATTAGAACTACCGAATTTAAACCAAAGTCCTAATGACCAAACTACAATATTATCCGATATATTAGATGACAACAGTGAAAGCAATGATCTTGAACCACAGACACCTAGAGGAAAAACAACAAGAACAAAAGTTACAAGGGATCATCTTATTCAAAAACAAATCAATTTACAAGAAACTTTCCACAACAACATAACAAATAAATTTGATTCTATATTAAACATAATTAATGATTGTAGCAAATCTTTGAATCGACAGGTTCGTCTAAAAGAACAGTCGTACGATCTAAAAAACGAGCACTAGAATTAAGAGAACGAGAAATCAATTTAAAGGAAAAGGATCTTCTTGAGAATCGAAGACTGAAAGTTGATAAGTTAGAAATCAAACGGCAAAAATTGGAATTACAACAACAAAATATTCTTTAAAACTTTTACAAATATGTGAATTCTCGAGTCTTAAGACTATTATAATAAAACGTGATAAAAGCAGACGTAATGTGATATCTTAAAAACATGAATTATTTAAACAAATATTTTATTAAAATAAATCTTTAGTTATATAAATGCATTTATTAAATTATTAGTACTAAGAAGAAATATATTGAATGTTTAATACCTGAATATGAATAAATATCTTCCAATTAAATATGTTATAAGTTTATATTATTGATTCCAAAACGTTTTGACGTATTCTCCGGGCTGTATTATTTTCTGGTTCAGCTGATGAATTGTTTAGAGGATCTTGAACAGGTGTAACTGTTTCATTTTTAATTTCAAACGGAACATTGAAATGAAGGCATATATTATGCAGCATGGCGCAAACATTAATAATTTGAGATGGTTTATCGGCGCATAATGGATTTTCGAGCTCCCAAGAGACATCTAAACCTCGCTTTTAATAACCCAATACATCGTTCAATGATATTGCGAGTTTTAGAATGAACTGTATTAAATAAAGCTTCTCTACTCCCTTCGGCAGCCGATCTAAATGGGGTCAATATCCATGGTTCTAAAGGATATCCTGAGTCACCTAATAAAATAAATTAAAATAAGAGTTTATTATGTTCAGTAAAAATGTATCGTACCAAGCAGCCAATAGCTTGAATTATTTGTGTTTTGTTCATGGCGGTGTAGGTGCTCACGATAGCTGCTGAGATTCCAAATAAACGAGTCGTGTGATGCACCTCCATATCTAGCATCAACTGCCATTATCCTCATTTGATGGTCACAAGCCTTCGTTGAAAATAGTTGATGTTTAACAATGTCAACATACATACATGTCTACATATACGCCGATTTCAAATATTATAGGTATGTATACTTACTATCATAGTATTTATACTATGTTTTCCTTTTCAATTGAAAAATATGTGTTCATTTTCAATTGGGCGTACAATATTAATATTTGTCCCGTCCACACATCTAATAACACCAGGAAATCCAGTTTGGTGATAAAAATGTTCTGCCGCCAATTCTCTATCGCGCTCTGTTTGCCGGAAAGATACCCACTTACGACACATTCTGTCCTCAATAGCACTTAAAATGTCCGTCAATATTATTGAAACTGTCGATTGTGACATTCCAACCAGAAAATCTTGACCCACGCTACCCTGATAACTGCCATGTGCACAATACCTAAGCATTGCAGCTATTTTTATTGAATTTGGAATTGATGTTGATCTTGACCGGATCGGCAACACATTCTCTAATTCATCAATTAAATATTTAACAGCACCATACCTCATTATTAAATATATATTTAACAGCAGGTTTAGAGAGTCTAAACAAACGCAAAAATCTGAAATTGGATCGAAACTCATTATTAAATATATACTAGCATAGGAATAAGGGGGATTTTACTTACTTAACATCAGGAAATCCAAACATATTAGATTCATCTCGAATTTTCCGGTACCTAATTGCAGATGAATTTTCATATTCGTCGTCGCTGGATAAATACAGTCCTATTGAGTCCATTATATCGAATATATTAGATATTTATTCAAATAAAAAATACTCAAAAATTTATTTATTTCACACACAAAATTATTATTAATACAATATTATCAATTATTTTATAACACACAACCAAGCACAATTTATTTATTAAAACGAAAACAGAAATGTCAAAATTAAATAAATTTTTACTCACATTTTAGAAAAAAAATGTCCTTTATGTTCACTGTAAAAATTAAAATATGAAGTACGTTCGAATTCAGGAATACCAATTTATTTTCGAAACGATTTGCATTTTCGTATCGAATGCATTTTCGTATCGTATTCAGGAATAGGGGCCCAGACCAACTGGCTCTCAGACTTTAGTTTCAGATACCAACTGGTTCACAAATATAGCTTCAGAGACCAACTGATTTCTAATGAGGGTGCCCTTAGTGAGGCACTAAGGTAACGTCCCTGAGTTTTCGTCCGTCTTGATTTCATACAGTGCGATTGCTAGCCCTCAATGGGGTTTTAAGAATTATTTAAAGTAAACCATTGGTTCACTGCATCTTCTCACTCACTAACCATAAAGGTGTTTATAGTCCGTGCGATACCAACCTATGTTAATGAACACAGTTTACAACATTTCGGTGAGCATGTGATGATATACTTCGTGTTGTTATATATTGATCGTGTTGACGTAAAGATTTTCGGTCAATACCGTTGCTGTGTAATGATGGTTCGTCTAGCGACATATGACGGTTGGTATATAGCTATGGTGCCGAATAAAATCCGGACATCTCTTGATTCTGCAGAGATTTGTCATTGTGTAAATCATTTTTAAACGTACTTCGAACTAGTTATCAAGTGAATATCTTAAAGCATTCCAATTGTATTATGACAGTGCCTAAAATCATCAATAGATCCATTGATCATATTTACTTTATAGTTGCAGAGGACAAAAGCTTTTCTCGTTTTGTCTTTGAGTTATATTCCGGTGCGCGTGATTTAGCTTTATGGGTCATGGACTGATGTGACACTGTTCCTTACACAATCTAATATATTTATTGGAGCTGTTGAAATATTAAAATAACCATTAGCTAGTACTTGATCAGTACCATACGATCTGATCAGTGATTTCGACCAATAATCGACACCGTCCAATAACGAACGAGGTTGCAGATTATGTTAATAAAAGCACGACTCCAAGAGATGTTGCACCGTGGTCACATTCACATTGGGTACCAAGATATTGTCATATAGAACAGTATTTTTGATGCCCTATACTTGTATTGTAAGTATGTACCAGATACATAAACTCAGATCATTTCAGATTATCTATATGCGATAATGTTCACCTAAGGTTATTACGCAAAAAGTAACCAATGTAATTGCACCTCTCTTCTTCATTATACACAACATTGGAGGGTCAAGACAAAGTTGTAGAATACGTTTAACACAGGTTGTAGGTTCACCATCTTTAGATCTTTTGAACAAGGCAGAAGTTTCAAAGATAGAATGGTACCTGTATAGTGAACATCTAGAAAACTGAGTATCAGGACACATTCCAACTCTTGCTCTTTGCAATATGTTGCAACAAGTCGAAAAATATTCGGACTAAACGACTTATGCCAGAATGGACTTTGAAATACGGCTGTCACTCAAGCTAAGGTAGCACTGCATACGTAGATATCTGCATGGCTACCTGGATGCTTAGTCTCTAGTACGATCACTCCGAATTAGGTGATTTTCAGGTTTAACAACATAGCCTTCTATGATAATTCTTGTGCTACTCCTGTAAAGAAATTGGATCCAAACAAACAAGTGGAAATATGTGAGGACTAATTTGAGATGTTCAGGAACTCAAATGGATCAAGAAGGATATAGGAACTTGGGAGAGGTGGTGACAAATGGTGATTTTACAAATAAACCAACAGGCTAGCAGGCGAGGATGGTGATTAGCGGGGTCAGTAGAAGAGAGAAGAAACAAAAGGCGGCTCAGAACCCAGTAGTAGTGCTGAAACAAAATTTTTCTATATTTCAGATTTCTCTATATTACAGGATGAACGCCGTCTACATACTCTCAAGATATGTAGCAGATGCATTCGTCGATGATATCAAGGACATTGAGGAAATTGTTGGGATGAAATGGCCACGAAATATATATCAGGCGACTGTAACGAGCCGCACTAATTTTTAACGATTCAGCACCCTAGAACCGTGAATTTATATAGACCCACTTCAGATTATCTTCAGATGGCTGGAAGGGAGTGAGGATCGATTTCAAATATAATGTTAAATATAAAGAAAAAGAAAATAAACAAAACACCGCAGATATCGGTGGTAAATCATCAAGGATACATATACATTATCTGCACTTGAAGAAACTGTCATACGAGTCATATGGAATAACTGGCACTTTTTCATTTACTGATGCACGGTAAAGGGTACCAGTCAATATGAGTAGTTTTAGGATAGGTATGACCATTAGCACAAAAGTTTCCTTCTCATTGATCGAATTAATAATTCGAATCGAATAGCAATACGAATCGAATTCCCAAATAGCCTTGCAGTTCAGATCAATTCATTTATATTGCACAATTGATCTTTTCAAGTAGTATGCAGCAGCCAACTGATATAGTTTAATATCCAGCTTTTATATTATTGAAAAAATAAATCGAATGAGACCAAAATCCCTGACAAGAATTTACCTGCGACCAAAACACATCCATACATATATCAAAATCAATCGATTGTACGATTGATCAAAAATTTTATTACTCACATAACTATAAAATAACCATAATCGTAATCAACCGAACACTCCCTCAGGTCGGTTGTCTCTTCCAACATGTATGTATACACACTCGGAAATACATGTTTTTATGTCGAGCGGTATGGGTATACCTTCACCACATATAATTCTATCAATAAATTTTCTCAAATAAAACTTATTTTCGGTTTTATTCCTGAAACACAACAACGAGTCCCAGCAAAGGGAATAAAATTGTTATCTTTACTTTGGCATTAATCATACACCAAAAACAGAGATACACACACACATTCAAAAAATATGTATAAAGAAAAGTCGGAAAAATAATTAATTTTATATTTTGCCTGCCATTCGTATTCTAGTTAGATGGAAAATATTTTCCTGTTTATCTTATCACAAGAAGATCACGTCCCTGTGTCTTTGATTAAAAGACAAAAATAGAATCGAACGCAAAAAAAAAAAAAAAAATATCACACAGTTCGATATAGCCCACCCACCCATACATACGTTAATAAGACATACACACACACACATATACAAAACTTAATAATCGAAAATATTCTAATTTTTGTAAAGTCCTTAGTCTAATCATGATCGAACACCCGAAGACCAACCGCACCATCACTTTTTATAGTGGTACATAGACGAAGACGAGCACAAACTAATAACTAAGTCTTTGTTTGGTTTGTAGAGATTTTTCCCAAAAAAAAAAAAAAAATTTTTTTTCATTCAATTCAAATAAGTTACGAAAATATATAAATAATAATAATAATAATAAGATGATAGAGAGAAGATGAAGACCGAAGAAACGAAAAACTCTTGGAACAAAATATTCTAATCTCAAATCCAATAAGTTTAAAAATCACGTTTTAAATTTTGTACAGAAACTCACTTTGAATAATAATAATAAAAAAAAAAAATTGGGAGAAAAAAAAAAAAAAGAAAATCTAAGATGGTGAAGCACAGAACGTGAAATGAGATGAGACATCCACAACCGAACAACAACAATGGTAACATTATAACCAAATATTCAAAAAAGTATTGTGTGTGTGTATGTGTCGATTTTGGGGGTTCGTTGGGTGTGTGAGTCCCCGTTTTATCGATGAAAAAGCTGTGGAAATTTTTATTTATTTTTGTTGTTGTTGGTTTGCTCCTCATATTTACTTTACTATCTTCTATCTATCTATCTAACTATATATATGTTTGTATATTGGCTGTCAAAACTGTGTATTTGGTTTGGTTTTTAAATGCAGAGATATAGTTTATTTGTAAACATCATCATCATCATCATCATCATGCTTGCCACCACCTATTCCATTTTATTCGACGACTTGCTCGTACACCGTATAGCTACACTCGTAACATTGTGATCGTATACGAGTATGTATGTCTATATATGAGATATGGTACTTGGTTAGGTGAATTTTTTTCGATGAAAATTTTGTGGTTTTTCTAGAAGTTTATTATACACATCGAAATGGTTGCAGATATCGAATCTTGTTCATAAATCGAATCATGTGCAGATTTCTAATTAAAAATCTTTCAAAATCATCTTTTGTTGTCTGTGTTGTGCTTTTATTTACTATGTATATAGACGTTGCAGATAAGGATGCACTGTGTCGACACAAACAAGCAGTTTGGTTCATCAATGGCTTGAATATAAGAAATAGTTGAAAAGTGAATGGTGCTGTCCAAAAAGCATCCAATATTCGCAAGAAGTATGCTGCAAGCAGAGATATGCGCATAATACACAAATGTTTTCGAAAGGTCTACCAATAAATGATCTGTCAACTATATAGATGGAAAGAGTACTTTGAGGACAAATGGTCCAGCGAAGCGGAATTCGAATTTCCATAAGGCACTTCTCACTTCACAACAACACAATAAAATTATAACTTTTTTTTTTATCTCTAATCTGTTAAGGTGCTCAAGGAACTCCCTACTCGTTCGTGGTTCGCTTATTTACGTCCTTACTTTTACGCCATTACAGCCAATTCGAGGACGTACGGTTATAGGTCCGATTTTCCTAACCATCTGCACATTGCATATAGCTCCATGCCAGCCTATGGTGCTGGCATGCAAGATGAGTCGGCCCATGAGTTCTGCACTCCAACAGGGGGTCATAGTTGTGTTCATTCACACCACAGATCGTAATCTCATGGTGAAAACCCGATTTTGCATCCTGCCCCTATTGTATCTCCATTAATCAAAAAATAACTAAGAACAAGGATGGTGTTGTACCAACTCTTCGTAGACTTTTGAGGTGCATCTGACTCAATCAGGCAAAACGTTATCTAGAAAACACATTGCATACATTCATTGAATCGGAATCAATTCTTCCTTTTTCTGATCGCTTCCACCTTCTTAACCTGTGTATCACAATTTCAAAGTAGTCATGTGAAAATAGAATAAAAACTAGCTGATCGCAGATTCTTGAAGATCGAGAAGAAGTTCAGAGATCTAAATAAGCCAGATATCCGTAGACCACCGCAGACGAAAATGGTAGTAAAATAGTAAAACTTTCATTTATGTTTCTAGATGGATGATCAAAGCTTGATTGTACGAAGAGAAGTAGAAGGTCGAACAAGTATTATTACATATAGAAACAACGTGTCCCTTTGTGCGATCTATATGGGAAGGATCAAGCTGCAAAGCGATAGTGCGACAGTACGAGTATTACAGATCAGAAGGAGATAAGAATACTTAGGTCATCCCAAACACTTCATGAATTATTTGAATTTATCTTATTGGACAGTAATAAAAGCTTGTCATAGGAGGTGACTAAATCTGGTTAGACCACTGGGTTGACGACCCACATCTGGAAAATTAGAGTGTTGAAAATGCCAGCAATATCAAAAAATCGATTACATAACAACGAACCTCCGTTTAAGTAACCGGGCATGAGATTAAGGATCGTCACTTAGAAAATATCGTCTGAAAGTTGTCACTCTCCAAAAAACTTGATGGCCTAAAAGTGGAGACCGTATGTTTAAGCTGATGAGATTAGTTTACCTAGCACTGATTTGTGTACATGTAGGCCAGCCCCAGGATTTAAACTTATTTTACAATAATTTTGATAATCTGATGGTGTAAGCCCATCAGATTATCAAAATTCACGAAGTCAGATTTAAAAAATTAAAGAAGGCGGAAATTATTCCAGAACTCAATGCCACTAGGGCCCACGGTAACAACACACATACACTTACAGATTAAAAACACCCAATCGTGATGTATGTTTGATCCTCACCCCTGGAACTGAATCCCAAGAACCCCGAATGACAGAGCAAGTACACTACTTTCTCTGCCACGAGAGTGACAAAAATGTCTAGAGCTATTAGAAATGAGACTAACATAAGTATTAATATATAGACTAGTACTCTCGATACGAAATTGCAACCATCCATTTTATAACATCGTGGAGCCAAATTGACCATATGTTGATTTTAAAATGACAGCAAGACGTGAGCCTGAATCAGTGCAAGAATACTGAATTGCAATGATACGATTGAAAGTTTTGCAAAAGTTAGGAAGGACAGGGGAATATACAATATAATTCTCATTTGAAGGTCTGATAAATGAAGAAACGCAATGAAAATATCAAGCTATTGTTAGCAATGTAGCCCACAATGAAGCTCAAACTCAGTTTAGAACCGCGCAAGGCGAAATCAAGCGGTTCTTACAAGGAGGACTGCTAATCAAAATTATAGATTACACAAATGAGGCAGACTAATGCCTGGACAGTAGAATAGCTTATTATTGAGTGCAGTTCACTTAGTTTCGTTAAATGAGTCACCGGACTACACTATACTTTAAAATCTCGATCAACTGCCATAAGGAACCAGGCTGACAACCTCTTGGTTAACATCGATGTGGCACTCGATATATGACGTCAATATTGTTCTGCAATAATTAATCAGTCACAAAATGTTCTTGAATACTGTCAACTATAGACCGCAGATATGTTCTTTGGGGATTGATTTGGGGACTTGACATTCTGAGCTCTTGATATTCGGAGGGGTTACTTTGTCGTACTACCTTTTCAATCTTATAATATAAGCTACTGTCGTACATTTTGTTCGGAAGAAGTACTCCCCTAGTTGACGAAATTATCGATGACTTCCAAGGAAGATTCTGTCAAAATTGATAAAAAAAAATTGAATGTTAATCGAGCGTTCTTGAGCTATCACTCGTTGTTGTATTTAGACCAGCCCTCATAATAAACTAAGACGAATAGGGTTCACGTGAAGTCAAGATATCGATAAAGCCTGAAAAAGAATACAGGTGAGTTTTTGCTTCTGCTTCTTACTCTTTTGAAAGAATGTTCGTTAATTTCATCGAATTATCTTGATTCGGGTTCACTCAAACATCATAGTCGAATTATACGTGTTATTGGTCGATCTTTCATTGCTGCCAGATGATTGTGTGGGTGCATAGTCAACCAGTGACTATTTTTGTCTTGCCAAATGGCTGTTGCTGTTTGATTCACTAGGTCCGCATCGGTACATTCTATCTCTTTTTAGTTTGCTTGGGCTGCGGATTTGGCTTCGAAATCTGCTTCTTCGTCTCCAGGTATTCCCACGAGGCCAGGGATCCAGATCAAAACGATCCTTTTAGAAGAGTTGAGAATTTTCTCTCGTGTATCACGGAGTAGGGGATTTCGATTTCGTTTGGATACAAGACTCTGGACTATTGCCAAGGAATCAGTGCATATTGACTGGATTTCGAACGGGTGGTCAACGACGAGTTTCACCGCTTCGCCTAGCGCTGCTGTCTCCAAACTTAGTGAGCTCCAATCGTTTGACGTTCGTTTTGTGATTGGACATGTTGTCGTGTTAATAATAGCGAATCCGGCTCTATTTTGTATTTTTGAGCCGTCGGTGTACTGGATATGTATGTTGGAGGGTAGGTTTGAGATCAGGTTGATACTTTCAGTTTTTAATTCTGCCGGTGTGGTATTGGCTTTCAGGAACTGGTGGAGCTTTGTGTTTATGTTTACATTTGTCCAAAGAAGATGTTGGGTAGTGGCTCATGAGCTTAACACGTTAGTGGAAAATTTGTAACGATCACACAGTTCTGATCCCTTGATTCTCAAACTACGGGCTGAATAGTTGGAACAAGTGTAGTACGGTGAGTCCAGATTGGCTTTTTGCTTGATAAAGAGCTTCAGAAGGGCTAACTCCCTTCTCTCGGCTCGATTTAAAATTCCTGCTTCTGCGATTAAGAAAGCGGTGGGAAAGGTTTTGAAAGCTCCGGCAGTTATCCTTATGCTTTCGTTGATAAGAGGATTGAGGTGCTCGAGTGTCGGTTTGGCCGCGTTTTAATAGAACTCGCTGCCGTAGTCTCGTTTGGCTTCCTTTCAAGCATTTCAGTGCATTGACTGTTTTATGGCATTCTATCTTAATATTCTCTATATGTGCCTGGATACTCATTCTAGTATCTAGGGTCAGTCCCAGAAACCGATGTGATTCAACCTTCTCGAGCACGTTCCCATTAAGTGAAATTTGTAGAGGGATACATCTACGCTTCCTGCAGAAGTGCATTAGTTTTGTTTTGGATGGTGCAACGCGAACCCGGTTTCTTTACCCCAAAGATTCAATTTGCCTTTTATGCGGAAAATCTCTTGGTTGTGTATTGATAAGTCTTGTCCACTATAAAATATTGTGAGGTCATCAGCGTATAAAACGAATCTTACTTTAGACTCTAGGAATATAAACCTAATGGAACCTATTGTGATCAGAAATAAAGTAACCCCCAGACACGAACCAGTTGTCACTCCATTCTCCTGGACAAAAGTTTGCGACCTAATGTTTCTTACGACCTAACACCTGATTCCTCAACTTGTTTATGCTTTATACTTCTACAAAGATAGCTGAGTTAAATTTTCTTCATTTTTGTGAAATGAGAGGATGAATCAAATTAACCCAAAACATCTGACCAATAATCAAAAGAATTGAAAACTGTTTGTGAGAAGATGAAAAACTGTTTTGACCTTCTGGATGGCAAAAAGCAATTCTAAAATGTAAATTACTCCAACAAAATAATTTATTTCGTAATAAATTTCGTTCGCGAAACAGAACGCAAGAGTATACAAGAAACGAAAACTTTTAAGAACCAAAAAGAAATATTTTCATCTTAAAATAAAAAATTTGTATTTATTTGATATCATAAACTTAAAAATAATTTTTCTTGATTTATGACAATAATTTTTGTGTTTTTCTTTCTTATATAACATCAACAGCAGCAGCAACAGCAACAACAACAAAACGAATGTTTGCGAAAAACTTTTTATATTTTTCCCGTCTTGTACCAAAAAGAGCAACAAAACAACTATAACAAGAAACATGACGGAGAATTTTCTCTGTTTTTTATCACATATAATAAATGATTTCTATCTGTACAAACAATAAAAGATCAAGGATGAGCATAAATGATTTGCTGGTGTATAAGAAAAACTTATGGTGCTGCCACGACTCGAAGCGGGAGAAAAATGAACACCTGATTCCTATCAAAATGGTTCACTGTAATTTGTTTCTTTGCCAAAAATTGAGGTTATATGTATCCAGACTCTCATATCTCTACGTAATTGGCTTTCGAGAAATAAATTTGATTTTTGTAGGTCAAGGATATTCAAATTACTTCTGCCTTCCTTGTATCATCTCTCTCTACATTTCCATATCAAAGTCAATAATTTAGGTCGACGTTGTTGTTGTAGTTTGTATTCATCGTGAAGTGATGAAAATGAGGAGTAAAATGGAATACAATTTTGTAATGTGGGATGAAAATGTATCCGGAAAAGCGTTTTTATAATTGTTGAAATTTACATTACGTCGAATACGTATTAAGCGGAACGGGAATAACACGTTTGTCTGGTTAAAGTGGATAGCAAAATCTGTATTTAATCGAATTTCGTGTTATAAGCCTATATGAGGCACTGTATAGAGATATTCGATCAAACGTGATGAGTGAAAGTCAATTTGGCATAAAATGTGTTTTGAAGATGCCAGGATCTACGCCATGAAGCTGACTAAGTGTACCAAAAGCCACTCCTTTTAAATGTGACCGAGCCAGCGTTTTCTCTGCCCTTTGATTTTATGCATATCAGGAATATGCATTTAATTCCTGATTCGTGGTTGAACTCGATATGCCATCCAGGTCATGTTTCGGGACATATAAAACACGCATGATTCTTCTATCGAATGTAAAAGGCCATACAGCTTATACACATTTCCAAAAAATTTTGATTTTAGAAGTGTTGCAACTCTTTCAAACGTGTTACCACTAATGAAATATATTGCGTCTTGGTCTCGTAAACCACAGATCAGATATTTGGAGTTGAATACGTTGATTTTGAGACCAACGGAAAATCCTATCACTCATATCATCTGCATGCCAAAAGTTGTTTGAATTGTTGGATGTGACTGCGTTACAGTCATTCTACACTCGCATTTGTTGGCTGTGCCTAAATATTCAAGAGGCATTCGCCCATCGTAGACCTCGAAACGACCCAAAGGACCCATATATTATAGAGAGAAGGTGGATGTTTTAAGAATAACTCCGACCTGGGCAACTGGACTAATTGGTAACTGGAAATAAGAGATTACCGAAACATACTACGAAATTGATATATTCAAGAAAAAACAGTGGTGAGAGTAATTCAATTTTCGCTTACTCTAACTTGTCCTCTTATGGGCTGATCACATGAACTTGGGCTGAAATAAAGCCAGAAAGTGAGGTGATTATAGGAGATTCTATCTGGAAGATAATCTCGAATTAAGGTGAAATAAGAGAATTACGTGAAGGAGGACCTTCTTTAAGGGTATCGATGAACTGGCTCAGTAACTGGACTACAAAAGGTACTCACAAATTATTATACTGAAAAAAAGGTCTCCTTCAAAATGAGAATAAAAGCTTAACCGGATGGTGGAGGTAATTAGAGTATTTCGAGAGACTCGGGAAAACGCTTTAGTCCAAACGTGCCATGCATATTGGCCATTTACTCATTCAAACCTAACAAATACTGCAACGTTCAATAAGTTCGTAGGGTGACACATAGATGGCGATACTAAAATGTTTATTTAGTACTAACCTTCAAACGATACGAGTCTAAATTTGACTTTTGATTCGTGAATTATAGCATTTTGTGTAAAGCAACTTTTGTTTCTGGAAAAAAATGGAAAAAAGTTAAATTCGAGAAGTGCTCCACCGAACTCTGCTCCATCGAGACAAATGGTAAAGTAGTAGATTGCCGAGTTAAAATGATGCTGAGTGCAGTGGATGCTAAACTGAGGCTGTTATTCCAGAAAACATAAAAAAATTCACAAATTGGTTATGAAAGATTGTTAATTTAAGGTCAGCTAGCTGACATTAATTTAAAGAAATCAGATGGTAGTGTTTTTACCATTTTACACGAACAATTGGGTGTGTGAAAGGTCCGTTCAACGTGGGTGTCGCGTGATCTCACAGTCGACCAAAACAACAACGGATTGATGCTTCAGAGGAGTGTTTGGCGCTGTTAACCGCAATAAAATGGCAATCTATCGTCGATGTGTGATGAGACATGGATGAGACATGGCTGCTCAATTATACACACCATAATCCAAAAAACAGTCAGGTGAGTGAACAGCAGTCGATGACCGAATCCAAAGCAAACAAAGACGCAACAGTCGGCCGTAATATGATGGCGTATGTATTTTTAAATGCGGGTGTAACAGCGACTATTACTGTGCACTTTTGGATCGATTGAAGGCTGAAATTTGCAAAAGAAAAAGTGTTGTTTCACCAAGACAATACACCGTGTCATAGATGGGTAAGCAATTCGAAGCCAAATTGAATTAATCGGGCTTCAAATGGCCTACCCACCCACCATATTCTCCATATTCATCCCCCAGCGACTTTTCCTGTTTTCAGATCTCAAGAGAGTTCTTGCTGGAAAGAAATTTAAGTCCAATGATGAAGTAATCGATAAAGCTGAGGCCTATTTTGACGAGAAAGAGAAATCGTACCATAAAAGTGGTATCGAAATGGTGGCGCCATACTAGTTGTATCCTCCTCGAAGAAAACTGTGTTGAATAATAAAATCGAGTTTTGTCAAAATTTTGTTGAATGACCTGTTATTCCTGAGAAGGCGGTATATTTTCCTGCTTTTTTCCCTCTGATTTGACTGCCACAACGATCCAATTTACCCTAAAAGTCAAATATCTAGTATAGTGATCTTAAATCAGAAACTGAATTGGATGTATCACTATGCTGTATAACAATAAAGCTATATATGGTGTTTGGACTTGTCGGGGCCTTATAGATCACATGGTCACCTTTATCTCCTTTAATTGATAAAGTACAGCAGCTAGCTTGTATTTGAATTACTGAATCAATGTGAACCTGCTCGATTGTAGCTATAAGGTTCCTTACATCGTTAGAGATGCAGTCTGAGTGAAAACTTATTTATTTGGTGGAATTACAAGACCATTTAGCGCCATGTCTTTTGACTAAGTCTCTGGGAAAGAACGTTTTGATAATACTGTTTGACAATCTCTTCAGAAGTATATGAATTAGGTTCACTTCAAAACCTCTTAATAGCAGTTAACGAGCATATAGAATGATAAAGACAGAAACGAGACATGCCGGGTTTAAATCCCGACAGCAGTAGGATGCAAAAACCATCTGATTACGATCGGTGGATGAATACATCTATGACCCTCAGTTGGAGTTTACAATTGACCCATCTTCTATATGTCAGTATATACTATAGACTGGGATGCAGCAATGTAATGTGCAGATATGGTTCTACGTGAATCGAACATATAGTCCGATCGAGGAATGTCACAATGAGCCAATTGTATCTGAGTGATGCAGGACAAAAACATTGAGACAAAAGCACTCGTTATGATTTACCAACCAATCATGGTATACAATTCACATCAGCTAAATTCAAGAGCTTCTTTGTTCTCAACTGCATCTAGTATTTGGCTACTCCTTTTCCCTCACTACACATGCAGAACACTATCTTTCTACTTCATAGCTAACAACTCCTAACCCGAAAACGTGTAGATCTATATCTGAGTTGTTATATTAGTAGTTTACCTCTCAACTCTCACAAACGTCCAATGAACTCACTAAGCGCTAGAAGTCAGTATAATAGTAGTCATAAGTTTCGACAGGAGTATAATAAAAGCACAATGTAACCGACTTAAGTTTTTTGAACGGATGAACTAGTTCGAATGATTACTCGACATGAAGTGTTAAACCGAATATTCCCATTTTTCAACCAACAACATTTATCTTAAAAAAAAAAATTGAAACTTGATAAGAAAAAACAAAATGATAACAATAATTTCATTGTAACATTTTATCATGACACAAATCTTCAATCAAGTGGAATTTATATAGTGGATTAGAGAAGTTTATTGGTTTTCCGTCTGGATAAATAATATTTTGTTTTTCCTCCTGCTTTTTTGATGGTAACGATGGTGAGACTGCACAAATTTGACCTGAATGTGAATGGTGTACACAGCAGAAAATGCTTTAAAGTCAGGTATTTTGTATTTTGAGAAAGCTTTTGTTGCTATGCTTCTATGTTAATACATTATATGTATAGCAATGTTGTTATGTACTTGACTATTTGAGTGTATTTCTTCCATCTATCATTTAGAATTGAAAATCTTATGTTAGCTTAGCTGATCATAAATATTATATATATTGTCGAAGTTGTGAATGCTCAGTTTACGTTTTAAGATTATTTAGGATTTACTGTTAAAAGTAGCTATATAGATATAGTCATGCCGCTGCCGAACTTGATTCTTAATCAACAAGCATCTGATATATTGAACTACCTGAGGTTGACCTGATAAAGATGCTTAACTATTCGTGGAACAATATAGTAGTGAAGTGAATAATAATATAGGAGTTATGGGAGGGCCAGAAAGTTTTATTTCAACAAAACAGTTCTGATATACGTATATGTCTAGAATGAGACAGGAAGCTACTCATTTTAAAGTAGACTAATCGAATATGTAAGCAAGACTCTGTGTAATTCTTTATTAGTTGAATAAGTTAGCACTACCCTAGAGTTCAGAGCGTCTAAAATTACTTAAGTAAAAATCAAACTTAAAAAAATGACAGCACCTGTCTTTCGAGTGCAATTATTAAGTTATAACCATCACGATTATAATCTTCTTATATCCGACTCTCAGACAAACTATTTATCAAATCTTCCCCATTTTAAGAAACTACAGGTGCGAGCAGCTGATTTGAGTTTTCCTCAATGGTAATCTACCAGCATGATAAAAGTAAGCACCACTATGTTTTGAACTCCAATAAGAGATAATCCAAGTGTTCATTGATATCGTCAGTATCCAGTAAATTGTAGATATCGACATACCTCATGGTTTTATAATTCATCCTGGAAAGCAAGAAGCCTGCCGACAGTGCAACAAAACGCAGGCGAAGTGCAAACCATTGCTGAGTGGCCCCATTCTTATTAGAAAGCTTATTGAGCTGACACACTTTATGATAATATGAAAGTATGAAAGTATTTATTTCTATCGATTCGTGAGGAGGATTATGAAGTCATCTGTAACGTTGAGATATGCTGATATGGAATTCCATTACGGAAAAAAATTTACAAATTTTAAAAAAATACAAACCTGTAAGGATTAAGCAGATCTTTTAGTACTTACCTTGTATACCATTTAAAAAATGGTCACTAGTAAATGGCCACTGATGATGTGTTTGGTAGCAAACTTATACCAAATGCAATCATTTTGGTCATATAGAGAGCCCATCAAATTGACCATTAATTGGTCGGTTGACTAAACTCATGCAATAGCGGAGTTTTCACATTCAACTATCAACTATTTTTGGATTTTCGAAACCGCCATTTGTTAATACTGTGGTTCAATGAGAAACCCGTTTTCAATAATGTCTAGATTATCTTACTACTGCGTGTAGCCTCAATCCATGGTGATTCTAGAGTTAGCGAGTTTTTCATTAACATTTGTATTGAGCCCTGGTTCAATCAATTGATCAAGACCAAATTTTTTCACCTCATAAGAAACATTTTTGGCCATACTGTAGGGTAATTGTTTAACTTAGATTCCAGATTCCATGAATCATTGTGTTGAGATTAGTTATATCAAGTGTGCCTAGATTCTGTCACGTCACGTCATCCAAGAGAGTTGTATAGCTACCCTCTTTATTTATATAGGGTACAAAGACCGATCAATGAACCGTAAACATTCATACAGTGCACAGATTTACCCCCACGTTTACTCTATAGAATTGCTATCTGCTATAATTCCTCATCTCTTTATCGTATCGGGTGATGAAAAGATTCCCTCTTAGAGTCACTATACTTGTATAGTTTGGGCGAACGAATCTCTTGAAGATATATGAATATTATATATGAATCAGATCTAAGCTTTTTCAACTACGCATGCTTGTTTGAAATAGATCTGGAACTTGGTATAGCTGTTAGGGTTAAGGACAATTTTGCTTTAATTTCTGCATGACTTTGGTAAATCCTCAATGAACAGTTTGAGACACATGAAACATTAAGTAGATCGAATAAAAGTTCACGCTTTGTGTGTTTACAGAAATGATTCCATTAAGCACCCTAATGGAAGTAACATACTGTGAGAATTACTCTCATTGCAGAGTAGATGTTCCTTAAAATCTCAACCTTCCATCATTTACTTATTTGACGTCCACAAATTGGTAGTCTCCTTATAATAACAGCTTTATATTTTCATTGTATATTGTAACCCAAGTTTGTTTCTCAACAGTAAGATTTGTTGGCTTAGTGACATCAACATATCAGTTTGTGGGACATGATTAATAATGGAGTTCACTTGATCATCCATGAACAAAAATATTGCAGTTATACGCAAGGAAATGGCCACTGTACATAAAAATGTATTTGGTTGAAAACCGAACCAAAGTGGATAATTTTGCTCAGATAGAGACCCCATCGAGTTGACCATCAATTGGCTGGTTGGCTAATCTCATGCAATAGCAGAGCTTACACATTTAATTTTCGACTGGTTGGAAGTTTAAAATCGCCGTTTTTACCTGTGGTTCAATGTGAGACCTGTCTTCACGAATTTCTAGGTTATCTTAAGTGTGTTAAAATGTGTATAGCCTCAATCCATAGTTTTCATTTTAGGCTCATCGAGTTGTTCATATACATATGTATTAGACGGAGGTTCAACCAAGTGGTCAAAACCCAAATATTCCACCTCCTATGAGGCACATTTTTGGCAGATACTGTATAGGCAAAGTTAGACTCCAGATCCCGGAAACATTTTGTCTGGATTAGTAGTATCAAGTACCGATTTAATTCTGTCATTTCACGATTCGGGCAAGATGCAAAAACGGGTTTTTACCATCGATCCTTTGGACGGTGCGATCGGTGGTGTGAATGAACACATCTTGGATCCGTGTGTTAGCAGGTACAACAACATAACAATGATTGATATTGATGTTCGGCAACCAATCAGGAATCTTTCGAAACTCGAACAGCAATATATGCAGCAGATCTAAGCAATTTGGAAAGAAATTAATCGCTTTTTTGTGAGAAAACATTTCAAATCAATGTACTCTATAATACGATTTCTTTCACAACGTCCAATATTCATCTGCAGACACACCATATAGTTCTCGTTTCTAGACTTAAATCCTTGATGTTATTTGTACAGTGGTTGTTGGTGGAACAATACAAAAAAAATCTCCATTTTCCGTCTGTGCCTTCTCTCAAATATATATATGTGTGTGTGTGTGCTCATGTAAATGGGAAAATCCATTAATTTCCATTCATAAAACTGTTGAGACAATTATTGTTTCCGATTTTCAATTTAAAAATAAAAAAAAAATCGAATCGAAAACGTTTAATTGATTTCGAAATGAATATTTACATAATCTCAATTGGTATTCAATTTGCCTCTTATATGTGTATAATTTTGTATGTACCGAGAAATTTTATATAATAACTAAATGTACTTGACTAAATACACAGACACATTTTCTCGATTCGGATGTCCGATTGGACAATACACAAAAAATAAAAACAAATCGACAAACATGTTATTACGTTCAAGATGGTTTATCTCGAAATTAATTATAATTTCTCAATATGTTACGTCTTCTTCTTATATACTACACCCAAATACTAAAAGTTTTGTATATGCACTCAACCATGATAATAATGAAACCATCAAGAGGCTGCGACTCACCCTTCCAAAAAGCACAAAAACAATTAAATTAAATAAAAATTCATTGCATTCACTATATAACCGAAACCATTTTCCTCACCCCTCACCCCCATTCTATCTCGTCAAAATCAAATCATTTTAATTTCATCAAACAAAAGGAATTATATATACGTTGTTTGTCTAAATTACATCTTATTAAAGAATAACCGTTATCCACAGTAAACATAAAGTTGATTGTTTTGTTTGGGAATACAATTAGAAATCTAATATTACGACGACAACAACGACGACGAGGACCATGGCAACATCACGCAAAACAAAATTATGTAAAATTTAACAAAAGACCATTGCCGCCGCACAATACACACACACACACATACACAAAAGTACAAGAATTCCTTGCTTGACAAACTTTTATCTTTCTAACTAACATCTTCCTATACTACACCAACTTACTTATATCGTTCGCCATTGTTGTTGCTTCGGTTGATGTTGTGCTACTGCCTAATCTAATTTAATTCAAAACTTTTGGTTGTATATGATCTTGTGTGTGTCTCTCTGTGTGTGTGTAACAAAAAAGCTCACAAAAAGTTTCATCTTTTATGTTTGTGTCTGTTAAACGTAAAACTTTTGGCTTTTCTTTCTGGTTTTCGTTTTTTTACTGTCATAAATGCTTTGCAATTGTGCATGGGGTGTGAGGGGTGCGAAAGTCACAGTATGCAAAACACTAAATTTCGTTTGGAGACATTTTACGTGTTACTGTCAATCAAGCGATGATTGGGAAATTTAAGATCGAGTTAGGAATATAATTGGTGGGATTCACGCGATGAGTGTCGTGAGGAGAGGAAAATCTTTTGTGAAGTATGAAATTACCCACTTTTGTGGGGTGGCCTCAACAACGACATGGTACGTTTGACATGGCAAATCTGGTAAATTTCATTAGTGGAAAGGGAAGATGATGCAACAAAACATCACAGTAGGTGCTGCTGAATACAATGTTACTTTATGCCTCAATAGGATGATGCAAATTATCGAGGGGTGGACATCAAAGATGCCAATACTTTCTGGGTGTGAAACGATAACAGCAAACGATAAAGGGATAACAGCAACGTTTAACAGAGTTTCTTGTGGTCACTGTCCTGAATATTGCAGGAGCTTTTGATGATACATCGTTCGTTTCGATGATGAATAACTATACTAATTTTTGTATCGAACTCGCTATATCATCAAGTGAAATGAACGTATCACGGCTTGTAATATTCGACGTTGAGTATACTTCTATTTCAGTCAAAGTTACCGGACGATTCACCCAGAGAGGTGATTATTGGGTACTTGTCATTTACAGTTCTGTACATGTCTCGATAGGGTGTACATGTAAAACTCAGCCTTTGTCAAATATCTTGGTGTTTGCCTAGTTAATAAATTTTATTGGAAGTTCATCTGGATTTGGCCTCGGTGGCCGGTAGTCAAATGATAATTAGTTGCAAAACTTAAGTGCTTGCAAAATATTCCTGGTCGGGCTATAACTCGAGCCATGTCTTCGACTTCTAGCTATGTAGCACATCTTTCTCTATCCTAGTTTCAGCCTTTCATTCTTGGCTTAGCTTGGTCAGTTGCCTTTTATTTGAAGTATGCTGGAGCTTGGCACGTTTTCGATGGTCTTCTGCCAGTTTTTAATTTCTACCGTTTGAGGCGGTTTATCCATCAATAGATAAACGGCCAACTATCTCAAGATATTCGATTCGCTAATATTATTTAAGATGACTTTCTCTCACTGGATAGGGTGCTGGCTATAGTATCTATACTGTTATTGGGGCACACATTACTATTTATCAAACGGAATTTATGCGGTTGACCACTGTTTGATTATAGCTTCTACTCTTGTTGTCGACGATTAAGTCCTGAAATCTTTAAAATTTGAACCTTCTCGGTTACAACAAAAAGGTAACGATTATGTGGGTACCTACCTCTTGTGGCCTTGAATACAATGAAATTGCAGACAGTTTAGAATAAACTAGTTGTCGCCTAGACATAGACCAGCTGTTCCTCTATACGAAGTACTTTATAAGCGTCTTCAACTCAAAGCTATAACTATGCACACTCTTTCCATGTTAAAGACAACTTAATACTTCTTGAAGACAACTTGATTCTATACTGATGGGCCAACTTCATCAGCAGCAATCCGACTTTTGACTGGATCAGAAACGTTGTATTCGATTGCTTGGTTTAAATTAAGTCAGTTTGATGAGGATGTAGAATGCGTTTGTGCGCTTTGTTTGGTTTTCTTTTGTGACCTTGAGATCACTGAGACGCTAAGGCATTGTGACTCAAAAAGACTCAAACATTAGGCAATTTGCCATCAATTGTTTTTTGAGTTCTAGATAAACTCGACCAATGTCATCATTGGTCGATCAAATAGCAAAGTGGTTAACGCGGGTTAGTTTTGAGTGGAAGTATACACACAAGTGTGCCCTCATGTTACCATGCTCAGTAAACAGACTGAACTCAGTTTGGCTAGGAGTAGTAGTGTTTTAGAAAGGTGATGCCACAATTGGTAAATAAGGCCAGATGGGCATTGTAAATTTAATCATAGGTACCGAAACATTTATACGATGATCGCCAGGAAGGGCAATGTGAGAGACTATTGTCGGGTGCATTTGCGGTATACAATGGAATCGAAAAATTAAAAAAATTCCAAAAAGCACTGCCAATGAAGAGGGCCTATGAATGACGTAACAGAAACAGTTCATTAGGTGGTGAGTTGTATTATTTAGTCCAATTGACTCACGAGAGATGGCGGCATTTACAAATTATTCAGCTAATAGTATTCAGCTAATAAATCATTTAGATTTTGGTAAAAACCTGGAACCTGGACACAGGGAAAACATCTGTACTCCGATTTTCTGTTCATATTCTTGCGCACTTTAAAATAATTATGGCTCTTAATGAAAATTAAGAGTCCAGTTCTTTCAAAAATTCGGGTTTTGAGATGAAAAAGAAATGCGTCTAAATGGGTAAAAACTTAACCTCAAAATCAACATATAAAATCTGAAGAAAAGAATGGAGATCCCTTAAAAGATTGAAGTGTCTAAAAATAAAGTAGAAGAATAGATCTACAGTCAGGTAGACTGTGGAAGTGGTTTCCCTTACGGCGTCATTCTCGTCTTCTGCGATGCTTGTTCCGTTAACTGATGATATAGTTGATTACGTTGCGAGTTCAAAGAACAAAAACTTTAATTAAAAGGACGGCAAAAGGATTAAGTATGTAAACCAAGTATAATTATGCCTATCAACGTGGTTAAACTCAAAGATAAGTCGGAGATGTAATTCATAGGGTTCAGCAGGATAGTAGGTATATGCTCACTATTGGTAGGAAGGCAAAAAAGAGTTAACCTCCATTTAAAGTAGGCGAAAAGTGTATGTAGACGGTTCAACCTACATACACTTACAGATTAAAAAACACCAACTCCTGTTTGATGAGATCCCTCCTCTACCACGAGAGCGACAATTCTTTCTTTATAGGTAAACGAAAAGTATCCTTAGGGAGGTTTAGTCAGAAACAAGACGATAGTGATAGTAACTAAATTAGAAATACTAGAAACTCTGATAACCGTATTTGGTTTCTTGCAAAACTAAGTGATCCCCGATTAAGGGAATGATCAAGATCATATGACCTATATAATCAAAATCGCATACCTTACGCTTCTAATTCCTCAATTGTAACCGGCTTATCTATGAAAAACTTTGTACTTTTGGTAGACCCAAAGCAAAAAGTCTAGAGTTGTGATATCACATGATCACCGCCGCCATTCACAGTATTACACAATTTTGAAAAATTATATGGACCGATGATGAGAATTATATGGATCGGTGATAGTATGTTTTGAACCTCTTCCGATTCCTCTTCCGCCCAAATATGGTAATTTCAGTCATTTAGCAAGATATGAACCTCATTGCTGAACCAAATTTTGGTCGAAAACAGTGGATCTTCTTCAAGCTTTTCATTCCTTTCATAAAATAAAGGCCAAGTTGTTGCATACGACAAGCCAAGCTTTCACCACTGTTTTGTCAATTTTACTGATGTGAAACGGGGTCTGAAATAAAAAGGGATTAAAATCAAACATAAATATAGGTAAAACAAAAGCTACTTACCTGTAGTCCGGTTTGTGGGGGACACCTCGGTACATGTATCCAATCCCGTCCTTTCCTTAGACACTAACCGGTCAAATATGAACGAAACATGGCAAGCCACATACATCTAACATTGAACAAATAGGATAAACACATAAGTGCATTGGCCGGCCGACCACACATAACATATGAGACATTTTATTACAAACAATCACAGAAAACAATAATTACAATCAACGATTACATAAGCACAAATTCACTGTAAACAAAAACACAAATGACAAATCACCACACAACACCACAAATAGAACAAAACTTTTCTTGTGACAGTGACACTGATACGTCAGCCAAATGTCAAACAAGTTGGTTGCACCTCGATAAGCAACCGTATAGCTGAATGTTGGTGCTACAATACAGATGGCATAAGAAAAACGGAGAAGAAAGCGTATTACCCGATGTACCGTGAGAGATCTGTTTGGTTTAGGGGCTTTTTGCTGGATTGTTGCGAAGGAGTCGATCGAGATATGGTATCGAAAGATAAATCGAGGTGAAAGTGTTTTATTCCTCTAGTGAAGATAAAAACAGAAAAACAGAAAAAGATAAATAAAGTGAAATAAAGTGAACAGTGCGGATCAAGAAAAGATAAAAGAAAACAAGTGGTGAATCACGTTGTCAGTGAAGGTGATGGTGGTCGTGTCAAGAGTCACATGGAGAGGGTTGACTAGTGGAACGCGAACGATTGCGGTGCTTGCTCGATATAGAGAGGCGTTCTGGAACTAGCGGATAGAACGTGACAAGAGAGGCGTTCTGGAACGAGCGGATAGAAGGAGACAAAAGGGTGACACGTGGAAATACAGGTTAGTGCCATTTTCATATTTTTTCCTACAAGCTTCCAGTGAAACACGTTTCCATAGCAAAAGTACAATACCTCCTACTCCTACAATTGGAAGGTGGAGGAAGAGCAAGTGGAGAGGACGGCCCGAATCAAGGTATCGTTGTTAATTCTAGTTAAAAATGGCAATAATGTGTCGAAATAAAAATCTTTTTTTGATTTGCTAACGCGCACGTCACAGATGGTATATATATATATATATATATATATATATATATATATATATATATATATATAATATATATATATATATATATATATATATATATATATATATATATTATATATAATATATATATATTATATATATATATATATATATTATATATTATATATATTATATATATATATATATATACATATACATATATAGTATATATATAATATATATATATATTATACTATATATATATATATATATATATATATATATATATATATATATATATAGAAAGAGAAAAAGAGAAAGCCATATGAAGCCGATATGAAGCCATATGGAATCAGATAAAAATGTATTAGGAGTTTATGGTTTTAGCAAGGCAACGGGTAAGCTTTACAAATTATTTTCCATCGCAGCAAAGCAGTTGGTCTTCTGCTCGAACATTAAATTTTCAAAAGCTTGAGTACAGTGTTTTGTGGCTCTTCACACACGACTAGTTAACCTATTGATATTCAACATCGCAGAATGCTTTAATTTTTATCTTTTGATGTGGCTTGAATTCACACCATATGTTGTACATCTGGGTTCCTGATACAAACCAATCTATTTGCAATGCAGATTGTAAGCTTACTTTAATCACTAAAAGGCATATATGTTAAAGTTTAATGAGGCGGTGATCAGGACCGCAAAGTACCGTGTTCAAATCTCTATAGAGATCCATTCAGTGATGTGAATCAACGGCCTCCTATGGTAGATCAACTAAAAAGTTGTGCAGGCTTCGGCCCGAAAACAGAAGGTAGCGACATTGTTGGACTACATAACAACAACCGAATCATATAAAAGCTTTTTATGTATCTATATACCGACTGTTTGTGTTGTTGTACATCAACATACTTTATTATTGCTAAGATCCTTATGTAATGGTTATGGTTCAACTATTATACGATGTTTGTTTCAATTCATTTAATTTTTTGGACAATTTACGTTTTGTTTTTTTTTTTTTTGCTCTCCTTATGGCACTTTTGGCAGGGGGATGATGGGTTGGCTTGTTTGTCCCTATATATATGGTATGCCACCACCCTACTCCAATTTCAATTTTTTTTTTCGTTTTTTTTTATAGTCTCGATAAACAACAACACGATTTGATCGATAATCGGTAATCGGTTTTAAACCATAAAAACTTAAAAATTTTGTTGTGACAAAATATTTTCGGATTTTTTATGGTTTGTGTGTCGTTTCGTAACGTGTATACCAGTATATACAGAATATTATCTGGCACACAGAACAGCAACAACAGCAACAACCCAAATGATTATGATATTTTGTTGGTTGATTTCATTTTTATGGTGAACATAATTTTATGGTATCAAAATATTATGGTTTTGTAATCTAGATGAAAATTTATCAGCACGATGTACGCAAGGTTGTCGTTTTTTTTTATTATTGAGGATATAATTTTACGGTGGAAAAATGAAAATGGCTGGCGGTTGATGATAAATTATCTGTGTGGGTTTGTATTTGTATATGTACGTATGTGTGTTGATTTTAAGTCCTCATTAAAAACCAACTTCACTACACGATGTATAGACGAGCAGCCCAAACAGAATTTAAAAGTCGTTCACATTGTATACACTAAACGCCCTCGAGGGGTCCTTTAGTTAACGATAAATAAATTATTGAAAACCGAATCCAAACAAACATTCAAAATTAATTTGTATTTACCCATACATCATGTATATACCACTCGGTTGCTGTTATGCCTTACAAATAGTTGTACAACATCCTTTTGATCATTCACTCAATCATCAAACCACATATAAAACGTTGGATACGTAACGAGATTCTGTTTACTTAAACGTCGTATGTATACATATGTAAAAAATAACGAATCGAAGTTCTTAGATATAATGCTGCCTCTCTGTGTATCTTTGACATGATGTAATAGAAAATAAATAGACCCAATCTTTATGGAACATCGTTTTGATTGTGTATATACGTATATAGCACATAAATACTCATATCTTTGTGCAAACACTCATCCCGGTATAAATAGATACACACACATCTCCGAAGCTAGGAAGAAAAGTTAATTGCTTTTATTCCCAGCGGCGATATGTTAGCAAAAATGAATTTTCCATATCCACAAAACAAAATCATTTATAATTCTTGAGTTTTCCGTATATATAGATCGACATGTCTGTGTGTCGCATTTACATATACTATATATACTTCCTCTCCCGATAGTGAGAGATATAATGGAATTTTACATGTGGACAAATGCAGTCTCAACCTAACTTCATTTATTAGATGTATCTCGATATGTATCCGAGTCAAATTATTATGTGTTCCGACATACCTGTCAACCATGCTCATAGGTAAATCCCACTCATATGAAATTCTGATTACAAATCTAATTTAAATTTGCATATTTTTGTTAATTTAGTCGACAGTCTTTCGATTAGAGCCACTCACTGTAAATGAAGAAGGGTAAGATTACGGCCAGCAGTACTCGTCCAAATTAACAAGAAATTTGGGATATAAAAAGTTTCGGAACGAAAAAGATACTACTGTAAGAGGGAGAAGTGTGGCCATTTCAATGCACTTCCAGGTTGTTGCTGGCCTTTTCACTCTTTCATTGTAGATTTCCATTTCAATGATATTCGTGCCATGTCATTTGGGGTTTCTATTCAGTGTGTGACCGATTCATCTCCACTTGCGTTTCCTAATTTCGGTGTCAATGTGCGTTTGGTTTGTTTGCCCCAGAATCTCTTATCTGGCTAGAAGCATTATATTTAGCATCTCAGGCGTCTGTTTACACAACTTCACATTTTTCCATTTTGCTTCTCAACCTTCTCAACCTTTTATTTCGAATCAAAGAAAGATATCCAACCCAGTTTCCAGGACTAGGATAACGCCTACTGGCTTCCCGGGAGGATACTTCATTATATGATTGGATTTCCTTTTTCCTTCTTTGATGTTCAAAAGCGGTCACCCAAATTTATCGTAACCCGAGTAGTTCGAAAAATATCGAAGTATAGCGCCAAAGACACGCTTTTCATTAAACAAAGTAATTCCGTGCTCAGTTAATTGGTGATTTAGCTCCATCTTAAGTCGGGAACAGTTACTTATGAGTAGTATAACTGATGTTTTGAGTATGTTCGTCTTGCTATAACCAGTTTGAATGGCTCGGACGGTTTCTCTGACAAAATAGCTGGAGAAGTGTACTATCGACAGACGAAGTTATATCAAAGACGAAGTTATATCAAAGACGTTTGGGACGAAAATATTAGTCACATTCAGCTTGTGCATTAAGAACTGCCATTTATGAATCCTCACGATATACGTCATTCTTTATCGATTTTAGAAGAAATGAAGTTTTTGGCTCACGGAATATCAACATGAATGATGCGTATTTGACGTCATAAGGTGAGTTTGCAGCTTTTGGTTTGTTAATTCTGGTTTATTTATTATTAAGATAAATATCCAAGAAAGTAGTATATGTGTCCTTCAACCAACACAAAAAACTAGCACGAATCTTTGCCCTTGTACGTTAAAACGGTCGTTTATCCACTGTAGGAAAGTTTCGACTGGCCTTAACGACAACATTCAGGATACAAAGAAGAAGACTCTTTGCTAAATAAGAAACTGACTATGGTGGTCGATGTAGGAGAGCTTAGATTATCTGCATGTTCCTTATTATCTTTTACAGTACTAGCATGAATAACTGGACGGTCTATAATCTATTTGTAGTACATAACTAGGCCACATATGACTTGTCACACCTACATATGTCTACTTTATGTAATGGTGCCATGAATAGTTGACCAATACGAGTGAGAGACTGAGTTGGCATTGACTTATGTTCACCATTGGTAAACGGAAGCTGTTCACCATTGATAAACGGAAACCATCCATGAAAATAAGTATTTATGAATTTCAAAAAGTCTTTAAACTGTTTCCAAATTATCTGTTTGAAAATTACATGCAGGTCAATGCCGCCATTTAAGACAAAATATAGGATTGTAAATCTGTGATATAAACTGAAATATGTAATCTTTCAATACATGAAAGAGTATTCTTGGGCAATAAAGTTGGTTGACAGAAATGTTAAGTTTGGAGCATTTTTGGCCAAGATTGTCAATAGTAAAAAGTTATCATCTCAGCTGCAGGCATCCAGGAAAATTATAATGAATCTAGAAAATCCGAAAACACCTGTCCAGGACAACAAAATATGAGAAAATAACAGAGAAATTGTAGAACAAGATCTTCGGGCTTTCCAACTCTTTTCTTCGAGTTGAATCGCACATCGGATACAGCCTAATCTGGAAACAGTTAATATATCTCAATTTATATTTAAATATTTCAACATGAACTCTATAAAAGGTTTCTGTCTACGAAACAGTCAAGGAAAGTTACATTTGGCACATTTCCTCTATATGAAATCCACCTTCCATAGTCAAAGGTCCTTCACAGATGTGCTGTATGACAAGGTTGACAGATGAAATGGAACTATAATAGAAAAGGAAATGCTACTGTATAGTGAATAAGGAAGAAATATACATCTACAAATGGACACAGAATATAATGGCAAAGTAGTTTTAATTATCAAAATGATTTAGGTTGTCCTCATTCACTTTAACAGTAATTTTTTCCTGGAATCGCCGCGTAATGCTGCATAGAAGCGGATCATGAAACCATCAAAATTGTTAAAATTTAGTTTATCGTATAATTTTGGAGGGATCAGGATAATTATGACTTCTGACTTATGATGTTGAACCATGGTTTCGGTTTAAGGTGATGAGAAAAAAAATAAGACTAGATAACGCGGCTACTATTCCTAGAATAGATTGACATCGAAAAGAGTGTTCGTTAAGCTTCAGTTTTGTTTCGAGGGATCCAGTTTGAATTCTTTAAACTCTGCATGACCTTTGCAAATTATTCACAGGATTGAATAATCAATGGCCTTATCTACGGTCTGTATATTAAAAGGTAGAATTACACATAAGTAATGTGTAGAATCGCCGAGTTAAAATACTCTTAAAAGAGAGAGAATGTCACGATTAATTTTTCGAGGAACGCTTCATTCCATTACACCAATAAAATGACATCAGAAAGAGAGTTTGGTTAAGATTCAGTTTTGCTCCGAGAGGTCCAGGTGGAATTATGTAATGTCTGCAGGACCTTTATGAATTCTACAATTGGATCATAAGGACATTGAGAGTCTGCGGTATGTAATAAAAGAGATATACAATCACAAACAATAACTGAGTGACTATTTAATGTAATGTATACAGATTGTCAAGTAAATGTAGACCTAAAACCTCAGTTATTCTGTCTATATAGACTGGTTAAGTTGTCATCCTAGATAACAGTTCGACTGTTCCTTGTGCTTCATTAAATACGGCATTGTCTTGTTCAGTAACAAAACGACATTCAACATAAAATCATTCAACTAAAAAGCTCCTGGTGTTATCGATAAATTGACTAGAGTGATGTTGTCAATGGAAATAAGAACTGCAATTTATGTTACCCTATCCCTCCTGACTTTTGCCATGGCCAGAGAGTTGTCACTAAAAACCAATCACGTTGCCTTAGAGTGGCTCTTAGGGTAGACCAAAATTTTGTGCCAGATACACCTTAAAGTAGCCTGTCGAGTACATGAACCCAATCAGAATACCATAGCTTACGCCCCTAAACTAAGAGAAATGAGAAAGATGCTACCACAACAGGCGTAAATAATAATATTCTTGTTCATTACTGTTTGGACTACTCATACTTTTATGTCGAAAGCTTTCCGGTTTGGCTTAAAATATTTATGTACCGGTTATAGTACATAAATTATTGGCATATCGAATTGAAATATTTCATCGACAAAATAAATATTAATATAACAAATAAATAATCGTCTCACATTCGAAATCGTCACTAATCCAATATACACTTCCAATACTTTATGTATTTAAATAAATAAATTTTCCGAACAAAAATCGAATTATTGGAAAAACTACAATAAAATTTCCATTAAATATAAATTTCTAAAATAAAATTTAATATCGAAATATTACAAAGCATAATCCTTTTTAATTTATAACCGATATAAAAAAAAATATATTTTATGGCACATTTATAGTACGATCTAATCCTATATATTATGTACTATAAAAATGCCATAATTTTTGTTAAATTTGCAAAAATAAAAATTGATATCAATACATACGATTCGTTCGGATGTGTCCATATATACGAGAACGAAGAACAAAACCATGAAATAAGATTTCCAGAAATTTTCCTTAAAATATACTCATATATTCGAACTCAGTCCAAACACAGAGAGATCTAGTCCTCGAATAACCATTATATATACTCATATACGTCACATAATCGATGTGAAGAACAACAACAAAAAACACAGTATAAGAAAATGGATGGATACATCCATGGACCAAAAAAAAAATATATATAGTCTCGTATCAGTGCCGAAACATCTGGTCGAGGATCCTTTTTTTTAGCTCTCCATTCGAACCAGAATGGAAATGAAAATAAAAAATTTCCTTTATGAAATTATTAGATTGCCGGCTCCTTTTTTTTAGTATTTCAAATAAAATTGAATGATTTTTTGAAAATTGAAGACAATATTTTCTACTGTGTGTGTGTGTGTCTGCCCTTGTATACCGAGAAGAGAATGAAAAATTATTGTTATTTTAAGATGGTGCGGATGGTGTTGAACGATAACTATAGCAGGATGAGAAATTGATATTGCTTAAGATGTATAGTTTGTCTGTTTATGTATGTATGTATATGTTGATAGTCTTATATTGAGGTTTATCTAGTGTAAGACAAGACTGTTTTGAGGTACTGTAAAGAAGCTTTGAATTGGCGTTCAATAGGTTGGACTATAGATGATACACGATGATCGCTAACACAGGATATACGGGACGCCTATTTGCATACCTGCAATCTCACTAGCTCAAATATTATATATCTCTTTTTAGAAAGACTTAAGAAACTCGAACTCTCTGATACAATAGAAAAACGTCAATCTCATTCTTCATCACGATGCTCAAATGTCATCAGTCTAAGCCATACAGGAACCAAGAAATAGGATTTAATTGAGACATCTATGAAAAAGAATGCAGAGAGACTAGTTGCAGCACCAAATATAGAGTGATTCTGCAGGGGGAGAGATAGCATCGTGATCCTATTCTCTAGCAGGATGCATCAAATGTCTTCAAAATGAGTAATACATTAACCAAAAGGAAGAAATCCGTTTGAAAGCTAGAATCTCGAGGGACGAGTTACAGCACAGAAACATAGAGTGAGAGAGGTTAGGAATATCATCATTATCCCATTCACTCGAGCAATTGAATCTCGAAAGCTATGGAAAAATTAGAGTCCCAAAAGACTAGTTGCAGCACCAAATATAGAGTGAGAGAGCAAAATATAGTATCATGATCCCATTCTATATTACGATGCACCATTTGCCATGTCAACTTAGGCACTACCTCAACCAAAAGACAGAAAAAACAATTTAGCAGCTTATGGAAGAAACTAAATCCCGAGAGAAAAAAAGACACCAAAAGAATATAAAGTGAGAGAAAAACAGATAGCAGCATACTCCCGCTCTCTATCACGTTGTTTCAGATGTATTCAACTTGAGTACTACATAAACCAAGAAATAGGGACTATAATAGAGAAACTAATGGGGAAGATTGAATCATGAGAGGAGAAATGGGAAGAGTAGTAGCAATGAATATGAAGCGAGTGGACAAGTCCCATTCTTTATAACGTTATTTCTGATGTCATCAAACACTACATCAAGCAAACCATTAGAGCAACTGGGAGAAATTGAATCCTGAGGAAAGAAATACGAAGCAAATAAATATATTAAGAGATAGATATATAGATAGAGGGAGAGAGAAAGAGAGAGAGAGAGTATGACAAACATACTCACGCTCTGGTTAAAATTAGTAATATGACAAACTAATTTAAACCAGATTTGAGGAGACATAACCTTGGCACAACCTATAGTTTAAAAGAAGAAAAGTTTTGAAATCTCTGCGCTATAACCGCACAATTTCTTAGGAACTGCTGCACTAAACTTATTGATTGCAGATTAGGGCATATGCAATTTAACTTTCTCTTGGATACCAGAAATCGTTTACTGAGAACTGAAAATGGTAGCTTTAAAGAATTATAGCTGCACAACCTAAATGAGAGTGTATACCATTTTAAAGAGAATTGGATGAATGTTTTCTCGTTATACTTTTTATGAAAAAACGCGTAATGTCATCAAAAACCAAATAGTAAACTGATGCCATGTAGAAGAACTTTTAAAAATTAAAGATGTTTTGAGAGGAACTACCAAAAACTGGGGAAATTGGATCAGAAAATTTGTGAAGTCAAATAGTATTGTGAAAAGGGGTGTACTGTGTGGAACAACCTTGAAAAAGTTTTCATGAAAAGTATGTCAGTACGAGTAATGATAGTGAGACAGACCGTAAATGAATTCAAGGGTGTATCGTTTATTGGAAAATCAGAAGAAGCTAAGCGATTCTCCACAACGATACCACAAAAGAAGTAATGGAGTAATTGAAATAATCAACAGCCCCTATTAAGTTCACGAGTGGTTCTTGTTGTCACAATGGAATGAAGTTAATTATTTGTATCTTTAATAATGGTTAAGAATAACGGCCAGTAGTAGTTCGGGGAAAACATAGTTCGCTGTGTGTGATTATCGGTATCAATTCCTATATAGTAACGCTGTATGGAATAAGCAACGACGTTGTTATAATTTCTAACGGAAGATGACGGATTACTTAACAGACTTCGAGTATTACCTGATGGTATAAATAACAAACAGAACTCGTGCTGTCATCGGGTGAAGAACGAGAGGACTTACAGGAAATACATGAGCACGAAATGATTTGTAAGATTGCTGTAGAACGTGTATTGTGTATGCTGCAAGAATTGAACCGCGATTTTATTACCAAATCCAACATCCGGGTAGAAATTCATCCTATTGTATAATAAGTGCAGACTGTTGTCAATATTTTCGGGAGTAATGTAACGACATTCTGACCAAAGGAGACATTCCGAATCAGTCGAATTCTAGGAGCTGTGCCTATCTTTCAATATGAAGAAAACGAGAAGTGAGCGCATGCATAAAGGCAAGGGAAAGTTTTAAATCGTTACTGTGTAGGTTTTGATGAGTGAAATAGGCACAGATTTAAGCCTCATCTAAGAAAAAATAAGGGGCTATAAGGGACAGGCAATAAGACGACCACCAACCTTTAGTACATCATTCTCGTCTATGAGCACCAAGGGTTTCATAAAATTCACGCAAAACATGAATGTTGCCAGCGTTTCTTGATTGGATTCGTTAGTTGGCAAAATTGTCAGATTTAACGTTTAGAAAATCCACGACAGATTGTTGAAAAAACTAATGCATCCAGATCTGTGTGGCGGGAATTTAGGACTGGTGGCATCACCATACTCAAAAATGATCAGGTAAGATGTGAATGATGGTGACATGTGGCCAAAACAAGAGTCATTTTCAGGTCATATTTGTTTTTGTTTTGGTGATCACATGTCTTCAAGAGGTTAATTGAAGTCTAAGAAGCTGGAGAAAGCCGTTAGGTCAATTTTATATCAACGAAGTTAGGCCAATTTTATAAAAATCAGTTCTTCTAATTATCGTCATCTTCGGTGGAAATTTTTTCCCCAAACTGGTCAAAACTTATAAGAATTATAAGTCTGAATCTAAAAGCTTATTCCCGCCATTTGTAAAAGTGATTTTATTAACTCTGCACCTGTCACTAGATCAATTTTCTCTTCAATAACAACCATCACCTTACCCAGAAATTTTTTTGTAGAGACACTTTGCTGAAACAATTATCTTCTGGTGCATAGATTGCAGACTGGAGATGGTGTGCAATAATTTGCTGGATGCGAAGGTACCTTATCCAAAAAGAATTGTTCACATCTTGTGATGGTCTGTTAAGCCTATTTGAAGACTTAAGAACCAGTTGCTAAAAGTCGTGGCAGTAAGCCGATGTGATCAATGTGATTGGAGCTTTTTCGAAGCGGGCAACTGAATTTGGTTGGATCGCTAGGCTGGTGGCCCCCATCCATAAAAAAAATATTCAAATTTCCAAAAAGTCTACAAAACAAATAAAATCGAATACTACACGGACACGATATCGAGGATCGGTACGTTGAACGTATAGTCTTACAAAGAAATTCGATGACATACAAGTGAAGGCCATGTGTCCCATAAAGGTATACATTGCTACACAGTGGAGATAACTTTGAAAATCTTGAAGTTAGATTTCTCATTAGGCCACAGGTAAAACAGACTGTGTTAGACTTCCAAACAGATAATCGAATATGTACGCTTCACTTGCACATGAGATTAGCTAACCTGTCAATTGTGTGTGTGCATGCGCTCACTGATGTAAGCCAACCCCAAGATAAAGACTCATTTATAATAATTTGGATAATTTATGGGCTCTATACCTGAGCACGATGTCAGATTGGTGACTTTAATGCTAGAGCTGGCAGAAATCAGATCGAGTTATGTTCTAATATAGCTCCGTTATAGCTCCAGGCACGAAATTGGGACCGAAAATGGAGAAAGAATGATGTATAGTTTGTGATCGCTCATGATCTCAAACTAGATGCATTTTTTTCTCATAATAACATTCATTTGGAAACATGAGCACACCTGCGTAAAACTCACATCTTGTTATGATATGTAAAGCCTATTTAAAGCTTTAAGGACCAGTAGCAAACTATGGCTGATATGAATCACGAAAAATTTCAGTTTCTGATACCAATACGATTCAGTTCGAAGTATAGTTATAGTATAGACGTCAAACAACGCCCACTAGCTTTTAAGTAAGCTTTCACAAAGAAGTTTTCGTTTCAATCCAAACGTCCTTGTGGTTAATTTGATACGTTATATAGTGATATCTGTCTATTCGACCGACTTTTGGGTGGTAATCGTTGTATAGTGACTCAGCTAGATAGTACCTTCCGTCGCCATGTTCTTAACGATTTCTGCGAATATATAGTTTCTGGATTAGTGTCATCCACACGAAGTAAAGCCAAAATTAGCCACATAGCGTCAAATAAACCATCACAAAATTGTTATTCTTATTTGTCATCTTAATTAAATGATCGCGCGATAAAATTTAAATAAAGATAACGGCACAAATAAAATAAATAACAAAATGAATTGCATAATCTCATCTTCTCGCTAAAAATTGGATAACAAGTTGTTATACTGGTATATATGTATCGTACTCGTGATAATAATTTCAAATTACAACAAATTGAGTTGAAAGCATCGCATCTCTATATACAAAAGAATTATATAGGATGTGTATATAAGACAAAGTAAATCTTAAATTTTTTTTTGTATGTGTATATAAGGAGATATCTAAGCCGTATACACACACACACACACAAACATATATACACTTGAAACCATAAATTCATATAAATTTATGTGTCTTCATTTCCATAGAATATCCCAGATACGATTCAAGAATGAAAAATAAACTTTATCAGCAGTTATATGCTTATTTTATGAAGCATAAAGTTTTTAAAAACTCATTAGATTTTTCATGATTTTTCCATCTCCTCGAGATGTGTTGTGTGTTCCTTTGCTTTATGTTTCATTTTTTTTATTCCATCCCAGTATCTGGTTATTCTTCCTCGTGGCGTAATCTTGTTATTCCGCATTTCGTCTTTTTATAATCTTAAAGCTTTTTCTCGATCCTTTTCTCTCACTCTCTCTCGTTCGAATTTGTTCAGCTCGATTTTATATTTTATTGGTGTTGGTTGTAAGTTTTTTTTTATAGTTATAGACACCATCTCTATGATACGAGTATATATGTATATACTGTGTGGTCATTATATATTGAGATGCTTTTGTACTGTGCTTTTTTTTGTGGTTCTTATGGAGAAAAATGAAATTTAATGAAAATTTATATTTATTGAAAATTGTAATAAAATTGAAAGCACGTTTTTGGCCTAGATTTGCAAAAAAGGAAATCAAGTTAAAGTTTTTATGGTTTTGGCATCTATCATGTATTTGTGGCTTTTTTATTAAGACTTTGTGTGGACAAAACTATTCAGCATAATACAGATCCGGATAAATTGAGTATGTATTTACACAAATGTCTCAAACGGCGATACCAATCATGTAATTTAAAGAAGAAAAAAATTCATTTTCCGGAAATAATTTCCATTACTCAGTAGTTTTTTTAGTTAACAAGAAAAATATGACGACAACAATAACAACAACAACAACAAAAAATTAATTTAATTTTCCAGAAGTCATTTTTCGTCTTCATTTCGCCTCCTAGTTTCTATTCACATCTACACACACACACAAAACAGCATCAACGAAGAGAAATAATTTAATTTATTTTCTTCATGAAAAATATAAAATTAGACATTAGAATTGTGATTTTCGTCGTGTACCAAATAAACGAAACAAAAAATTGATGGCCCTATAACATATATAGTGAAAATGTTAAAATGACCGAAAAGAAAAACGCAAGCGGGGGCGGAAATAAATTGAAAGCATAAAAATTATTTTGTGCTTTTTAAACGAAACGGCAGAACAACCAAAACAAAAAGAAAAATACAAAAAAAAAACGCCGTTAACCGGAGGCGAGAGTACGTTATACGAGTAGTGGGAAAAAAAATATTTTCATTAGAGACCAACAAAAGCTCTACATATACCCCCGAATTGAAATGATCATTTCACATCACATTAACTTTTTTTTTGCTTTCTGAAAACAATAAATTCATTTATGGACTTTAGTGTTTTGTGTGTGTGTGTGTGTGTGTATGTGTGCCTCTATATATATGGGTACGGCTCTTATCGATACCCGAGTTATTAAGTTGAACATGTTTTTCCATCAATTTTCATTTGGAGCGGCACAGTCGAACACAAAAAAAAATATTAAAACGAATTAAACGAACAAAATGTGTGTATAGTGGAGTGAAAAAGTGACAACAAGTGAATAATTAGGATGGTCTGAAGACGTTTTCACTTCGAATAAAACTCACAAGTATAGTGAAGTTATGTAGCCAGAAAACGCCATGATTGTCACACAGCTAATTTTTTTGAGAAAGTTAGCGCTATCCTGGAATGTCTTATTTCAAAAACCATTAAACAAACAACGTGCTTCCTGGGATGTGCGGATGGTACCATCACTTTATTAGTAACCTAGTTTTCAAAAGGAATCAATTATATGGTAAAATTCCGTTAAGAAGTGTTTTTTAGACTCTTAAACCATCATTTAGGACCTATCCGTTTTGGCCCGTAAGAAGCATGCCATTTCAAATAGATCGTGCAGTGCAGGAGATGGCGGATTTGCCATTATAAGGATTTAGAATTACATGCCTTCAATTTCTTCTAAACGGGTTACCGTAAATGGTCGGTGATTATAGTGCGAAACGCATTGTCACAGGGTTTTTGTGACGCATCAGATACATTATCTTCGTTCACTCAATAGGTGGATGATGTGAATATGCCTATCCTTGCAACTATCATCACCGCTCTATATTGAACTTGACTCTCTTGATTTTGATAACACTGAATACCAAAACCGAGTAACTAACTTTCGCGTCAAACGTAACAAATTAATGTTCACTCCTTGGCTCCAGATGTAACAAATTATGTAACAAGATGTACCACATGTAAAACGAACGAGTTGTTAATTTCAGTACCAGACCTAAAATGGGATTCAAGTAACATCCGAACGACCTTTACATAGATTGTGTATTGCACGAATTGACCATATCCACGTTCAAAACGCTGTAATTTTACATTTTGATCTTTCTGGATCAATATTCAAATTTGTCTTTATTGAATCTTTTGAGAGAAGCGAGAGTTGTCTTATATGCCAATTTCTGCATGCAGAACGAAGTTTTTTTTATTAACAGTCCAGTGGTTTATGGTCAGCATATGACACAACATGATTCATATCCATAAAATGTCCTTCTTGTCCAAGCCAGATTGCCTTAATCAGTGAGAAAATAATGTTATCTCAAATCTGCCCATGCACTCGTTATTTCATCAAATTTGAAATTTTCACATGAACTTTTCACGGAACTCAGCTCATGATTATATATTTTTTACCATATTTTACACAACAAAAGGATCCTGTTGTGGTCTTTCAAGAAATGGATTTAAGTCCCGGCTTCTTAAAACACTCAGGGTATGAGTCGTCCCCACGATTTGTAACAGAGCTTTCGTTCTGTATTAAGTACTTTGTCATTTATTTCTCATCGTTTTGTTTGACACAGTTTCTCCTCGTTTCTGTCAGCCTACGACTATAGGCTAAACGATGTTGGATCTACGAGTTATTTTGCGCTTGTATTTAATTGGTTCGACTGGGGTGTTTGGTGCATAGCAACTAGTGCGGCTTCTTTCAACCGACCGTTTTTGAACTAAACGAAATCTATATTACGTTGAGTGACACATGATCCAACTAATAGAACAAGGTCTAAGTTAACTTTACTGCGATTGCAGCATAATTTTTATATCGTGCAAAAGGTCTTGACAGGAAGATTGTACCGGATCACTTAGTTGTTAAACTACATACCAAGGACGTGCTCACTCAACCTATCAAGTGTTTGTGTGTATGTACCCAACCCTGAGTCGAAAGTTTCTGTACATGTCGATGCCAGTCTGGAGATTGTCTCGGTATGGCACTCAGGTGATCTTTCTATATTGATCAAACTTTTTGAGGTAAGCAACTTCATTCCTCCACGTAAATGCTAGAGAGTATAAATACTGGAAGTCTTAGCTTAAATGACACTTCAAATTACTATCTTGTCTAATATCTTTAAAAAAACAGGTCATATTTAAGAAATAATCGGTAAGACATCGTAGATGATTACCAAGGTGAGTTAAGAGCAGGAAGGCAATCTCTGAAATTAGAAAGGCAGTTCAACACGTATATCCATCCAAATTCAAATATACCTTCTGTGTGCTTATTCTGTCTCCTTGTTCTCATAGTTCCTGAAGGAATCATTAGATACCATCCAGCCGTTTCGTTTGTTCGCTTAAAGAACAGTGTCTTGCAAATACCCTTCTGTCCTACAACACGTCCGAGTGACCAGAAACACAGATAGTATTGATGTTAAAATGTTTACCCTTATCGTGAAGAGATATGTGGCAACTCAACGCCACTTTGAGCTTGCCACGGAAGACTTCAGCGCTCATCCTTCCAATCAGGTATGTGTGAAAGCTTATTCCTTTACCGTTTTGATATGGCATGTCAGTGTAAGCATCGGATTGTATTGTCAAATGTACCAGATAGATTTTGAACACTTTGTTGATCCACCATACAAAAAATCCGTAAAATGACGTAACATAACTAATATAGTAATAAGAGCGATAACACTAATAATAAAAGGTCAGTACGTGACACCTAATAAAATGGCAGTGTGTGTACATATATAAACATACAACATAGTAAGCAACAGCACATAAAAAATGTACAAAACAGCAACATAAAATATTTCCGCTTCCATACAGAGACTCGCACTCAAAATTAAGTGTATGTTTATCGTCGTGTGTATTATAGCACCGTACTAGTCCCGATACATAGTTGAACACAAAACTCAAGAAAAAGGTAAAACGACGATGGTAACAGGTAAATAAAATTCACACAACTATATAAGAAAAAAAAATTAAGAACAAACGTGTTAACCATTCAATAAGACGATTTCGCATCCCATATATACACACTCGTACATCCTTACGACATACATATATATGTATTATATATGCTACGTGTACTTAAGAAGCGAGAGCAAAATGAATTACAGTGTTTTCATCTATATACCATACATACTTTCTTGTTGATTTGATGTCGGAAAATATGAAAAATTTAATAAATTTTCTTCCGAAACGGATGGACGAGAAACGTAAATATGAAGAAAATTAAAATGAAAATTCTTAATCTGACAACTTTCCGAGTGAATTTATATATTTGTGTGTTCAATTTCATCAATTTTCGAATGAACGGGTGCGAAGAAAAATACATTATTTCGAGATGGACGCATCTATTGTATGCGAGTGTTATGTATGGATACTTGAGATAAATCAAATCATAATATTTGACAGTTCGGTATGTCGAGTGTTAAAGTTTAACACTACGGTTGTGGCTTGTCTAAGTACACCCGGTATATGATAGGAGTTTGATTATTTTCGAACTATATTTTGTGAGGGGTTTGGAATCAAGAACATTATTTGAAAATTCAAGGAAATTAATGGAAAATTATATAGCAGTTAATTTAAACTTTTTCAATTAATTTTCATTCTGAAAATTTATTTTTCCTTTTTCGTATTCTATTTAAAAAATCATTTTTTATTTAATCTGTCGTTTCGGATTTTTTATTTTTTCTGTTTCTCCAGTTTCAATTTGTTCAATGTCGCGGATTTTATTGTGAAATTCGCGGAACAAAAACAACAACAAAACTGTTATGATAAAATTCAGATGGTGGAAAATTGCATGAGAAATTTGTGTAGAAAACGCTAAGACTATTATAGTACAGCAGTTTTTTCTATACAGGATGGAAAAGCTTTTATAACGGGTTTTCCAATACGAGGTTACATTTCGAATAGCCTGCCATTTAGGCAGCCATCAGGTTTAAAGCTTTGTCTCAACATCGTATTGAAATTTGTAAGATTCACTACAACAATGGTAAAAATTTTGCAGTCGCAATCGTCAGTATCGCAAAACTAAATCACCTATAACCTATAACTTATAACTTATAACTTATAACTTATAACTTATAACTTATAACTTATAACTTATAACTTATAACTTATAACTTATAACTTATAACTTATAACTTATAACTTATAACTTATAACTTATAACTTATAACTTATAACTTATAACTTATAACTTATAACTTATAACTTATAACTTATAACTTATAACTTATAACTTATAACTTATAACTTATAACTTATAACTTATAACTTATAACTTATAACTTATAACTTATAACTTATAACTTATAACTTATAACTTATAACTTATAACTTATAACTTATAACTTATAACTTATAACTTATAACTTATAACTTATAACTTATAACTTATAACTTATAACTTATAACTTATAACTTATAACTTATAACTTATAACTTATAACTTATAACTTATAACTTATAACTTATAACTTATAACTTATAACTTATAACTTATAACTTATAACTTATAACTTATAACTTATAACTTATAACTTATAACTTATAACTTATAACTTATAACTTATAACTTATAACTTATAACTTATAACTTATAACTTATAACTTATAACTTATAACTTATAACTTATAACTTATAACTTATAACTTATAACTTATAACTTATAACTTATAACTTATAACTTATAACTTATAACTTATAACTTATAACTTATAACTTATAACTTATAACTTATAACTTATAACTTATAACTTATAACTTATAACTTATAACTTATAACTTATAACTTATAACTTATAACTTATAACTTATAACTTATAACTTATAACTTATAACTTATAACTTATAACTTATAACTTATAACTTATAACTTATAACTTATAACTTATAACTTATAACTTATAACTTATAACTTATAACTTATAACTTATAACTTATAACTTATAACTTATAACTTATAACTTATAACTTATAACTTATAACTTATAACTTATAACTTATAACTCAAAACCTAAACACACAGTTCGGAACATAAAATCCCTTTTTTGGGACGGCAAAAATGAAGCTGTTGGAAAAATTTTATCTGTTGGGACAAGTTAATGATGTGGAAAATTGTAACCGAGTGTATTGTTCAAGAACAACTGACAATATTGATGCTGTAGCCCGTAGTGTCGAAGAAGACCCAGGATTGTCAATTCATCGTCGATCTTTGGAATTAGACATTCAACAAACGACATTACACCGTATTTTGCATAAAGACTTAGGTCTTAAGACTTTAAAAGTTCAGTTAACACAAGAATTTAAAACGGTCGATCACCTTCAGTGATGAGGCCCATTTCCATCCGGAAAAATCACCTTCAATGATGAGACCCATTTCCACCTCGGAGGCTACTTTAATAGGGAGAATTGTCGCATTTGGGAATCAGAAAATCCAAAAATTACTGTAGCAAAGCCTTTCTATCGTCAACGTGTCACTGTTTAGAGCGATTTTTGGGCTGGTGGTGTGATTTGGCGTCGTTAGTTATGCAATAATGAGGCTGGTTCATCTGTAACGGTAAACGGATTTCCCGAGCTATATGATTAAAGATTTATAATGGCCAGATTTATTGATCTAAACAATGTTTATTTTTAACATTACGTGCCAAACAAGCAACGAAACTGTCGCGATTTCCCAAGAAAGTTTCTCTGACCGTAAGTCACTAATGTGCGAATTAGTCATGGATAATTTCATGAAAATGATATGGTGCTGTAAAAGTAGCCGTGGTCCAGCCATTGGGTTGATATCGTTTTTAAAAGTTGATGGCATACCTTAGTCTGTACAATGAAAGAAACATTCATTGATTCCTGTTAAAAAATACTTGTATTTTTTAAATATCGAAATGAAACCTCTTTTTGGAAAATCCTTTACTACGTTACAAATTGAATTTCGCAGCACAAAGCTCAGAAAACTATACTGTACAGTATATAATTTGATTTATTTGAATCGAATTTATATTTTTAAAATATGTACCATAAATAATACGCTCTAATCTTATTGCTATATGTAATAATATGTGTGTGTGTATGGGTTAGATTCTACAAAAATAATAACTTTTATTGTTGTAAATCATCAATCAATCATCAAAATGAAAAGCTCGATTTTTACGATATGGAATATAGCGTCTATAACAACCCAACATATTTTGATCTGGTTAAAGTAGTTTTTTTTTTAAAGTACCGTCAAAAGTTTTTGATTGATTTTACTGTCGATTTTCTAGGCTTCGATTTTCTTCATCTAAACCAAATATCATATAGGTCCATGTGGGCATAATTATCACGTGTCAATGAGAGTGATTCTAGAGGTTTTAAACTGGTTGAAATTTAATGTGTTATTCACGGTAAATATTGCTTTATCTACACTGAGCGGCAATCAGGTCAATGAAATTGTGTTTACTTTTGTAAATGTTTGGGAAACTAAAGGACTTGCCACTAGATTAGGGCGATTCTATAACTGCTATTAAAAACGACAGGCTTACAGAAACCGATTACAGATATAACCTATAACCTATAACCTATAACCTATAACCTATAACCTATAACCTATAACCTATAACCTATAACCTATAACCTATAACCTATAACCTATAACCTATAACCTATAACCTATAACCTATAACCTATAACCTATAACCTATAACCTATAACCTATAACCTATAACCTATAACCTATAACCTATAACCTATAACCTATAACCTATAACCTATAACCTATAACCTATAACCTATAACCTATAACCTATAACCTATAACCTATAACCTATAACCTATAACCTATAACCTATAACCTATAACCTATAACCTATAACCTATAACCTATAACCTATAACCTATAACCTATAACCTTTAACCTATAACCTATAACCTATAACCTATAACCTATAACCTATAACCTATAACCTATAACCTATAACCTAAAACCTATAACCTATAACCTATAACCTATAACCTATAACCTATAACCTATAACCTATAACCTATAACCTATAACCTATAACCTATAACCTATATCCTATAATATATAACCTATAACCGAATCGTTTGTTGTTATTATACAATTTTCATTGAGTTTTGTACGACATCAGTTACTACCGTAAGAAACTCTATGATGCGCGTTACTGGTTAGAGTTGCCATTGCAGACAATTTTGAAAGAGAGATTTTGGCACCATCTCAGTAATATATCAATGAAACTATAATATTTCATGATCTAATGATCGAGTTGTAACGATAACTGAAATTGGGAAATACCTGATACATACTACGAGTTGCCATATGGTACGGATGTTTCTTCAGACTAACTTATTGGGACGGAATCCACCTTGGTATTTCTCGATCATTTTCTTCACTATAGAACAGTAACTTATCTATTGTTATAGGATAAAGTAGATCGCCATTGTACTTATATTTCAAGTGATTATTTGTTTTGAAGACTGAAGAAAACATAACCATTTTCCTTTTTTCGGGTTCCTCATTTTGCAAGACAGTTCTTTAAACGTACCCTTTCCTCCGAATATCAAGAGCCATGAAATTATTCTAGCAACCCCAGATGTTCTGCATGGACATCTCTGCGTTTTATATTTGTGAGTATTCAACTATAGCCTGTGTTGATTGAAGACCGCCACAATCTGATGTTTCAGACAATCCAAGTCCACTCTTTTGACAGTAACACATTCACATTTTTACATGAATGTTTTTCTCCGTAAAACCAAGTGAAATCTTTTTACTGGAAAGAATGAGTTTGCTCCATAGAGGAAATGTGGTCATTTTCTTTTTACAGTGGTGGTTTTATGGATATGAAATATTTGCAAAACATCAATGACCACAATCAATACGGTAAAATGCTTCAGCAGAAATCAGTAATTTGGTTCATGGATCCTCTTTGATTGAATCATTCAACCTACTAAATTTAGGCCTCTAATATGAGACGATAGGTAAATTGTCCTGAAATTGATATTCCTCAAAGTGGTAGAGTCAGCTCGGCTATTATTTGAAACATCAGACCCTTGGAGGTTCATAGCTACGCATATGGCTTCAAAGAATCCATTGATGAATCATCCATGGTTAAAATAGGGCATTGATGACATACAAGCTAGGGCTGTACAATTCTAGATGCTGATCTGGATCGAATGGTGCAGCAATCTTTTATGGAAAAACTGCCTTTTAAACAAATATGTAACTGTCTGGACCCAGGTGATTCATTTAAACCATAAGCGATCGAATAATAGAGTTAGGTATACCACTGTCTTCAATTAACCTCCCGATATTGAAAATGAAAGATTTTCTGATTTGGTTTGATTGTTTTATCAAAAAAAATTATATACAAGTGTATGTGACATGAAAGATGAATATTATAGGACCGGTGCTGGTGGCAAAGGTTTCGAACGGTGGCCATGTTGGTTGAATGGTTGAACATCTCCAGAGGCAAAAAATAAATAAACTATAGTTGTTCCGTTTAACATAACGAACGCAATCCAAAATACAACACGATATTCCGCGACGGTGGACTAAAAAAAAATTTACATAAATCGAGATATGATTTATACATCAAACATATTTTGTTACCTTAGCGGTCAATAAACCGACAAGAACTGGTCCCGCAACTCCCATTATCGCTCCAACACCGTTGACATACGCCATTACAGTGCCAGCAAAACGAGGACTTAAATCTAGTCCATTCACTCTTAAGCTGGAATAGAAGAATCCCATTGTTCCCATAGCAATCGTAAAAGCGATGACGACCAATTTTCGATTACAACCAGCATACGATGCCAATACCATACCTAAAGCGGGTAAAAAGGCACCCAATGCTGTAAATAGTTTGCGACAATTGATCAAAGTCATTATTTCTCGATCAATAATATAGTCGGCAATGAAACCGGTCAAAATAGAAACCAAAAACATTGATATAAATGGTAGAGCTGATAAGAAACCATTGGCCGCTATATTAAAATGTAACACGTCGGACAAGTATTTTGGCAGATCTGTTACCATAACGAAAAATCCAAAATCATGACCACATTCGGCAATCACCAGCACCATAAGTGGTACATTTGTTAGCATTTCGGACCATGGCGCGTCTTGAATTCGGGACGTTCGATGAATAACACCAACTTTTTCTAGCAACATATTCTTCTCGTTATCCGATATATACGAATGAAACTGTGGCTCACTGGAACACATGATACACTAAAAAAAATAATTGTTAGTTGTTAGAAGCTTGTTCGATCAATATGTTCAACAAAATTTGATTACAAAAAACAAAGTCCATATAAGACCAATTGCTCCAAATATATAATAGATTCTCATCCACGAATGGTATCTATGCAAAAGCCAACCAGGAATAGCTGTACCTAAACAGACACCAATCTGAGATGAACCATATACCAAGGCCGCGTAAAACGATCTCTCTTCCCTCGGTATCCACGAGGCTAATAAAACGTTGACCGCTGGAAACAAAGTACCTTGCACTAGCCCCATACATATTTGCACACCCATTAAATAGTACGGCCCACCGTCTAAGATTATACGTGGTGTAATTATACTGAACAATGAGGTTAGTGTGACACAAAAGGTTAGCACATGTTTCCCGCCCAAAAGATCCGACAATATACCACCGGGTATATGCGTTATAACATAACCAACGTAAAACGACGCCAATATAAATCCGATCAATGCTTCATCCCAATCGAACATATAGTCACCATCAGTCACACCTGTGCTATAATCTGGCGGATATGGACAGTCCGTATGTAAACTTTTTGTTCTGTTTTTCGGTTTAACGATCGCAATTATCGTTATCGAGAGGCAAACTCGCATTGCATACGCGAATGTAACTCCGAAGAAGGTCATAAACGCTAGAATAGTTCGTTGCGGCAATGGAATCACTGAAAACGAGATGGAATTGTAATATTGAAACAGAATCGAATTAATTACATATTGACGTACCTGCCCGGGCGTATACTTTCCATTTCGAGTGAGATTCTTGCAAATATGCACGCATCTCTGGCGAAATTATGGGTTCCGACATTTTCTATTCGTTCGTTATTTTTTTTGAAATCGAAACAAATTATTTGATTTGTATGCACTGGAATCTTGGATGTTCGACCGAACGTACTAGACATAAAAGAAATTTGAACGGAATACTTCAACATGACGTTTGGGACAGTTGTCAATTTTAGGAAATTATATCATGCTGGGTGTACATATTACATAAATTCGATAGATTGGCCGATAGTCTTAACTGGTTTAAGCGCAACACGCGAAGAGATTGGGTTACTTTAACAATTTGTAGGTTCTATTGAATAAGATTACTAAATGAGCTCAGACTCAACGTTTCCAATCATCTTGACGTCTTAGCTTTGGTGATCCTCATTTCATCTTACGGGCTTGATGCTTCAATGAATTCGATTTAACAGTGAAAGCTAAATGCGTGTTTTATCAGTAGAGGTGACATGAAATGGAGGGTGGCCCCTAATTAGTCTAGCCATCTAGTCTTTGCTCCATTTATTTGAAGGCCAACGGGTTGAACTGTTAACTTCAATGAAAGCAGAAATTATTTCAGAGAAAATAGAGATGTGACGTGCGATAAATTGGATCATGCGATGCCTGTCTTGTAAGAAGTGAAGGGTAATACAGTCGCCAAAGTTCGAGGGTTTTCCATTTGTAGCATTCCGTGTTCGTTGCGACTTGTGTATGTTATCCTCATTATTCTTGCCTACAGGGTTGTTTAAGACTTTTCCTAGTGATAACAGCTGCTTCAATTACATTCTATTGTGCTTCCATGTAGTCAGGAATTATTGGTTGCTCCAACATTCCTTAAACTGTATCTCAAGTTTGGAATGATTTGGTTCAGCACATTAGTTGATTTATTGGCTGTCATCCACTAACGTCCAGCTATAGAATAAGCGTGTGAAGACGGCTGATTGAACAATTTAAACATACAAGTTACCTTAAATGTTTGAAGAAGTTGTAACAGGAATCGTAGTGAAAGAGGAACTTATCGTTAGAAAGGTTTAAATCCCAACCAGTGCAAAAGTCCTCCGCAACAGTGATTCATTCCTTCGAGCCTTCAATACAAAATTCGGTCCTTTTCAGCAGATGAATTCAGTCGAAACACTGAGCCAAATGTCTTAGGCTTAATTTATAGTAGTCTTTACCACTGAGAGAGAAATCCAATGTTGACGGGCATAGATGTGACATTAACGAACCCTTGTCTGAGTGTAAAACCCATGGGGTCAATGTCTTTGTCAAAACTAAACAGTTTAAAGTAGGACGTTAAAAGAGAACTACAACAAAGCTTATTGTTTTAAGCAAGCAGAAAGTTTAACTGACTGAGAAGAGTCGGAACCAGATCATAGAGACTCTCCTGATGAGAGCTGGGTTATCTTGATATTCCGCAAGGAACGATTTATAAGGCTGAATTTTCTTAGACAGGTGAAAAGCGAACTAGCTTCTCACTGATCTTCTCTATTCTTCAAAGTTGAGTTACATCAGTTGGTATACAAATTGGCGAAGCTTTCGGTGTTACATATAAAAGTGCTGATGGTGGTCGATTTACTGAATTTTTAATAATTTGTTGTTCAATACTTGGGGCGATGGAACATTTGGATTGTGCAGGATTCGTTGTTGTAGTGGCAGAATCGGCAACGGAATCTAGAGTTCTAATCATCTGCTGATAAAGGTAACTAAATGGAATTGGTAGGCTTATGGTTTCTTTTTCTATCTTGATTCTGATGATGTCTAATCAAGCACTGATCGACTTCTAAGTGGTATTTTATCGCTACTTTGAAACTTGTCCTTTTGGCTGTTTCACTACAATACTTGATTTAATTGGTAAACGCGCATTTTTACTAGTAAGGGTCTGTGATCGTGAGCTTTGTAGATCCAAAAATAATACTTTGTAATACTTGCAGATTCTGGTTGTTACCAAAACCATTCTAAACAACAACCCTGACCTAAACTGTATATATGTGACGTAAATGCGAACAAAAAATGTCGGTTAATCCTAAGTGCTCTAATTTCATAACAAGTACATAAACTATTCGTATCTATCTGGATATAAAAGTGTTCTTATCGAAAAAAACTGGAATACGAAAACTTTTGAACTTTTAAAATTTGTTTTTTTTCCTTATCAACATGAATCCGTAATTATCACAATAAATTTAAAGTTATAAAAAAAACCAAAAACTTTTGTAGTTGAACCGAAGAAAGAGCATCAGTGTGGTATGTGTGTGGCTTAAAAAAGCTTTTAACTAAAGCACAATGCATATCTAGCCGCAAATAATGTAATTGTGTACGTATAGATAAAGCAAAAGCTCTTCAATCATATTTTATTGTTTTATCAAATCAAAGATTGTGACAGTTTCTCAAGTGCTTTTCGAATAATGATTGTTCCAATCAAAATAAAAGCTTTTTTGTAAGTGACTTTTATTTTGTTTCATTACAGTTTTATATACATTCATTTTGGTGAAGTGGATGGACTAAATATTATTAAAACAATTTCATTTTTGTATACAACATTGTACAATAAATTACAGACTTTATAAACATTTTATTTTTTGTTGTTGTTGTATTGTACTTTGAAAAGTTATTTGTTTCAATTAAAAATTAAATTTAAAATAAAAACATTACAATAAAAAAGAATTGAATTTATAAATTTCAAACAAATAAATAAATTTGTCGTTTTGTTTAAAATTAAATAAAAAAATGCGATATTCGGAAGAGGGTGTGGGAGGACAGGAATGAAAATTCGAATTGTTAGTGGATTCCACTGTTAAGTTTCGGGAATCATGGGTTGTAAAACATTTGTATATATTATTCTGTAATATTCTCCGCTATCAAGTAGTTGCACTTTCATTTACTCCACTTTTTTGTTCGACCTCGGCCAAGCTTTTCATTGCAATCCACTGTTCACTAGTCTCTTCAATTCGTAATACTTTCCACACGAAACCGATTTTGTTCATCTAGTTTTCAACACAATTCTTTGACAGAGTAAATTGTGGTGGCAATAAATCTGGACAAAAAATACAATTTTCTCATGAATTCCTCCTTTGATTATACGTATAAGTCATTTGATGCAAAGCTACATTCACCTCTAATTCACACAATTGCCTTTTAACTCACTCTAAAAATCATGTTGATGTGAATTTTGAGGTTTCCAAATCCCTTAAAATTCAGTAAGAACTCATTTCATATACCTTGCCATTTTTTCGTTTTGATCACAACCTAGTTTTTCTTCAGTTAAATTTCAAATCTGCCAATCTTACATCGTGATTATTGGGATACCATCGTTTAGAATACTTAAACTTTAAAAAGAAATCCACAACAATATTGTTACCAATAAATTACTGGCGCATGATTATCTAAACATCCTCATAGGAATAAAAAGCACCTTAAGAAAACAAAAGAAGTTATTTTAAGCTTGCACGTTTCCATAATCACAATTCTTCCTTGTCACTTGAGTAAAATTCGGGTGTATGCATCATAACAAACTATGATTCACCTAATTATACGACAACCAAAATTTAGTCGAAAAAAATTTACGAGAAAAAAATTTAACATGCAAAAAATTTAAGATCTAAACCGGAATTAGAAAAAAAATGTGTCCGGTTATTCTCAAGAACACCAACTTAATGTAACGCTGCAACTTCAGTTACAATATGTAACTACCAGCCACAAGTTAATTGAACCAACGTACAGAGAGATAAAACTACTTAAATATACAAAAATTAAAAATTAATTAATTAAGAAAAAAAAAAAATTTTTATGCTAAAATTAAGATTGAATAAAATTTACTTGAAAAAAAAATATATCTGAAAAGAATATTACTTTTTTGCAGTTATACATAAAAATTTAGCAAAATAAAATTTGAAGTTTTTTTACCGTAAATTTTTACGTTTGAAATTTTTTTTTTAGTTTCAAAGTGTTCGGTTATAATTTATTCAAATGAATTACGTCAACTGTAAATATTAGAAGGTACATCAAGAAAAAACTGAATGGGACTGATGGTCTCGTTAAGTTGAAATCCAAACTGCACTAACGATTAAGTAAACGAAAGTGTATGTGTGGGATGTAAAAAGGCGACATCTACCAAATTTTCTGAAAATGTTTATCGAATTCCATATTCAATCTGGTAACACTCTCGGTGTCTTCTTGTTTCTGACATTAAACTTGGAAGATAACAATTTTTAAAATTTATTAAATAACATTGTGTTCATTTATTTTTGGCAAGGGTGATCGTTTTCAAGCACCAACTTAAACTAACGATGCAATAACATGAACACTTTACATGTAACTACGATCTAGTTAAATTTTTCTCTACGTCCTCATGTACTCATAGTTACCCATAATTGAAATTAGTAAACTAAAAGAAAGACATAGTGCAACAATGTACTTAAACATGCAAAAATTAATATGAATAATTTTTTTTTTCTTGAAAAAAATTTTAGCTTAATAGCTAATAGTAAAAAAAATTACGTTTAATAAACTTAACTTAGAAAAAAAACTTTAATCTGTAAAGTATTACACTTTTGGGCAGTAATACAAAAAATCTATGGAACAAATTTATTTTACGTAAAATTTATATGAGAATTTTTTTTCAGATTAAAGTTTTTAGTTAAAATTTCGTCATATTAATTGTTAGTAGCAATTGCGATAAACATCTACTACATTTTCTTAAGAAACTTTCTTAATTTTAAGTTATTTGGGAACCACTTCATTAAAACAGAAATATCTACCGTGTGTACCGGTAATTCAGGATATGAAACATTTTTGGTGTGTCATTGAAAAAAATTAGGGAAATAATACTTGTACAAAAGCAAATGATATTCAAGTAAATTGTACAGGAGAATAGTTAAAAGATGGTTTGTGTTTCTCTTCTCTGACAATTCTTAGTGTTTTTGCCAAACTTTTATAACATGACTTATCTAACGATCAACCATATTTTGTATTATCTCTCAATTTGGAGATCCGAATTACTTAAGGTTGGTATTCATCGAGGTACCCTCTCTGTTATATTCAAAGAAATTTCGTTACATCAAATAACCTATTATATATCTTAAACATTGTAATTATTTACGGTTAACAATCTAGTTAAAGTAAGAATTAATTAATACATAAAATTTGAAAAAACAACATTTAAGCTGCAACCTGCAAACCATTCTTCCTAAAAAAAGTTTCATTCGAAAAAAATTTTGAACTGAAAAATTCAAAAAGAAAAAAATACATAAAAATTTTTCATGATAAAAATGGTTGTTTATCAAATGTGTAAAATTATTTAACTGGTTAATTATCTACAACCAATCTTAGCATGATTAAAATTTAATTCGAAAAAGATGGGTCCTGAAAAAAATTTTACTCAAAAAAAACATTAAAAACTTTATAACATGTACTTATAGTTCCCTATAATAAAAATGGATAAACCAATAGGAAGACATAGTGCAACAAATCTGTTTATATATACAAAAATAATCATGAATAAAAATTTTGCAAGAAAAAATTTTAAGCTTTAATAACTAAACCGTGACAAAATTTATATAAGAATTTTTTTTCAGATTCCAAGTTTTTGGGTAAAATATGGTCAGATAAATTATTGGTATCGATAAAATTTTGTCAGTTTAAAATTTTTACTACATGTAACGTGCGTTTCTCTAAACGTAATTATTCCAAGAAAAATGGAAAAACTATGAGACTGTTTCAAAAAGTTGAGTTAAAGTCCAAACTTAAGTTACAGAATGATCTACTTTATTGTCTCAAAGAGCTTTAATTTATTGATTTTAGGTTATTTAGGGATATCTACCGTGTCTTATGGAATGCTTTATTCAATCCAGTAATTCGGAGTGTCAGACGTTTTGGGTTATATGTATATTCGAATGTTTCAATTGATTCTGTTATATAATAAAAAAGTGAAAAATGATGTCTAATCGCTGGCTCTTGTTACTAATGATGGCATGTGCCGAAGATTACAAGTAACTTGCTTGTTACGGATGTCGATCGGCATAGTAGTTTGGAAAGTTTACGTAAATTTTACAGCAAAATAGTTAAAGGAATTTTAGAGTTTTTGTCAAACGTATCATCATCTTTCATAACGTTCCATCGATCAACTGTATTTTTGTATTATCTCTCAATTTGGAGCAGCGAATTGTTTAAGGTTGGTATTCATCGACGAATCCTCTCTGCCATTTTCAAAAGTGCCTCATTACGACAAATAACCCATTAACTCGTAAAAATTATAATTATATACGGACGACAATCTGTTTAAAGTCAAAATTTTAACCGAAAATTTGGCTTAAAATAAAATTTAAAACAAATATTTTAGCTGCTGGGGAAAAACGTTTAATTCGAATAAAATTTTGATATGATATGATATGATATGATAGGAGAAGTACAAGCCAACCAGTTACGGTGAATCTGAGATTGTTACCATAATCCTGGAGTATATGCAGCAGAGTTCCAAATAGATATCTGAGAATTTTTACTCCAAAATTATGCGGGCCCAGTCCCTGCTTGCATCTCAACAGATAAGGTTTAGGAAAAGGAAACAATCACAGAAACGACTAAGGTGATAATCCACAGCAGAGTCATTGCTAACTACATATTAGTAAATTATTATATATTGTTAGTGTAATCATTTTCACATTTGGATTTGAGTTTGTTATTATTGTTAGTTGGATAGGTAAGGACCATTCTAAATTCATCATATGTATTCGTATCTCCTCAACAGTTAAACTGGAGTATTTTAAAAAACATCTTTGGGTCATCTCATCATATGCTGTATTTAAAGATGTGTCCCTATAATTCCCAATCCACCACCATCTAACGCGTGGGGAATATAAATTTTCGTAATGACCCGACAGCATTTCTATATACAATATGATGATCTAATACATTGTCAATTCGTTTGTAAGGGAAACTATTTAAATAAATAAATAGTTTAGTGCGGTCATATTTAGCTAACCTGATCGATCATTCCATTCCACACATTCTATCTTTATGTCCGTTTTAAGATTTTACAACAAACAATCACACAATACACAAAAGTAGAATTCTTATATAACACACTACAATCCAATGAAAGAAATCACCAAAACGGCCGTCCGTTTCAGAAAGTTTAATAGTTTGTGATTAAATTATTATACAGCAAAAAGAAGCTGCTTATTAAAGTAAAATAAACTTTCTGGTCAAGACCACCGGTCAAGTGATCCCCATCTAATGTTAAGAATGTCACTCAAGAAATCTTATCCATTTACACTTATATGAATAAGGAAAACAAAATTATTTAAATAATTTAGTATTTTCCATGGAAATAAAGACAAAAGTTATTTAAGAGTACAACGTAACATGGTGCATATATATACCCAAGAGCAAAACTGTGGACTTTATTGACAAAATAAAATCAAGAGGAATATTAACCGTTCCTTTTAAACACGATTATCCTAATATATGAACAAGCATCTGCTAAATCGAACTTCAACATTTTAGCCAATTCAAATATCGCCAAAAATAGGTAATTTTACTGATCATATATATTATCGTCAATATAATGATCGTATAGTGGTAGTGATCGTAGATCGTATTAAAACAATCTGCAGTCCCCTTTACCATTACATGGCACTACATTAAAACCTCAATAGTCTTATAGATACAATCTTTAGTTCAAATTTGATATAAGATACAAATATGCAAGCATCATTTCAAAACTTTTGAATAGCAAATCCATCAATATAGAAGGTTTTGCTGTATTTACCGATATAAATGTATGTACATACTAACATGTGTATTATAATATTTAAAAACAAACTGAAAAACTTAAAAGTTAATTAACAAACTTCATTTTGTTGTTCTTTTGTTCAGGATCAGGACTGATCTGTTTCACTGTCTTCAAACATTATATCTCATGAAAAGTGGTTTGAGCGTTAAATAGATTCGCGCTATAAAAGAAGAAATTTCGCGTTGTACTGAAACAGATTTTTATTTCAAATCGCGTTATATCGAAAACGCGTTGTATAAGTACCGCGTTAAACGAGGAATACTTGTATATATATATTTAAAACAATTTTTTGTTCTTTTTTTCCCGTGCAAGTGAACACCTGCACAAAATAGAAAATAAAACAAACAAAAATTCTCTAACCAACATAGGAAAGAGAAAGATAGGAATTTTGAATTTTGATAGACGAAACGAAAATTATGTTATATACATAATATTAATACATAGGACGTTCAAATGTAGACTGTAATGTATGTATTTGCGTTTTCAACATCAAATAATGATGTATATACAATATACACAATACCAACGTATATAAAAATAAAATGTAAGTCGCCAATTACATTGAATGTATATATAGTTGCCATTACAACGATCGCACAATGGCAGTGATCGCGTTAAATTTAAATCTCCAAAATCTCTTTTACTGTATGCTTTGATACATACATAAAACAAAATATTCAAAATTGTTTAAAGGAAAGGGGAATATATAGCTTTCTATATGAAGAGCGAATTATGGGATGGGGAATGAGGTAACTAACCGAGACAGAACGAAAGACATATCGCATGCGATCGTTTCCAACGGAATATTGTGATGTGGATTATATGAAAATGATGTATATAGAATACAAAGACAAAACATTATATACTATAATATATAACGGAGAAAAAAAGAATAGACTATATAATAAAATAAAATATAATACTATGTAATAATATATAATGAAATTTAATATAATAATATAATATAATAACGATACTCATCTGTAATTAGATTTTCAACTACACACACACACACACACACACAACGCTTTTATTTTATTTAATTTAATTAAAGAAACACCGAGCAGACAAAAACACGTCCACTCGGTATGAAGATCCACACAATACTCCGTGATATATGTCTGGTTATATGGTATACGAAATTATAAATTTACTGTACTTCGTTTAATTCGAATAAAATTTTGAGCTGAAAAATTCTAAACTTTCTAAAAAAAATAATTTGAAAAAAAAATTTTCATGATAAAAATTGTTTGTCTTCAAAATTGTTTAACTGCTTATAATCTACAAGCAATTTCAGCATGAAAAAAATTTAGATCGAAAAAAAAAATTTTTTTTCTTAATGCTTTTGAGGTAACTTTCTATTATTAGGAAAGATTGTCTTTGCATTGTGAACGATTTCATGTGTTTTCATGGTTTTTTTTAAGATGTAAATGATATCTATTTCTTCAATGTTGTTAACGGTGTTTACTGTTTTTTAACTGAACCCGGTAAGTGGCCAGCTTATCTTTCACATACTTGATTAAACGAAATACTATCAACGTAGCAGATAAAAGCTCTTCTTTTAACATATTCTTGAGTGTTGTTTTATAAAGAAATTGAATAATTCAGCACAAAATTAATTTCCAACCTTAACGGTTATAGCACAAATAGTGGCAAACTTCTTCACGGGTAAGCTTCTTTGTTTCTAGGAGACATTCCTACAAATAATTATTTAAGATAATCTACGCAAACCACTCTAAAGCTCCAAGTTATAGATATGTTTATGATGCCGGTAGATCGAGTTAGTTTTTGGCCAACATATAAGAAATAGCTAGTCACCAACTGACGTAAATAAGTTTGGCATGGCAACAGGATAGTACAACTGTGTCCAATAACATATTGTATTCAACATACTTTGTAGACTTAATAAATTCCAAATGCCATCCCGACAAAATGTACAAACAATCAAAAATAATAATATAATAATTTTGTCGTGTCCCGAAACTAACGTTTATGCAGTTATGTGTGTTCATTGTACATATATACATTTTAATTGTCAACATTTCCTGTTGTAAAAAACAAAATTTTTACAGAACGAATAGCCAAACACCCAAACACAATATAACCATCCAACCAACTATATAGTATGTACACACACCGACCAACCATCCAACCGATAATACAAAACAACAATGGTTTAGTTTAGCATGAAAATTTATAGTTTTGGAAACAGAATTTTCCAGCTCTGTGTATATGTGTGCGACTCTCGTTTGTTTTTTTGTTAACCAAATAAAAATTGAAATAATACAGAAAATGCATAAAAAAAATTATTTTTATTACAAAATGTTATTATTTATGATTAAATGATTTTATTTTCGTTAGGAAAAACTACTTTGCATTTTTCACTCTGCTCTACTCTACATATTATGTACAGCATTACAGTTGTTTAAATAACGACGAAAAACACAACAACAAAAAATGTGAAACACAACAGAACACACAAAATATAACTTTTTGACTCTGGGTTCTTTCACACAAATTCGGTTCGGTACGATGTTCGGTTTAAAAGATGCGGAAAATTGAATTAAGATGTTATTATGTATGTATATACATTGACTGGGGTTACCGTCAGGCTTAAGAAATTGTTCCCCGTCTTTTTTTTATGATTTTTTAATTCGCTCCGGGTTTGGAAACACAACAAAAGCATAACACTTGTTTATGATTTGGAAAATGGTGAAAAATTGGTTAAAATAACCCTTTTTAGTATTTAGTGTGTATATATATAGAGACGTTTGCCCTACATTATCTATATAAAATTTTTTTTCGGGTAGGTTGTTAAAGCCACAACAATTTGTGACAATTTATTTATAACAATTACCCTTAACCATTCTGTCAATCAAAATTATAATTTCCGATTATTTATTTTCATTTTTTTTTTGGTCGCGTTTGGTTGGTATTTTTGCAATCATTTTTCCAGCATCCCGTCCTACAAGTACACAACCATTTAAAAAATTATGAAATGGGAGAGCAAAAAAAAAATTTGTATTGCCATCGAGTCAGTCTATTATCAATATGTCATTATAAATCTTTCACAATACTGTAAAAATGCCAGCTTCCCATTATCATCGTTTTTTTGTTTGTTTGTGTTGTTGGTGGAAAAGTTTTTTTTCCAACACCACCCCCAGTATAATGAAAATATATCAAACAATCAATAGATAACAGCGACAATAATTCTTTTTTGGAAATACATAAAAAAAAAATTGTATTCCCAATCCGAAAAGGGGTGGAATATTTTTCCAGGCCAAATATTGCATTATGGATTATCGCCACGTGGTTAGAATTTAAAAAAAAAAAAATTTTGTGTTGGCAACATACAAAATTCCTAATCAATCCCTTTGATTTATGTACGGTTTTGTATTTTATCATTATTATGGGAAAATTTATATATTTTATGTTAATCGCAACGTTTGTTATACGCTTCTCGTTGGTGGAAATGCAAAGTAGTTTTCATTTTATAGTGTTGGCTTAAGATTGCCGCACAAATTTTAAAATGTTGAGTCTGCAGAAAATTTTGCAAATTGGATCAAAATTTCACACGATAAGGGGTGGTTTAAGACATTTAAGCACTTTAGTCATATGGAAAAGGGTTTTATTTGGATATTTTATATTTTATAAGACGATAACATAACATTTATTGGTACAGCGAATTTGTGTTTCGAACCTAATCAAATGGTGTGTTAAAATACATAAAACCGAACAAAGGATAAACTTTTGTGTATAGCGATATGATGTTATTCAAATATCTTTTGTCCCATGAAGTTTGACATGGGTATGGGCTGAACTCAGCTAAAACGACTTTTGGAAGAAAGAAACCGACACGTTTTAGAAGTTGCAGAATCGGGAGAGCTTCGTGATTTGAAAGGAACATGTCTCCTTTGTTCAGCTTAGTAGAAGTTCGGGTACAGACTTTCTAATGAGGAACTAAAATATATAGATTGTTCTCTATATTTCAAATTTGAACTTAAAAGAGATAAAAATATCCATAATATGCCAATTTTCTTCACAAGACATCTGTTATAGTACAAAACGCCAATTTAAGTCTTTTATCAGTTCCAGTATTACAAGTCAGTTAAAGAGCTGTCTGAAGTATATTCAAAACAATTGTCAATAATTTGCGGTATACGTAGACCAGTAGCGCAATGTTAGTGATTTTGGTAGCCAATCCGATTCCTAGAGTTTATATCAAAGCCGATTGAGAACAAACAACGATCTTTGTCGATCTTGTTGCAGATAACCGATCACCCACCTAAAACAAATAAACAACGAAGCCAGCTGAAGCTAACAATTAATCGTTTGAAAGAATGCGTATGGGAACATGATTTTCGAGAGAATAACTATGGCCTATGGAGTTAGTTTTATTTCCAACAGGATTGGTTTGAAAACATATTTGTTCTTGTGGGAAATAGCCTCCTCTGAAGGTTCGATGCTTGTCACTTTTTACTAGATAATTCATTTTATTATTTTATATATTTATTTTGATAAGCATACTGACGACTACTGTTGGCAAGAGTGGCAGATTTATGTTTAAAACTCAATGAATAGAGTTCCACCTTCCCTGATAGCATGAATGACAACCCAATCGATCATATATAGCTTTATGTTGGAGGTGAATAAATTTATTGTTGGATGCTAGAACCCACAGGGCGGCGACCGTTTACTTTGAGCACTTTCTTATTTGAGCCTGAGTTGAAACTGAAATGAATGTCACGTATAAAAAACCTACGTACTTAGATAAATACTCAAACCTCGAATCGAAATGGGCGAAATTATCACTGTTTCTGTCAAAAAAATCGTCAATCATTCTACGAAACCCAGATAAAACGAGAAAATAGTACGTTAACGATACCACAAGAATCATCCTCCATAGCATTGATGATCTAGCCATTTATAACGGGGCAGTTGATATAGGTTCTGGATTGCATAGATGGTAGATATGTGTTCTCTAGCCGTTAATACTCGCACTTATGATGAAACAAGGACAGCAGGAGTAGACATGTTAATGGTAACATCAAAGAAGAACACATTAAGCTGAACGAGGACAAAGATACTGAAAATCTGTAACCATATTCCTTAACGCTAAAAAAAGAAGGTTTATGCCAAACTATACAGTTGACTGAAGTGATTTGAGCAATTGCGTAAACAGGAGATCGGTTTTATTTTGTGGATACCAACAAATCGTTGTCTAAATAGTAACTAGACGAGCCGATTCTGAGCTACGCTTCAAAAGCTACATTTGGAACATACCTCGACGGATCAACTGCACTTTTTAAGAGAGCTGTTGATTTCGTGTAATATATAATTCTAACTATGGGGCAATCACAACCACTTGAACATTTTGAAAGGTCTCAGTCAACGTTTAACAATCAATGAGCGACTTAGCATGGCAAAAGCTCTAAAGTACTACGCGTAACAGGTAGAATTGAAAATCCCAAAGTTTTAATACAAATAGTTCTCGAGAAGATGAGGTTATTCCAATTTGATGTACCGTTTCAGGTTCGATCGATCAAGAAACGATGTTAGGTCCTTTTTGAAACCATCCAGCTCCACTACCACACTGCAATGTCCTTTTGTGACTACGCAGATTGGTTCGAGTAAAAGAAATAGCTGTATCACATCGCAACGACTGACATCTTAGTTGCCTTATTACTTGTTGGCAATTACTTTATCCTGTTGTACAATTCCAAACTAGCCTAGAGTCACAGGTTTTTCACCAGAGTGCCTTTAAATCTAATAAACGGTAGCGTTTACACTCAGCGAATTAGATACGTTCGAATGAAAATCCTGCTCGACTCTACCTATTACGATTAGGGAATATCACATGTTGAATTATATTTTGGTCGGCATATAGTCTAAAGACACTCGTTGTGTGATGGTCATTTATAAAAGCAGGTTTGAGCTAGTCGATTTTTTGTATGATGGGGTCTTGCAATATATCTGGGGTCTTCTTTCTGAATTTTTAGATGACTCACCAAATTATTTATGTTTTTTTTTCAGGATTATCACGATAAAAGGTCTGATTACAACAACAGAAGCAAATATTCAATTGATTATGCTGGATGATGAATTTCAATAGGTCTTGTCCAGATTCAGTTTACGCAGATCAACCATCTTACAGTTAATTATGCCATTTGTCATTTAATTGTATTAGAAAGGACGATCTTACAGATGTTTAATCGCGTGTGATTGAATATCTTTTTTCCGTATTAAAATAAAGGCAGGGAGAAATGGGTAAGAGAGAAGGAAGAAATACACGCTAGCCGTCCAGTCTCCAGTTAGCATCAATCCATTATGATTTATTGTTCTGCCTGTAAAATATTGCAGTCGTGATTCGTGAAAAAGTCAATGAATAGCCTCAACTTGGGTTTACGGGCTATAAACTTCTTAATTCTATCGAGCTAATAGTCTCGTTGGTTATAGGTTATTCTGGAATATTGCACCTATATGTGATCCTTTTCGAAACTCAAGTTCGAACCATACTTAATCTTGGTTTGGGTCCCAGAAAGAATTGTGCTGCACCTATGCGAACTAGGCCTTTATTTCTCTCAATAGCATATCCTACTTTTAGATCCTGGTTCCTAATTACTTTATTAAGCTTAAACAGTCCTAATTCTCATTTGAATCGCAGTTGTTTGATCTGAGCGCCTTTAAATTTGATAGATGAGGTTCCGTTGACCCTAAGCGATTGTGAAACCTTGTTCGCATGACTGGTAGGCATACAGTTTGAAGATGTTTCAGTAGATAAACGATATAGTCACTCAAATCTAAAAACCATTTCTTGGACGAATTTGATCCACAATTTTCTATGATGAAGTCTAATCTTAATCTGAAAATTACTTTTAGATGAACCACCAATTTTTTTATGTTATTATATCAGGGTCTGGGTCGATCTCTACAGAGGACAATAAATATTCAAGTGATTATATCACTACTACCAGAAATCAGACACCAATGTCAGAAAATTATTAGTCGGATTTAGGCAATAATTCATGCTATATATTAAATACATAGGCTCGGATCTGTATAAGAACCGAATATGTATCCTGAACACGCATACGAATAACACAATATGTTTACGTCTCACAAAGAGTATTGTTCAGATCACGAAGTCAAAATATGTTTTGCATTGGAATTTCCCAAGAATATAAAAGATGGCATTTCACCTTCGACATATATGTATATACATACATGCGTTCATATATAGATAACACGATAGCCCGAGTGGTACAAAACTCGAAGAAATACAATTTATGATCGAACATTTCGAATGGGAATTAAAATTCACATCAGTCTTATTCGAAATGTTATTTTTTTTTTAAACGACCAATTGTCAACCAATCATCCCCAAATATCATCACATGTTGTCATTTGGGTGTGTGTGTGTGTGTTGGGTTTTTTTTAAATCCCTTATACACACACGCAGAGTTCAAGAAAACAAATGCGAAACAGAAAATCATATTTTCCAGTCAATTTTTCATTTTTTTTGAATTGTTGGGTAGTTCGTTACATATAGGTATGTGTGTACGTATGTTCCATCATCGCTCCACAATATGTTTTCCCAATCAATATCGTTATAATATATGTTATCAGAGAGCACAATAACATATACATCATCTTTCATTTGACATTCGACACGTTACATGAAAATACAACAACAATAAAATTATGAAACGAATGTTTCTTATATATACATAAATGTGTTGTCTTTGTATGTATGTATGTATAAGGAAAATTGACACCATCCACCCAATGACAATATACTCGTATATATGTATGTAGTAGAAAGCAAACAGCAAAATAAGAAAAATAACCACTTTGTGTCTTTTGCTATTATTATTATACATTTTCCGTTGTGGATGGTGAAAATAAAAGAAAACCGGAAAAATTACATTCTTCTCTCGATGGTTTGACAATATATCAAAATAAATTGGTTTGATTCAAGAATCTGACAGAGAAAATTGATGAGAATTTTCAACATTTTCCAACCATATATATACATACATATATACGGGACGAGCTGAAATGAAAATTATTTATATTTTCTCATAAATTTCGATGAAATTTATAATATTTGGATCGAAATCTTAAGTTTTTTTGCTTCTTTTGTTTCATCTCGATTCCCATTATTATTCAAATTAACTGTGTCAATAGATCAAGCTCCTATTTATGATTTGCTCCCAATCACGGTAAAAATCTCGAATACATATGTGTTTGTGTATGTACGTATATAGACACACAAACAAATCCATATTCCAAAATATAAATTAACTTGCTTCGGGGGATTTTCCTATATAAACACACAAACACACACACACACATACATATGTACATGAAAATTTAAATGAAAACTCATCTTCGGTTTGTATACGATGAACTAACTAATAATAAGTGGAAGAAGTACATACACAACGTATTTTGAATTTTCAATACATTGCGATAGGTGCGGGGTGGATGGGTGGGTGGGTGTATAAATAAAAATTAAAGAAAATCATTAAATTAAAGAAAAGGATTTTCCTTTATTAATTATACAATTTTTCCTACCTGTCTGCTATATCAACATAATTTGTATTTACCTTTCGAGTTTTGTGTATTTTTAGGTCAGACATCATAAGAATTGTATTTTCTATTTACCTTTGTAATGTGAGCGGGCCAGTTTTCGTAATGTACTCGTTACGGTCCTCTTATGATGCAAATGGACATTGATAAAAGTTAAGTTAATTCAATCTTGCGATAGTCAACATTTGATGAGAATTGAAAGAGAATGAAACTGTAGCCTCCTGAAACCTTTTTGCTCTGCAACTCTATTGCCTCGCTGCATTTGCAGATCTCCCATTCTCACTGGAATTCCTTAAGAAAAAATAGTACTCCACAAAACTTTTATTGTGGTATTTATGAATCGGGATCAGTTCTCGACGGAACCATTCTCGACCCAAATTCGGACTGAGGCCTATGGTGGTAAATATGGAACAATAAAAAAATGAAGGGTGGGCCACAAATAGGTTTATCTTTAGATATGACCAGGCCACATCCAAATCTGTGAGAGTGTTTCCCCCATTCACTTAGGCCCAATTGGCCCACTGTGCCATTTCTTCCCAGGGGTAAACTCCCAGTACCGAAATCTGTTTGTTCTTCTAATAAAGTCCAAGATCTTCGGTATCCTCAAGGTCGTCAATTGGTCCTTAAATAGGAATTAAGAACTGAAACAGTGCAGTCTATGGGAAGAGTATGAAGAACAAGAGCACAAAAAGTGCTCAACAGTTTATTCCTCCCCGTCCCCACACTGTTCGAAGTATTAGATATTTCGTATTTTTATTCGAAACATGTGGTTCTTCAGGGAGCAGTGTCCCGTGAGAATGCCCAGTAAGATCCTTAAAGTGCGTCTATCATAATTAAAGAATGGCTGGGATATTTACTGGCGTATTGATCCAAAGAAAATTTTGGATAAACGGCAAGAGATGAGATTGTCCCATCTATTTGGTGCAGATCTTCAAAGTGATAATTAATTTCTTGTTTAATAGACAGTGACGTCACTCCTAGAGCGGGCTCAGGTCCCACAAAGGTGGATGTCTCACTCAATCGGATCAATTTATCGACCGTACGTGGCCGCTACTGTCGTGTCGGGGTGGCACAACCGTTTATAAATAAAAGTCTAAACGAATGGTTTCTGACTTGGTTGAAACTCAGTAAAACCAAGTTGATTCACTGGTATTTTCACACCACCTTTAGACGAAAATTGGGACTGAGTGAGTTCGAAAGTTGACTTCAAACTTTTGCGATGCGCTAATTTACGTCCAATTTTTCTCAATTACGACCAAATCGAGACGGCTGGCTATACGTCCTGTTAACATCACCGGTCATAATCAGATAATAAAATCAAATCCGTTTTACATTCCGCCCCGCGATCAAGGTTCGAAGCCCAGTACTTCTGACTGTAACTGCTTCCGCTTTAAAGTCGGAGGCCACTGTGCCATTCATTCATAAACTTTTTTATCTATTTTGAGAATCCAGGATGCCGTATCGTTATTATATTTTTGTACTACATAGCCATCGGCTATATTAGCCGCTTTTCCATATCCTGATATTATTGAATCGACATAAATTTCTTCAAGATTATAGATAAACATTTTAACCTGTTGTACTGTCTAAAGGTCAAAATTTGATGAGAATCGGTAGACAATGAAAACGTATATATATTTCAAATGCTAAATACAAATATTTCATATAGGGTTGTCCCACTGCATTTGCATATCAAAAAGATCATCTGTACCGGAAATTCATCATCCTGAATACCAACCAAAATAGAATTCCACAAAAGTTTTAACGTGACCTTCATTTTGAACTGAGGTCTATTGCATGGTATATGAACCAATGAAAAAATAAAGGGTGGGCCACTGATAGGTATATCTTTCGACACGACCAGGCTACATCCAAATCCATGGGGTTGAATAGTGTAATGATTTCCACGAACAGTCCAGCAGGCATTTAGCCCACTCAGATCAATTGTCTACGAGTCAAACCAAGTTTGGTTTGGGAATTGAAGGAAAGTGGCCGCTTAATTCAAAAGTCTGGTTGCAGGGAGTCAGATACCACCTTAGAACAAAAATTGGTACCCGAAGTCCATCGGGAGCTATAATTGTTGTGATCGGAAGTGAAATCTGTAGAACATATCAGCATGTATATCAGCAACACCGGCAAGGAATTATGTCAGTTTATTTCAAAGCCTGAACATAAAGATTTTTTTGGAGCTCAGGGAACTTTCAACTCTTTCCGGTTTGCTTAAATACTTCATTACAGTGTAAAGTGGGAATTAAATAAATAACGAGGGCGTTTGGCTATGTACATCAGACCATAATCAGATCGTAAAAAAACACTTTTAAATCTTTCCCCTATCGGTATTAAAATCCGGTACCTTCCACTCTATTTGCTTCAGCTGTACCCGCAGCACCATTTAGTCGGTAAACGTGCTTACTTGTATAAGTTAATGAAGTTCCTTATCTATGGTTTGAGAATCCTTACTATATTGTTGTACTACATTATCATTGACTGTATTAGGTGTATTTACCATATGCTGATATTATTAGATAGACATACATTTTAGCAGAATCTGGCCATAATTGGGAAGCTTGATATGATAAATAATTACAAAGAAAAGAGTGATCTCGAGCAACAGCTGAATCAAAGCATTTTAATTCCTGTGTATTGTATGCAATCAGCAACTCCCTCGAGATAAGGTATCTAACCATACATCACCAAGATTGGAACAACGGTGGGCACAATTGGATAGTAAATACTTACGTAAAGTGATTGGTGATCAGCTAAATCGATAACTCATTTTAGTGTTTTTGAATAGATGGCGCTATGCGAACCGGGTCGTTTTTTGCATGTAAGGTTTCAACTGTATTGCATCACGGTTTTATATGAGTTTGTAAAATGGTCACATTTTACCTTGATGCACTGTCTGACGTTCAAAAACTGTTATGATTGTGTCGCTAGTTCATTTTGTGTACAGTAGTGTAGTTTCAGTCTATGACGCATGGTTTTGCTTAGCTATCAGGGTTGATATTCTCAACCGGCCTATGACCATACGATAACGATTTGTAGATTATGCACAACTCAGAGTTGATTCAGTTGATCCTCTATTGAAGTATGAAGCATGACTATATGGCCTTCTGTTGGCGATCGGAATATCCATCTTGCAGCCACTACAGATTGATATGGAGGTATGCAATGCACAGATGGAGCTAATAAACATTAATTGGGAAGAGGATTCAACCATAGATGTTATCTTGTACAATTCCAGAGATGGTTAATGCAAATATAAGATGATGTCGCAATGTGAATGGTGTATTGATCAAATATTTTCAACTTACACATCTTACTACCAACAGTTTTTCATTGCGGGGTGGTGGCTTTAATATTAACGTGCATCTTACATTGATTTGATTACTTTATCATTGATTTGATTACTTTATCGTTAGATACCTAACGAAAATATCACTACAACATAGAAGTTTTCGAGCATCAAAAACCATTTATGGAACCAGCCCAAAGATCAGTCGAAGCGTCTTGTTCAAATCGACCTGGTGACATTTCACATTTCGATATGTCATAATAATAATTTTTTAATGAGGAAATTATTTGAGACCCACAAAATAACATAGTTTGAACAGGCCTGATAAAAAGGTTTAATTTGGTTTGTTATCAATCAAACAAATTTTCCGTTTCTTTGTAATTGATGGGTGAACAATATATACGTACATGTGTACACCCTATACAGGATGTGTATATATATATGTACCCATATATAGGTTTAATCAACTGATGAGAAATTCATCATATACAAACCCTACTTTGCAAGGTGGAAAAAGAAGAAAATACATTTGTGTATATCAATTAGTCTAAAGGTATATCGTACATATGTATATGATAACAATGTATCCGATCCAAATTAATGTGCTACGATTTTAATTTTTGGATTTCGAAATTTTTTTTCGAAAAGGGTTACGTTTATAATTTTTTTTAATTATTTCGAAATCATTCTTGAGAATTCAGCGAGCGAATGTTAACAATCAAAATACTGTATATATAGGTATGTTGTGCGGATCGTTTCGTTAAATGAAAAAATATAATTCATCATAATTCGAGTATTTCAATCATTCCGAATTTTTAGGTCAAGTGTTGGTATATGTACATATAGGGAGGATATGAATCAGGTATATAGTCGTGGTGAATTATTGAATAATAATTTTCGTGTTAAGGTGTTGCGTACCATAAAGTTTGTCATTGTCACGCAGATAATGAGAATCCGCGAATAATTTAATAGAATGTTGGAGGCAGACGTTGAAGGTAAAGCGTTTAAACCAAAAGGAGTTTAAAGTGCTTTTAAACTACAAGCTTGATTGTTTGACGGCAGCACGTATTGTGTGTTTTAAGACCCAGATTTTTGTTCATAGTCTCACTCTATCTGTCAAACACAATGGTTGTGTTCTTGATAATGCTGCTTCAATTTTCAATCATAAACTGGACGTTGTTCTTACACATTTTGGGTTAAAATAATAAACCACTGTGTGAAAATGTTTTTTACATATCTATATATATATATATATATATATATATATATATATATATATATATATATATATATATATATATATATATATATATATATATATATATATATATATATATATATATATACAGTGTTGGGAAAAAAAAATTGGGCAAACAAATTTATTGCAAATTGGAGTCTTTTTTTGCTAAAATTACAAAACTTTTGAAAGCAATTTGTTTATTGTTTCATTTTAAATACATGTATGACGTAATTTTTTGAAAAGAAAAATTGTCCTTCAGAATGAATTTGAGCCTTCTGTGTTAAAGCTTTTTGGCGAGACTTGCAAATTTATTTTTCAACAGGACAACGCTCCGTGCCATACCGCCAAAATTGTGAGTTATTAATTTTGAATTGTAGATGGACAAATTGGCTTTCTGATAAACATAAATATTTTGTTAAAAACTTGTTCTTTTTTCTTATCTCTTCATTTAAAGGTGAAAAAGTACTTCGAAGCAAAAGGTATCGATGTGATGAGCTGGCCCCCGTATAGTCCAGACTTAAATCCAATTGAAAATATTTGGTCTATAATGAAGCTAGAAGTAGCAAGGAAGCGCCCAGAATCGATTGAAGCTTTAAAAAGTTTGTTGATGATGATTTGGAAAACCATATCTCCTGCGACTTTGAAAAATTTATCAAATTCAATGAAACGGAGGTGTATCGCTGTAATAAAAGCAAAAGGCGGTCCCACAAAATATTAATATTAAAGATTGAACTTTTATAAATCAATAAAACACAAACAAAAAAATAATAAAAGAGTGTTTAACACCCTTCAACGTATTTTGAATATTTTGGCATTTTTCGGGGTTTTAACCCTAAATTGCAGGTTAATTTTTTTTTTCAAAAAATTACGTCATACATGTATTTAAAATGAAACAATAAACAAATTGCTTTCAAAAGTTTTGTAATTTTAGCAAAAAAAGACTCCAATTTGCAATAAATTTGTTTGCCCAATTTTTTTTTCCCAGCACTGTATATATATATATATATATATATATATATATATATATATATATATATATATATATATATTATATATATATATATATATATATATATATATATATATATATATTATATATATATATATATATATATATATATATATATATATATATATATATATATATATATATATATATATATATATATATATATATATATATATATATACTGTCTCTACCTCAACTATGACGTGTTGATATTAGTGCTTCGAGAAATTTAAGTATCTCAAATTGGCTAGATGACAATTGAGTAAGCACAGAACTAGGTTTTTTTTGCGATTTTTCATGTATTGTCAAGCATCAGTCAAGAGCTAATACCTTCTAAACTAATTGTGAAAGAACTAAATTCAGTCGATGTGTAGTACAATGAATAAATTTTGCATTGGGATAGACTTTTCTTACCCTTGTTTGTGTTATATTTATTTCTCTCACCATTACCACAGCACCACCGTAAGCATTATGTACTAGTTTCGGTCCAAACCCATAAGATGTAAAAAACCACTATAGGCTTATTGAAATAATAAGATCGTTTTGAATATCTGGGGGGATACCTTTAAAAATTGAATTTCCATATAATTGGTTCCAGAGTTTCATTACACTTGAGTAGATTGTGCAATAGCTTAGTACATAGTTTCCTATACCCTTGATGTTTTTCGTGAGCACCTTCATTGAGCTTAATTGTGGTAAACAAATTAAAATTTATATCCGTTATATAGAAGGGAACGGGGCACAGTCAACATTGACAGGGATCCGTCCGTCTACTCCCTACAAATTACATATGCAATGGGCATCAAAATATTTATATTCGCAGCCAGAAGCACGGAAATAGCTCATAATTCTGAGCTAAATTTTTTATATTTTGCAAAGTAGGGTACCTCAACACTTGTGCCATAACCATTAAGGAATTGATTATGATTGACCATCACAAGTATACGTTCTTACAATCTTAATCAGAGAACTCAAAAGGTCGATATCCTCTCAAAATGACGTCTTAAGATACTTATGGCCCTATGGTCAATATGAGAATGCATGGAGTGTGGTATTGAGTGATATAAGCTGACTCAAATATTTATGGAATGCGTAATGTTACTCTTAATTTTGAGAGAGAGTGAGGATCAGAATGAAAGGCACCTTAATATACGAAATGATCTGTTAAGCAAACATACAGAGTCAGAGTAATATTGGAACGCATTGATGTTGTTAGATGCCAGAAACGCTGGTCTTAACCACTCAACTGAACGATCATTTCAAGAGAAGAAATATATTTGTAATCTGGTAGAATCATAAGGCAGCCGAAAGTTGTCCTATAGTTTTAGTCAGCCCAGTGTAGTAATTTATGGTAGATAAATGTTCTTGGGTAAAATTTGAGTATTCTGTCGGCTGTAAAATGCTGATTAATCAAAAACTTTATAATTTTCTGGTAGTTCTTAAGAATTTTGCGATCCAGAAGTCTCTGCTTACAGGTTTTATTTTTCAACAATTGTAAATTTATTCATGGTATTATGTGACTTTATCATTCTGCATAAAATCATCTCTGATGTTTTTCGAAGACTAAATTCACAAATCAGTTGACTCTATCTGAACTATTGGATCAGTCATTGACTATATATATTTGCACGAGTGACTAAAACCAGATTTGTATTTGTAAGGTATTCTGAAACCTGAAATTGATTTTTGTTCTCCAGGACCACCGCTTAAAAAGGAACACTATTAATCGAGCAATTGCCACCAATATTGCAAATTACACGTTTTTCAGTGAAGGGGATGATTGAAGCTCCTTCCACACGTCAAAAAACGATCATTTCATCAAACACTGATTTATGATAAACGTAATATAAGACAGAAGCAAAAAAATAAATAACGAATTCGGCAACAATATCATTCAATACTAATGTAAAAAACCTACAGAATCACCAAATTTTAAGATCTCGGTCAAAATTTCTGCTGTAGAGAGCCATAAATGACAGCTTCTTACGCTGATAGAATTTATAGCACCCAAAAATCTAGTCGTGATTAGGAATAGAAGGAACAGGGTTAGGATTAATGAAAATATCCTTAGCAAGTACTTTCATCAACTCATCAACAGGTCAAGAAGTTGAAGCCATACATTTTTCAAATAATGATTAATATTTATCTCAGTAACATCAGAGTTCAGTCTGGACAGAAACATACGTGAACAGGATGACAAAATGGCAAACCAATTGATCCATTAACTTGCAATATTTTATTTAACCCTAAGTGCTGCACCTGCACGTCCACTTTGTGAAATGTACGGTGAGAATGCTGTGAGTAAACGAACAACCCTGAGCAATGGATTTTTGCAATTGGTAGAGCAAGACCAGCACGCAAGATGTCAGGGAATAGCAGATATTAAACATTAAACAAAGAAATTTGTTGAACCGAATTGACATCAATGAAATGCTGCTGAAACACAACGGAATCGAAATTTTTTTAAAGCGAATTTCAAGGCTCGATTGGCGGCAAACATGGTGCTTGATGAGATTGCAAGAGAATTTTCTATTATGAGCTGCTTCATTGTAGTGAAACTATTAATTCATTCCTCTACTGTGACGAAGCAATCCAGAAAAAGCGAATCAAAATTGGCCAATAGAAAGAGAGTTGCGTTTCATCATGAAAATGTATGGCCACTTTCATCTTTGATAACTCGAAATAAATTGACGGAACTTGAGGTTGGGAAAATTTGATGCATCCACCGTATAACTCGGGCGTAGTGACGTCTAACTACCATTTCTTTCGGTCTCTGCAAAAATCTTTTGATCACAGATTTAGGATTAGAATAATTTTTGGCAAAGCTGATTTATGTTAGACTATATGGAACCCATTATAGAGGAATAGGTACGTAGTTTGCTTCTGAGCGAGACACATCCTTCCAAATTTTATCATTTCAATGATACACGTATTGTTCAAAATGTAATAAGCTTTTAACAAATATTGGCAAATTCAGTCCAAATATGTAATCAAAACCGCACAGAATACTCTTCAATCCATATACACGACAACATATAAACAAAACATGAAAATATGCTTTTATCAAAGTTAAAATAAAATTGATTTCCCATCAACTTTCTCATTGCATATATGTGTACATACATCTATCAATGCTGTTCAATCAATCGATATGTACTTATATAGACGAGTGTATAACAATACAAATCTTAAAAACTATTTAATCGAAATAAGAAAAAAAAAATGACAAGAAAATATCTCTTCCAAATCAACTGTATATAGTAAAACAGTCGTTCACAACAACACAGTAGTGAAAAAAAACCAAAAAGCTTTATTTGAGCACCATTATATAAAAACCAAGAAAAGCTCAGAGTACCAACAACAACAACATGCCACAAACTATACAATAGACATATATAGAGAATGATAAGTACACCGAAGTCAAGAGATTGCACTTCTCGTATATACAAGGTATATACATATATGGGAAGAAACTACACTAAATTATGTTTTATTGACGATTTTTCCCAATGAAAATTTTCCAATTTTCCAAAGTTTTTCCTCAAGATTTTCAATACATTTTATTCTTCATTCTTATATTAGTATTATTATGATAATTTTATGAAAATATCTTTTATAAATGTGGAACGAAGAACTATGTACGAGGGGAGTAACAAAGGTTCGCTTAGTTGACCATAAAACGGAATCGCCATTGATTTCAATGCATTTCTAAAGACTATAGACCCCTTCTTTAAACAGTATTCGAAATCTTGCGTTTTAAGCTTATCATAACATTAAACGCATAAATTATTTCCGCGTTGCTGTCAAAACCTTTTCCTTCCAATTAACTGCTGGTTAGTTTCTGGGTCGTACTTCTAGAACCAAGATTCGTCCCTTTGCTAAAGTTGCTGGACTGCCCATTTTCGTATTAATTTAGGAAAAATTTAGCAAAATGCATTTGAGCCTACTTTTGGGCCTCATTTTAAATTTGTGGAACCCTTAAACTTTTGTCTTTTTGTTCCTGGTAAAGTACTGCATCCAACCCAATTTTTATAAATAAGGAGTACACTAAAATGTTACAATGCTTCTGAAATAGCTAAAAGGACCGACAAAACTTCGAACTGCCTTTACGCACGTTGGTGTAAGGAAGTCTGATACACTTGACAGTTCCTCTGTCTCGATTCAATTCTACTAAAAGATGTGTCAAATCTAAAATATTCAATTGTTGATCAAGCACTGGAACACCACTGGAGTGTTACAAAGCCCGAAGGGCATTCTCTTAAAATGGTAGTTACCATTCGGTGTCACAAATTCCGTCTTATGCTGTGATACTTCAGCCACTGGTATCTGATAATATCCAGCTTTCAGCTTTTCCACTAACTTCTCTGACTGTGCCAACCGATATGGCCTAAAATAAATCAGTATGTCATCTTTGAGCACGATATCCATTTCGGCTTTTATCATTTTTCCAATATGCGTCATCTATTGCCCGACTGGAACTTTCGCAATTCCACCTTCATAAAGCATCTCGATATTATTTTTTCGATTCCCGTATACTTCCATCCACACACAGTATTTAATGTGGTATATCAGCCTTAGCATTCATACAACCTGTATAATTTTGGTACAACACACGCCATGGTGGATTTGAGCGTATATTTAACGTGACTTCAACACCATCAATTTTAAAACTCCCTTTTAAACTTCCTTACGGCTCTACAATATCCGCGCTATATCCAATGACATTTTTTCCACCTTCCGTTGATTTCCACTCCACCTTCAGTTCATCAGCACTGCTTTTCCTGATCAACATTGCTCCGCTTCCCATGTATCGACATAACAATTTGACACCCATTCAGTCTATCTTTTTGAAATACTTTGAATGACGCTGTCCGCATGCACTACCTGGCTATTTCCACCATATCTTTTATTTTATTGACTTTTGCTTGGGACTGGTACACTTACATTTTTTATTTGCGCATTGTCTTGCAACATGTTCTTCCTTCTGACAGAATTTTTTTTTCTATATGTGCTCCTTCTCATGAACATTACAGCAACTGACCGACATTGAAGTTTTGCCATCGAATTTTAACGGCTTATTTGACCATTCCTTTAGTAATGTACCTGGTGATCGATATTCCCCCAACGGAATTAGGATCAACTCAACAAGTTCGTCTGTTTCAAATAGTGCTTTGTTGATGTTAAATAGTCGGCAATGTTCTTGTCCTTGTCTTACGTCTGTAATTGTACTTGTCTTACGTCTGTAATTTTAGGCCTCAAAGCACCTGGATTGGCGATTAAATAATTGAGAAATTATCCAAAAATAGTTCCTTCCGTGCCAAATTGTTCCATTTTATCTATAAATTGCACGACATCTATAGAACCATCTACTGGGTCGAAGATCGAATGACTCGAGTTTCTGGATTGCAACACAACCTCGCTGTTTTTGAATCACACTGCTAACATCGCCACCATGGTTCACATCTACTAGTATGGTTCACAACTGCTCAATTTAAGAAAACACTCATTATCTTTTTTGTATTATTAACGTTGATTGGAACCTTTAGAGGTTCCTCACTCAATGTCCCAAAGGGCCTATGGTGCAAACCTAGGATTCATCAAAGCGCACATGCGCACTGTGCAACCTTATATCGAACTGGAGCAATTTGAACCAGGGCAGAGACGACAGTTGATTTACAGGAATAATCGTTGAATTGAACACAAGGGATCTAATACGGTCGAAAACCGGACAACTGCTGATGAAGTGTAAGCTGTCATCAACATCCTCAAGACTTTCGTCGCATACGGCATCACTGGCAAGTCCTATCCCAAGCGATGAAGATATCTTTTGAAATGGCCATGGCCAGTAAGTACAGAAACCAATATTCTCAAGTTATCCTTTTTCCATGAAATAACGTATTTGGTCAGCTTCGGCCCCTTACAAAGTATTTCGCCTTGCGGCAAGAAGTGGTTGACCACGTCAGCTTTAGATTCGATATGGCAACGACTATCTATCCTTAATCGCTTATGGTTCTCGTTCGACTGACCCAAAAGCCCTTATTTGCTCTTTCTTTAAATAATTCAAATAGTTTTGCTTACTGTCATCTTAACGCCAATAGGAGAACTAAACTTGAAGTTTCGTGTCCAAGACACCATTTCACACAAAATATTAAAACAATTGCAATTGTTTTACGAGAAGTCTCGTAAAACAATTGCAAAGGACTTGTAATTTTGGTTTTAAAATATTTAAGAGTCGCCTACTAAGCGAACTTTGGTTACTCCCCTCGTACATACATACATTTATACACTCGACTCGGTACATGAGCGTACGGAATATATGCGATAAGAAAATAATAAAATATTTTTGTTAAAAAATATTTCTTATTTCTATTCTTAAAAATATATATTTTTATTTTTCGTTTTTATCTTAAAAAAAAAAAAAAAAAAAATTGAAACATATCATAATCATAGAAATAATAATAACAATAATAATAGTAATAAGACGAAACGAAACAATTTTTTTTCCATTTCTTATCGCGAAACAATGAGAAGATCTATGAATACACATCCATACACTCGTTTATCTCTATATATGCTATACATTCAGATCGTTTATATAAAAAGCTTTTCGAACAAGAATGCTTTCTGAAGGTATAATAGTAGACGAAAGATACCAATTTTCTTACAACAGTAAAAGGAGGAATAAAATGAATTTGGGTCATTAAAATTATCTCAGTTACAGATCGTAATTACCTTAAGGCTGTGGGTAATTTATGTCTACACACACACACACACACACAAAATGTGGATCGAATCGTATATTTCATTGTGTGAGTGTAAATTGGATGCAGTTAAAGATTTGGAAAGCTTTGATAACACGCTCGTTTTGATAGAATGAATTGTTTTATAGGTCGACACTTACAGGGTGGGCCATCTCATAGTTAGTCCTTTAACAAGCGATATAACAGACATTTTGGATGAAAACACAATTTTTTTGAGTAATGAAAAAATATTGGAGCCTCCACGACTTTGTCTATAGCCCTGCATCCAAACATCAAAATCTAGTTCGAATAAAAGCAGGTCAATGACCTAAATTTTAGCTTAAAGCCTTTCTTTAAGTTGTTAAATTGTTTGTGGAAGATAAGCATACACCTTACCTTAAGCTCCTTAAAAAAATAAAGTTGTATTAAATTTTGGTTCTTGGTGGCTAAAGAACTACAGAATTTCTTGAAATTATCCTTGGATTTTTGCACAACTTGTGTTACATATCACTCCGTTTTGAAACCAATGGTCGTTCATGACATGCAATTTATTCAGTTTGGGCCGCAAAAACATGTTTGGTTTCCCATTCACTGTACAAGACATTTTCCTGTTCGGCCCAATGCTGCCTTAACCCCATAAACCAAACAGTGACTCTAAAAGGATGAAATTCAACTTCGTGAATTACATGAGGATTCTCCGTTCTCAAAATTCGACAATTTTGCTTATTGACGTTCCCATTAAGATGAACATAAGCTTCATCTCTTGAGATGATGTTTGATGAGAAACATCCTTTACAAGATTGTTAGTTCTTGTAAACGATGCCTGGGGTCAGTTCTTTGTTCATTACGAACACTTTAATTAACAGCTGGCACTGCATCAGAATATATTAATACAATCGACGACATTTCACTGAACTAGTTGCATCAAAACGATCTATAGTTTTACCAATCGCATGCTTAGAGGTCCAAGTCGACCAAAACTATCTCGTAACATATTTGGACAATCAAAATGATTTCACCCAAATATTCACCACGCCTGGATTTACAAACGTCGATCCGCTGGTCAACATTTTTGATGACATTTTTTTTTTGGCGATATTTCTATCTCGGCAATGATGTTGTGGTTTAGGTCTTCGAGGGTGGCTGGACTATGAACAAACACTTTGCTTTTGATATTCTCTAGCAATCCAATCAGATTCTTTGTTTTTATTTTACAAAAGCTAAGATCCAATGCTGCTTTTTGACCACAAAGCACACTAAATAGTTACTTTTTGCATACAACGCGGCAATTTTTGATAATCGATTGCTGCACCGCTTTCCGTTTGTCGACAACTCCTTGATTAAGGTGGCTCTTGACACGACCCACTTTCACCTTGTGTGGTACTCCCTTTTATCAAGATCCCCTGAAAATGTGGTTCATCACTCGTACACGTTACATTTTACAAAATAGGATACCTGGGGATTCGAAACAATGGAACTGGCCGAATCAAATCGGCGTTAAAATTCTCCTAAATCATGAACGAGCCCTATTTTGAACTGAGCGACGCCATTAAGAACCATACTTGGGTTTACCAGACATCTACGTCAAGATAAAACCAGCTCTGTGGAGAACAACATTCTCTTGACTATACGTGAAGCCAAACTATGAAAAGAAATCAGAAACCGGCGAGTGAATCGAGGACTATGGAAAATATTGTAATTTACTTGAGTCTTTTGCAACATGACTGTAACAGGTGAAGCAACAAATTGAACAAATCATTTATCTCGTTCAATTTTTTTAACCATTGGAAGAACTCATTTCTTCTTAGAAGACTACTGGATACTTTTATATGAAATTTTTTCAGTATTGACGATGAGTCAGTGTGAGTCAATAAAATTTTTCCAGTATGGACGATGTGTCAAAATGAGTCAAGAGCCAACATAGCAAACTTGTGGAAAACCTGGTGTTGAATGAATTTGGATCTGCTATTTCCAATATTTATCTATTGGATGCAGTCAAACTCAAGTAAGATTTAAACCATGCAACAAAGTTATATTTGAGAATCCAAATGACTTGCATGTGAAAAGTTGAAATAATTTGAGTCTAGATGAAATCGACGTTATACCATTTTAACATGTTTTGGGTCATTAAAATTATCTCAGTTACAGATCGTAATTACCTTAAGGCTGTGGGTAATTTATGTCTACACACACACACACACACACAAAATGTGGATCGAATCGTATATTTCATTGTGTGAGTGTAAATTGGATGCAGTTAAAGATTTGGAAAGCTTTGATAACACGCTCGTTTTGATAGAATGAATTGTTTTATAGGTCGACACTTACAGGGTGGGCCATCTCATAGTTAGTCCTTTAACAAGCGATATAACAGACATTTTGGATGAAAACACAATTTTTTTGAGTAATGAAAAAATATTGGAGCCTCCACGACTTTGTCTATAGCCCTGCATCCAAACATCAAAATCTAGTTCGAATAAAAGCAGGTCAATGACCTAAATTTTAGCTTAAAGCCTTTCTTTAAGTTGTTAAATTGTTTGTGGAAGATAAGCATACACCTTACCTTAAGCTCCTTAAAAAAATAAAGTTGTATTAAATTTTGGTTCTTGGTGGCTAAAGAACTACAGAATTTCTTGAAATTATCCTTGGATTTTTGCACAACTTGTGTTACATATCACTCCGTTTTGAAACCAATGGTCGTTCATGACATGCAATTTATTCAGTTTGGGCCGCAAAAACATGTTTGGTTTCCCATTCACTGTACAAGACATTTTCCTGTTCGGCCCAATGCTGCCTTAACCCCATAAACCAAACAGTGACTCTAAAAGGATGAAATTCAACTTCGTGAATTACATGAGGATTCTCCGTTCTCAAAATTCGACAATTTTGCTTATTGACGTTCCCATTAAGATGAACATAAGCTTCATCTCTTGAGATGATGTTTGATGAGAAACATCCTTTACAAGATTGTTAGTTCTTGTAAACGATGCCTGGGGTCAGTTCTTTGTTCATTACGAACACTTTAATTAACAGCTGGCACTGCATCAGAATATATTAATACAATCGACGACATTTCACTGAACTAGTTGCATCAAAACGATCTATAGTTTTACCAATCGCATGCTTAGAGGTCCAAGTCGACCAAAACTATCTCGTAACATATTTGGACAATCAAAATGATTTCACCCAAATATTCACCACGCCTGGATTTACAAACGTCGATCCGCTGGTCAACATTTTTGATGACATTTTTTTTTTGGCGATATTTCTATCTCGGCAATGATGTTGTGGTTTAGGTCTTCGAGGGTGGCTGGACTATGAACAAACACTTTGCTTTTGATATTCTCTAGCAATCCAATCAGATTCTTTGTTTTTATTTTACAAAAGCTAAGATCCAATGCTGCTTTTTGACCACAAAGCACACTAAATAGTTACTTTTTGCATACAACGCGGCAATTTTTGATAATCGATTGCTGCACCGCTTTCCGTTTGTCGACAACTCCTTGATTAAGGTGGCTCTTGACACGACCCACTTTCACCTTGTGTGGTACTCCCTTTTATCAAGATCCCCTGAAAATGTGGTTCATCACTCGTACACGTTACATTTTACAAAATAGGATACCTGGGGATTCGAAACAATGGAACTGGCCGAATCAAATCGGCGTTAAAATTCTCCTAAATCATGAACGAGCCCTATTTTGAACTGAGCGACGCCATTAAGAACCATACTTGGGTTTACCAGACATCTACGTCAAGATAAAACCAGCTCTGTGGAGAACAACATTCTCTTGACTATACGTGAAGCCAAACTATGAAAAGAAATCAGAAACCGGCGAGTGAATCGAGGACTATGGAAAATATTGTAATTTACTTGAGTCTTTTGCAACATGACTGTAACAGGTGAAGCAACAAATTGAACAAATCATTTATCTCGTTCAATTTTTTTAACCATTGGAAGAACTCATTTCTTCTTAGAAGACTACTGGATACTTTTATATGAAATTTTTTCAGTATTGACGATGAGTCAGTGTGAGTCAATAAAATTTTTCCAGTATGGACGATGTGTCAAAATGAGTCAAGAGCCAACATAGCAAACTTGTGGAAAACCTGGTGTTGAATGAATTTGGATCTGCTATTTCCAATATTTATCTATTGGATGCAGTCAAACTCAAGTAAGATTTAAACCATGCAACAAAGTTATATTTGAGAATCCAAATGACTTGCATGTGAAAAGTTGAAATAATTTGAGTCTAGATGAAATCGACGTTATACCATTTTAACATGTTTTGAATGATTGGATTATTCTGGTTATATTTCATTTTGTAGAAAATTCTTACAATCTGGGCGACTGGGTTGAACAGCAAGTACAATGAAAGGGAATTCCAATAAAGCCTAAATTTACTTGGACCTGCTGTTTTCAATATGTAATGAATCCGAGCGCACATTCTATGTCTCGTTAATCTTCGACCGGTTACTGCCTAAGGAAATGACGAGATTAGATACATGGACCGAGGTGTCTGCGACCAAGCGTGATTTTAATATTTCCATGCCCTAAATATTTGGAAACCACGCGTAAGGTGTTTTTCATCGTTTTGGTGGTTCTCTTTAATAACATTCACATAGTCTCAATCAACCCTTCATAGCGATAAATGGCAAAATATCAACTAAAAATCAAGGTTAAGCAATTTTATCAGTTTCTATATAAACTTGTTCATGACCACCCAAATGAAATGGCTAATCAACCGATACCAGAATTTGAAAAAATACAAAAGCTCTCATCAGTGCAAGCTTTTCAAAATGCTAATATAAACATGAGTGAAACCGTGTTTGACAGAAGCTGAACAACAACAATTTAGGACGTAAATTACATTTACAAGTGCTTAGGAGTGACTTAATCTGATTGGATTGCTATAGATTTCATTACCCAGACACAAGATTATGGAACTACCTTTGTAACGGCAAGACAATTAAGATTTAGATTTCTGTTAGATCTACCAAAGATCATACTGCACTCCCGAATCCCGATATGTAATTGCGACCGCGGAAACAAATAAAATGATACTTGACGATGTGTTGATTTCAAAAGAACGGGTTAGCGTTGTTCATGACATGACGTCGGGTATATTTTTAATTAAATATGTGTTCAAATCCAAATATCGGGTTTTGATGTTTAAAGGCCAAGGTGCAATGAATTTCAGTAGAAGTGACAACATTGTTGATTGATTGATGATACCCTAGTATGTTGAGTCTTATTAAACATATGATGATAGTATTTGGATGGTAAGGACACCCTTATTGCAGAATCAGGCTTTCTATGTACTCTTGAAGTATTTGAGTGTTGATCAAATCCTTTTTTATGAATGCATGTGAGTATTAGCTAACCTTTACAAGTAAGAACAATAAATTTGACTTCCATCGTTACAGAGATGAGATTGCAATGATTCAGAGATGTCTTGTACCTTATTCGACCAGACACATTTCTCTTTCTTAAGGCAAATCAATATGGGTGGTCAGAATATTTCTCACACTTATTTACGTTATTGACACACTAGTTAACGTTGTGTTTGTTCGAGTTACTCGGAGATAGAGTATGAACATTCGGGTTCAATATTTAGGTAACCTATAGTTAGTGAGAGACTACATTCTTGGCATTGGAGATTGATAGAAAGTTATGCTGACGTAACACCTTTATATGGAAATGCCATTTCAAAGAATTTGTGTGGATTGATAAGGAACAAGATTCCACGTGATGGTCATTATTTCTGCAATGTGATCCAAGTAGTTATATGATGCAAGTATTCAAGGCGTTGTAGGCTTGTTGTATCAAGGGAAGGTAGCCAATTATGTTCATGTCCCGCTGGTGTGATCAGAGATCTGCCAACCTGAAGTACTGAAGAGCCAAAATGTATTTTGTGGCAAATTGGTGAGATGGTGCGTTAAACACTAAGCATATTACATTAAAAATTAACATAATTCATAAAAGTTGTTCCTATAACGTTGTTCCTGATACTCTCAAATGGGTCGTGAAGACCCTGAATAGAAAGAATCTCCACCTTCGAATAATTACATAATAAAGAATACCATATGTCAATTAGCCAAATGTAATCTGCTATCACAAAACAATATACCAACAGCCGAAAGAGGCATAAATGTAAACATTAGGGAGATGAAATCTAGCATTAGAACACTATACTGCAAGTTAAACAAAGATATACATTTTTGAGGATGGCCCAAAATGATATCCCAAAAAATGCTATTTTGATGTTGGCAACACCAACATATAAAACCAAAAACTGTCATTAACCGATATCATTGCAAAGTATTAGACGATTGTCCTGGAACCGGGTAGTCAAAATGGCCCATATATAGTTACTATATAGTCGGCAAATGCATACTTGATCTGAACGTTTTCAGTTTTCGGTCCCAGTATGAGTTTTTGATAGTTCTGACCTTAATTTTTGCCAGTGTATAGTATTAGGCGACTACCATGCGGACCTCATAGCCATCATGGTCGCCCATATGTAGCTACTTGGCTTAATGTTAACTTCATCTCAACGTATGGGTACGTTTTCAGGTTTGGTCATCGATCTTGGTATGAACTATTGATAGTTCTGGTTGTAATCGATCATACCACTGCAAATCAGTAGCAACAATCAGCAACGTGGAGTACAGGTCGGGTACATATTTGTAAAGGTCAACACTCAAGTATAATCCCAGCAGGTGAGAAAAGTAGGTAGCAACCTCCTGAAATAAAATTGATACAGAATATCATAACAAGTATATCAAAAACAACACCCCACACATACAGTTCGATGGTCAACCCAATAAACACATGCACCTATATACTCGTTCGAAAATAAATTAATTTTCACGCAGAAATAGAATTAAATTTAAATTAAATTATTCCAATCAATTGACAAATATTGCAAATATTTTTATATTATAAATTCACACCTTGATCATTGCGAACAATTCGCGGAAATGAAATTATTTTCGAAAAATCACCTTTCCAAATGACCAACCGTAAAATGAAAATTTTAATCAAATTTTGTCCTGTTGCGGATTAAATATTTTATATGTTCGACATATATTATTTGATATCATTTTAACGGGACGAATTTTTGGGGGTGCGGGGAAGTGTAATACACATATGCATATACTCATCCATGTACCACAAACAATGAATGGAAAATTAATTAACAATCCTTTGACAATTAATCTGCCTTATGTCCGTCCGATAATAAAGTTAACTTCATAATTTTGTTGCTACCTACCTCCTCTCCCCTCATTGTTGTTGTACCTTATAAAAACCGACGACCGGAGGACAAGTGTACATATATGTATTGAAAACGTTCAATATAATCCTTAATCGAATATTTTTTCATCTTACAAATTTGTCGTAGCATTATATTGGACCAAATTAAATTCTTTTTTTCTCGAAATGCTTTGTTGTTGTCCACATATATGATGATGTCGAACCCTTTTTCGGCTTGTGTGTGTATATATATGTGTGTGTGTATGTGTGTGTGTGTGTGTGTGTGTGTGCGTGCGTTTCCATTTTCGATTACATACATACACAGACATAAATAGGAAAATTGCAATTTTCTAATCTATTGGATTTTTATTTTTCCTCGTCGTCGTTGTCGCCCTCGTCTCCTTATCAACCCTTTTTGTGTCGCACAAATATGTGTTTTGTTTTTGTTTTGCTTTGTCACCGGATTAGGTGACCTGAATGCGAGAATATAATATGATTGGGTTATGTGCTTACTCTGGTGTTGTTGGAAAATTAAATATGAAAATTAATGTAAATCTTTTGATTGTGTGTATAATATGGACTGTACACAGAATCAATAGGGTGTTAAAATGGGTGTTGTGCGCCACCATGTACATATGTGTATGTGTATGTGGTACAGTGGGAGGGTGTAATTTATTCGTGCTTTGTCGCTTGTAAATTAAATTATTTGGTTGCTGTGCTTAATCTATAACCTATACGGTACGGTGTGAACTGAGGACGTATCTGATTCAAGGTCATACCTCCTACTTGTCTTATAATAAGATATTAATAAATATTTTGTTTATCTAATTTGTGTAATTAAATCATAGATCACGTTCTTAGTATTTGCTTTGAGATATAAATGCTATAGTTAATAATTGTGTCTGCCATTGTTTCGGTGTAGGTGTGTTGCAGACATAATAAATAAAATTGTTTAGACTCGTATATATTCTTATATACGAAGGAAGTGTGAGCAGCACCCCAATACCTCCGGTTAGATACAATTTAATATACAAAAAATTGGGCCCTGTAAAGGTGCGGGCATTCATGTTTGGTAGATATTACGAACGGAACATGAGACCCATAGAATACCACCACAGTATCCAAAGCTTGTTGTAGAAGGCGGTCTAAATCTGGTTGGATCTCTGGACTAACGACCAGCATCCGTAAAAAACCCAAAAAAATGCCAAAAAATGCCAATGTGGTGGTAACCACACGTTTGAAGGAGTTACGAGATTCAAGAAGTATGAAAGAGGATATCAAGATTCGCCTTTCCACTGGCATTCGGGCTTTGTATCCTCTCCGTCCTCTTCTGAAATCAAAATAACCTGCAAATGCAGATAAGCTGAAATTTTACCGAGTGTTGATCAGACCCGTTGTCACGTATGGATGTGAGAGTTGGACCTTGGTGAGAGAAGAATTCTCACATTCGGGGAAACAATCATACGTATGATATATAGCCCAAAACGCGACGATGATGGCACATGCCGAATTCGTTTCAACCACGAGATCAGGACTTTAATGTAAATTCCTGATATCGTGTAGGAAACGCTGGCGAGTACGCTGGCTCGGTCACGTACTGATCCAAACCGAATGATACAGTGATCTTTGAAGGGAAAACCGCCTTTCGGTAGGCGAAACCGATGGAGTCAGATTGTGAACACGGTACGAGACAACATGAATTAAGTTCTGGACTGATGAATTTATACCTATATATTCGTGACTGATGTTTTGTATATTTTTTGACGGCTTTTGCGGCCGTCAAAAAAAATATACAAAACATCAGTCACGAAAATATAGGTATAAATTCATCAGTCCAGAACTTAATTCTACACGAGGTGATTCATCAAATTTGACAGTGTTGAGATCACGACAACTGGAGTAGGTGCATCTAAAGGCTTTATTTGGTAACCATATGATTTAGACCTTATGAAGACTTTATCGCATAGGATAACCACAGTCACAACGCACATAAAATATGTCACCTCAACCCCCGACAATCTGATGCGACGGATTAATATTTTAGATTAAATTGTTCTCAAACTAGTCTAGTGGTCAAGATAAGATTGATGTCAAATTTTGTTAACATTAAAAAGAACAAAGTCAGAACGATGAAGGTACCAAGGTGTATTCAGTCATAGATTCGTGTGTAGCGTACAGACCAATCGCTAGTCATTCAGATTACAGATATGTGATTTGATCTTTTCGAACAATAATGTAAGTGGTGGAGAATTGAGTTTGCAACAAGCATATAGAAAATATCAAAAACTACTCTAGAGAGCGTTGAAGAAAATATTTTAAGGCGTCTGTTTCAAGAGGTTTGTTTCAAGGCGTCCATTTCAAGGCGTCTATTTCTGAAATTCATATAGCCTTAAGCCAGCGGTTTCAAAAGGTTACCTACCCGATAATTTATTGGTAGTAACTAATAAATGATGAAAAATTGTCAACACAACAAACCATTAGAACCAACAAAAACTAAACAAAACGTAACACGATTTTAGGACAACATGTTGACGTCATAAGACCCATCACTTGGTTCTGGACAAATAACTAACCGTCAAAGTTGAGTTCAAAACGATATAATGTCACGGATAATTTGTAGACTATAAGCAAAACTCCATGGGGTTATTTCCATGGGTTATATCAACAGTCATTTCCATCTAGTGTAAAACCCGATTCGAGATCGTTTACTGTGACTATTTAGTCGATTTCGAACAACCTTAGGGTTATAAAATTATATTATTATTAGATAAATGAAACTCCTAACGACTTCCGAAAATTCATTGTGATGAGTTGGCCTAAAACCGTTTTCTGATTATCAGTATCCATCATTCAAATTGATTGACAGACACTATCAGTGAACTGATGTGTCTACGCCCGCACCACCACTTAAGTATATGCAACTCTACTTATGAATTATGGTATTCCTGAAGATTTCTAACGTTCTGTGAATAATAAGTATAGAATACCAATTTAAGTGCATTTTTCTGTGGGATGCATCATTCATACATGATATTGTTTGATAGCACTTTTAGTTTTCTGTACATGTCTGTGTTAGTTTCGGAACTCCAATTGATGGTTTTAGGTAGAATGCTTATTGACCAATATGATGAGACCTATAGCTATCATTATAAAAGATCGTTTTGATGCATTTTTCCTGGTGCGTTGTATCCGTTTTAGCTAACCTCCATACGCTGTGGTAGTGTTGAGTGCTAGTACGTAGTCATAGGTAATCATCCATGTGGTGAAAGCACCCTCGTTAGATGAGAAGCAAATGAATCGGCGCTAATAGGTATATGCGAGCTCGTTTCCCTTTTTCCATGTGGTATCGCTGTCTATCAGGAATAGTATGGTTGTGTTCGTTGGGATGTTGCCATTATCATCGAATTATCTGCACTTTATTAGAGTTAGTTCTTGGATACCATAAACTGAAGTTTAAGAACCTTTTCAGATACATTGTTGTTGAGAATAGCGTTAGCTTTTAAATTGGTATTTCAGGAATCTCTGCTCAACTTCATCAAATTGTTAAAAAGTATTTTAACGTAATTACACCAAATCATGGTTTGGTTCATTGGAACAAACACAAGAATAAATATCAGAAATGCAGGCCAGTTAAAATATCGACTCTTAACTATTGTTCGTAGACATGAATCAGAAACTGGAACTTTAGCAATCTAACAAAAAACTAAGAAATGATGTGACACAACATCGATTATTAGGTCTCAGTGAATCTTACGATGATATAATAATGAATACTTAGCTACCTAATGGTCTCTGGCTGGATCGAAAATAAGAAATACCACCATTATACAGTGACATGCTCCTTCGGAAGATAACGAAAGATTAAATCGACAAGTTGTTGTCCAAGCCACAAAATATAAAAATAGTCCAAATGATGTATATGCTTAAATTGGAACAGCCACCCATTCTGACATCAGTAATAGGGGGAATTTGCGTTCAGACCAACAAGAAATGACAATTGTTGTGTTAGAAATCTCCTTACTTCATCAATTATCAATACACTTGGTATTCACTAAATGATAGAACTGATCACGCACTAGTAAGCAAAAAATTTATAACAATGAAAGGAGCTGAAAATTAAACCATCTGCTCCAGATATGAGGAAATTTTAATTATACTCGAAGAGCTCCAATTCAATCTCCCTCCAATCAGTGAAACTAGCACCATCGATCAAAAAACGGGAAGAAATACAAAGTACTCACGTCTCAATGGCTACCAGTGTGCTCTATTCAGGACAACACTAGTGGGAAAGACTAGATTAGAGAGGAGCATCAACACCCATCAACAGACATGCCGCTATACTATTCCTATTTACGCTTGAAAGCAACATGATCAAACTCGACACGACATCCCTAACTCAATGGGAACCAATAACACGACTCATTGATCTGGACTGCGTAGATGACATTTGCCAGCTAACACGTAGACACGGCGACATGCAGGTAAAGTATTGAAATCGTCAGATCAGATGTTACCTGAAGCGAAAGAACTCGGTAAACCAACGGTAAAGCAAAGGCCTCAAATATCATCAGATGATGGAGCCCAAAAATGGCCATTGTAACAGCGGTTTGGTTGTTTAAGTATTGAAGAGTAACATTTAGAAAGAAGAATGTTATCCCATAGTTTCAGTAACTATAAATAGGATTAAGATTCGGTTTTGTTCGTTTAATCGATGTGTTAGTATAAGATCTTCATCGTTTGAACAGTGTAACATCTCGATACAATTGGTAAAAAGTTGTCGGATTTTGGTTTGGTCCTTAACACGGCTTTATATAACCATGGCAATAATAGCGTTTATTTTGTTTGGAAATGGGTTCCTAATTCAGGGATCCTTTTCAGTTCACAGCTTTCTTTCTGAACCGGCGTTTTAATTGAGTTTTGTTAAACAGATGACGCTTTAGATACAAGAAGATTTGATAAGAGATGGCGCGCTAGAGCCAAAATACAGAAGTCTCTCACTTAATGTTTCGCTATACGAGGATGTCAAAATTTGCAATTACGGACAAACTGAAGAACCACTTTTTCATTGATTGAATAAAGTAAAAAATATCCAGAGTAAAGAAATATCCAGAAGCATTTTTAACAATTGTACAAGCCCACATCCTAACAGGTGTATAATGATGACGAGACTGGACTTTACTGACTGAAAGCCGATGCCATCATAGAAATTTTATCTCTAAAGACAGGAAATCAGTTTCGGGAGTCAAAGCAGCCAAAATCGAATGACGATCATTTACAATTTATCGTTTACAATGGATCAGGGTGATTTTACCAATTGTAAGGCCTAATTTAGTCTAATGATGGGTCTAACCGCAAGCTTCAATTAAATAATTTAGATACATTACAATACAAAACATGAAGTGGATGTTGATGTAAAATAATCCACTGTGAATGGTGTATAGACACAATTATGGCCCAAGTGCACGGATAAAGACGATAGTACAAATTTCGTTTCAATACTATATTGGTCGAAATCAACTGAATCAACCGAAGTAGGACTGATACAAATCCTAGTAAAAGCTCCGATTACGGTTTTCTTGTTTTATAAAAGTAAGCACATTGGAAACTACATATCTTCTCGATTGAAGTTTTTGACCAAGAATCACCTAGTAGTAGCAGTTTCGTCTAACGGATTTTCGATCTCCGATAGACGATAAGGAACACATCATATCCGTAAAGCGGGTATTACTCTAACATTTTTTTTACATTTTACAGTGAGACTACATAATAAAATTAACATGGCTCTCGATGTTTATCATCTAGTCGCCAATTTCGTTTTTACGGAATACATATAATCATGGATGCACAAGCGTTTTGAAGTTCTTACCGTAAAAACCGTAATAAAATTCAAGAGTCTTAAAAACTATTTATAAATCCACTTGCCTTTATCCGTTAAGCCATTCAAATTGAGCACAATCAAAAGTAACATCCCGATTTTTTTTCTGTGTACTATCGATCAAATTTCCACGTTGCTATCGATCAAAATCGAAGGCAGTTCAAAGAGCTAACGGTACTTCTATGCTATCAGGAGATAACTGAAAATCACTGTATTACAAATTTCCAGGTGTCAACTATAACAAAACTATCAACACCCATTAACAGATTTGCCGCTAGATTCATAATAACGCTTGATAACATCATGTGCAAACTCGACACCACATCCTTAAAGATCCACAAATGCGACTCATTGATTTAAATTAAGCAAATACATGGTGACATACAGCTGAAGCACAGAAATTTGAAGAGGTTGAGGAATTCGTATACCTCGGTTATTTTGTAGCAAAAACAGGCGATACGGAAGAAAACATCAATGAATACCCTTACTCAGACGGACCGGGCAGTTAGAACTATCATACAGAAGCTGGTATACGAAGCAAAAGAATTCGGTAAAATATGGAGATCATTCACCAATTCGCACGAGTTTTGTTAAAATTTAGCATCTGTTCTGAAAATTTTAGAAGTTTTGAGTCCAGCTCTATACACTCCATGACTGTAGAATTTACAGAAGGTCTCGATGATTCTGGTATAATCTTGTACAAAAACTGCAATGAATCATCATATGCTACTTCCAATTCGACGCCAAATTTTTTTTTATCGTAATACATAACCATGGATGCACAAGCGATTTCAAGTTCTCACCGTAAAAACCGTAATAAAATTCAAGAGTCTTAAAAACTATTTATAAAACATCGATAGAAAAACTTGTGGCAAACGAAAAAAAACGAAATCCACTTGCCTTTATCCGTTAATCCAATAAAATTAAGCACAATCAAAAGTTTCAATTTTCTTTCATTTTAAACATTTTTCGTATTTAAAAAAAAAAACTTTACATTTTTTTTTCCTCCACCCTTTTCCCTCCCCTTCACCTCTTCGTGTACAATATTATATATTGCGTCTCATCACTCATAACATGAATATTCAAAAATAAAAAAAAAACGCCGGCACAAAAAAACAAGCTTTTGAAAAAGTTTAAAGTAAACTTTAAACTTTTTTTTATTTTTTATTTTATTTTTCTACTTTTCTTGTGTTCTGTGTAACTGGGAAAACTCAAACGAACGAAAAATTAAATAAAATAGAATTAAAAATTGGTATAGAACTCGAAAAAAGCTGGGAATTTTTTTTTGTTTTTTTTTTTGATGAAATTCGCATAATAATTTTTTTGGGAAAAAACAGAAGAAAAAAACAAAAAAAAATTCACTCGTTTTTTTTCTACTGTACTCATTGTAATTAGAAAAATTGAAGAAACAAAAAAAAATTTTCCGTAACAAATATCTAAAATTAAAGAGAAAAACTTTTAATTTACTTGGGAATTTGATGAAGAGATGATGTTTTTGTGTGCTGTGCTGTTTACTTTGAATATAGTATATATTATATGTTGCGGAGCGTATTTTGGTTCTCGGCTTTAGGTACTCATAGTGAGGGGGAGATGTTTGGTACACAAATTTTTTTGTTTTGAGAAGGTCGGGATATTATTTTTATGTTTACATAAATCTCGCATTTAACTTTAATTGTCTAATTATATGATGATTTCTGATGTTTACAGTCACAGTGATTATGGATGTATGTATTAAAAAAGCTTTGAATTTAACAGTTAGGAACATAGTGGAATTAGACGATCGTATATTTAGTCTATCTACTTTGCATAACAATTTACAGCAATTTCAGTTTTTGTTATTAAGAAAACACCTTAGGGATTTTTATGTTAGCTTGATTTGATTTTAAACAATTCAAAAGCTTATAAAGGAGCTTTTCAAATTTGTATCTAGTTGTCTTAGAAACAACTCGTTTTCTATAACACCACGAAATATTTGGTTATTATGTAAAAACGTGTTTAAGCAAAATAACAAAATGATGTTTACTTCGCGCATGTAATACTTTGCTATATAAAATTTATATTTATATACAGAGGCCGGTACTCAAAAGTTCAGTGTATTGTTCAACATTTTAAACTTGATATATATTAATATATATATATATATATATATATATATATATATATATATATATATATATATATATATATATATATATACATATATATATATATATATATATATATATATATATATATATATATATATATATATATATATATATATATATATATATATATATATATATATATATATATATATATATATATTATATATATGATGTCTTTTTGAGAAGGCTTTACACACCGGTTTTAGTTTGGCTGTAGGAATGGACCAAATATTTTTTGTAAAAATCGTTATTTTACTCGGGATGGTGTCGAATCTTGTTCTTATCACAGTGGATTTGTTGATGATTATTAATGTCCTCTTCCGTGCAAATGAATGGTGAGCGTTTCTATAAGCAGAGAAAGTCGCATGTTTAAATTATCTTTTGTTGTGTACGGGTTGTTTGTTTAGAGTACACATTGGCTTGGTGGGCAAACTGCCTCTTTGTATTTTACACCGTACCACGCTTTGTGGATTATGTTGAATTTTAGGACATACCTTTCGAATCATTTCTGACAATATTGCTGTTCTTGAAGGTCCACCTCCAGGGCGTTTCTTGATGTTTCTGGTTTTGTTGTATCAGTCACATATAAATGTCGTATAGCTTATTAGAAATGGGAAGTTGCGATCTTTTAATACTGCAGAGAAAGCAGCTAATGAAGATATTGAAAGAGCGATGAAATATCAAGAAAAGATGTTAACAATTTTACAAGCCGGTGAATATACATTGTAACATGTGTATATAATGTCAACCATACGAGGATTTTCTATTAACTTTCAAGACGAGAAATGAGACGAGCTTTGAGACTTAAAGCAGCCATAGATCAAACTACGAATTTGGTGGAAGAAAATGTTGCTGGTGATCATATAAAATAAAAAAAGCTTCTCTTGCAGCCCATGGACCCGGGTATCATTGTCAATTTTAAGGTCTTCTACCTGCGGCCAGGTTTTCTAAAACCTTATCAATCTTCCATAAATGCTTTTGAAAAAATTTCAACAAAACATGCATTCTAAACAAATCTAGTAAGGCCTAAGTGTACGGATAAAATACACTCTTCTCGGTGTCTTCAGGACCTAACTAGACAGTCAAACCGATATTATTCAATTGTGCATGAAACTGGAATAAGTGACCTAAACGACTCAAACTTCGACAATGTCACTTCTTGCTGTATAAACGAATGTTTTTTAACGGGCAGTTTGAAACAAAATTGATTTCGTTTTGCTGAGTTTTTCAACAGATTTAACGCATCTATAAGCTTACTGTTAATATTTGAGATACACATCCGATCTTTAAAGTGGAAAATTACTGTAGGTAGTCTTTGAGGTTATGCCGAAAATTCTAAAAGATAAGTTTATGTGATATAGTAGTGAATCGGACACTATTCATCTGGGATTGCAAGTCAAAAGTAACAGACCCATACTTTCTTCGTTTCCAAGTCACTAGCAAATAATACTTCTCGAGCTTGACATCATTTCTCAAATACTTTCTAATAAGTTAAGGACCAACCCTTCATTTTTATTTTGTACATCCACCGTTTTAACTTTTTATTGTTAAGTGAGGTTGTCGTTTAACTAAAAGATGTTATGTTAAGGAAAATTTTGGAAACCTGTTTTTTTATGATAAAGTATACGTCACACTATTCAGATAGTATAGGTAGTTGTTAAGATCATTAAAGTAGCGTGCTTTATCTGTCATTCGGGGGTCTCAGGTTTGATTCCTGGTGGTTACTAAATATCACGATTGGGTATTTGTAATGTGTAAGTGTACGTGGGTAGAACCGTAGGCTCTTAGTTCTGGAATAATTTCCACGTTCTTAACTTGTTTTGCCGGCTTAGTAACATTGATTGGATAATGGCAGCCTTCTGGTTAGTCACAAAAAGATAACAAATTTAATTCCATCGTGTCATGCTGCTACGAATATTTATGCTTAGGTTGTGAATGTCATGCCACTTGTAGCTCCCTTCTAGCCAACTAACTAAGCGGATGTGATTATTAACAGTTGTGATATGTTGTGATGTGCAAAATAGACTTTATCAGATACTGAACTTGAAACGTGTCACCGTACTTCTTTAAGAAAGTTGCCTCTTAAACGAAATACGATATGGATTGGTCAGCTGTACATAAAGATTGAACAGCCTTAAGAAAGCACGAAATGCATATCGTATAAATTGGTTGATGAGTTCTCATATTTCACCAAAAATGTATGATCGAGTCTATGATTGGACATTGAGCGAAAACTTTAAAGGAACCGTTAGCGTTCTTATTGGACGATTTGATTTTACTTTATTTCATTTCTGTAGGCAGATCTTAGTATTGGACTTTTCAAAATTTCGAGATTATTTTCAAAATAGTAGTTTCAAGCTTTTAATAAATGCTTTGCTAAGAGTTTTTTTTTGTTTTTTTTGCATCATTAGTAGCCGCATTTAGTCACTATAAGGGTTGAACAAGTTTTTTCCCTTATGGCATGTCCTCTCAGACGTACACTCAGTCCTTAAACCTTTTTCTTCTTCGAAGGTAGCACAAGATATCCAGGGTCTTAAGGGTCGTCAGTTGATTATCAAGTTTAGGATCGTAATCTTAGCAAGTGCAGTCTTTGGGATAGTATGAAGGACAGGAGCTCAATAATTATCTTGGAACGTATCTCAGTGCCAAACCGGTTCTGAAGATATGTACAAAGTGGACTTGAAAAATCTTCAGTTTTTTCTGTAAAAGACCCGAAAGTATCTCGTCTGGACTTGGTGATTTAAGTTTAAAAAAAGAACCAAGTTCCAATCTCTGAAATTTGAAATTTCCAACTACTATATAAAAATTCCAACTTCCACGAAAATGAGTATTCATTCGAACCTCTACGGCTTTCTAGTTCAAGAACTATCAGGTTTCTTTAAAGTTTAGATAGTGAGCTTCATATTCCACAAGAGAATTTTCTTATGTGTTATTTCACTTCTGATCTTTTCTTGTACTTTTTTTGTCTGCCTAATTCCCTGGTCCACCATTGTGTCCTACTTCTTTTACGCTTACTTACCAAGCAAAAAGGACAGTTTTTCTCACACGCTTTGATCAGTCATTCGTCAAGCTCGTCAGCTGTTCTCTTCATTCCTGCACATTTTCTGATTTTCATTGCCGAAAATGTAAATGGTTGGCTGAGATAGAGTCTATAAAGGTCCAAACCAGTGTTTCTCGGGTTCCTAAATTCTTTAATTAGAGGTCTACCACTGGTCTCAAGATGAGACCTTCACACTTAGACTATGTGCGGAGGATCAATTTCATCCTGCCTTGCGAATAAAAATGGAAGCCATATTGCCCACATTTAGGATAAATAGATGCAGTTTAATGAGACCAAAGGTAGTCGATGATTGTCTAACTGTTATTAAAACTGTTTGTGTTATATGTGTATTTTAAAAAGCTCAGAACCACCTTATCAAGTTCAATTACCCGATGAACTTTTAAAATTTATATTTGTATATTCAGTTGAGTTGTATATAGACACTGTCATGCACAAACTTCCCACATATATAATACGCGATATCGACATATCCAAACTAAACATAATTTTCCAATTCAAACGACGATCAAAAAATCATGAAAGCTTTATGATGTCTATGAACATTTCATAAAAAAGTCTATAAACAAAAGTTCTTTATTTGTTTAGAAATTTAGACGCGCGATTTTCAATATCGACTTCATTAATCATTTGGGAGACAAGTTCATCCATACATAGGAGTATATATATATATATATATAGTATACAATCTAAACTTGTGTCAACAAAAAAAAATTTTTTATTTTTGCGATGAAAATAATACAAAACAACAACAACGAGTTCGCTGGAAAAATAAAGTTAAATAAAACCTTCAAAACCATTTATTTATTACAATTTTCCATTATTCATATAGAAAAGAATCGACGTCAATTATACCACCGCGAATGTCAATGGAAAAAAATTCAATAGTACAACAACAAATCTATTTTTTTCAACGGCTTAAATCACAAAGCGTATAGAAAAGTTTTAAGAAGCTTATTTGCTTTTTTTTTTTTTAAATAGTTGACATAAATTAATTTAATTAAACGTCGCACCAATTTAAGGAGAAGCAAAATATTATGTATTTGACAGGCGTATGACGGCGCACTCAGCGGTGTACAAGCCACTAAGCAACACGTTGTGTACTATATATAGACTAACCCTTTCGTACCAATTTAATCAAATCAATCAATCACGATGTACATAGCTATTTTCAAAACAACAACCAAAATAATTGTTATACAACAATCCAACCGCAACACACAGTGGTTGTAAAAGCTTTTAACAAATCATCGATTAAAATTTCCTCCGAAACGAATCGTATAACCATGAGCTTTAACGAACGAAAAATCGTTTAATAATTATACAAAGTAGAGTTTTTGATTGAAAAGTTTTAATTTATAATGATTATTATTATTACATTTATTATAAAAACTAAATATTAAAAAATTTTTAAATAAATTAAATTATGTTCATGTCACACAAAATTTTTTTACGAAAAATTATTATTATTTTCTGGAATAAAATGGGATAATTGTGTTTCCAACCAAAAATATTTTCCATGAATAAATTTAATTTACATTTAATAATCACATAAAAAAAATGTCCAAACTTTTCTACTAGGTTTTCCAGTTGTGTGTTGGCTGTGCATGTACAAAATCCGCATGTAACCCCTTCAACAATTTTTTATACGATTTGCTACTTTGTAACCGAAGAGCTTTTTTTGTGGATTATAAATACATGCCAATCATTCGTATACGAGTATATACAGTAAACATGATTGGTGTTGTGTGGCTGGGGTGTGCCCACACTTGAATTTTAAAATGCATGCTCGCTTTTAAAAATGAGGCTCACTACTTTGAGTTGGCAACACTGCTTTATTTGACAACCCATTTAACAGCTGGTAGTTATAGATATCTATATATATATATATATATACGGATAGTCATTAAGGATAGATTTACATCAGAGCAACAACATTTTCATTTTTATCAAAGTAGTGGTTCTGTTCGTTAAACTTATCGTACATTTCGTTCTCAGCAACTGGGGTTGTGTCCTTCCACTTTATAGAAAATTTTACGAAAGAATCTTGGGTTAAAATCTCTTAAGATTCAACTTGTACCAGAAATAAAGCCAAACGACCATTATACGCGCCACCAATTCGGCGATTGGGCTGAAGGACAAATTGCTGTTGATATTCAATTCAAAATTTTGTTCATCGACGATGGGCTTAATCGAAGAAATTTGAGTTGAACGGGTACGTTAGCAGAATTGTCGCATTGGGATAGAGAATAATCCACAAACTTTTGGCGAACCACCATTACATCTACAGGAAATAACTGTATGTCGTTAAATTGCACGCCTAGATTTCGTGCACGCTCTTCCAGAAGTCGAAGCCTTTCTACAATGCTCTTGCTGGTAGCAGTTTTAGAGTTGAAACAATCCTGGCTAGTTCGTCTGCCTCTGAAGATTCCAAAAACGTCCGAGTGACCAAGGATCCAAATAAACTAGTTGTTGAAATGCTCATCCATCTCGTTTAGAGATGCGTGTCAACAACATCCCCTTTTACCATAATATAATCTCTACTTATGTTTCACCGGGCGACGTGACGTCATTGAATTTAAAATTTTGGTACTTTAATTATCATGGTAAGCGAGATTATGTCACTTATCGTCACATACACTTTCTTGACGATGTCAAATATACATCAGAGAAAACAAAATGTACAATCTACCAACGGTTCTCAATCGATCTCAATTCAGCTTTATACACTTTGCAGTAATCAAGGAGATGAACGAACATGCTCACTTCTCTTATCAGAGCATAAAATCGTTATGGTGCTATCAAGATTCTCTAGTTCCTCAACTAGTGACTAAATTATCTTTGAGTGACTTCTCTAAAATATTTCCACTGGCCAAAAATTCGATAGCCTAGCGATTGCATAGGATGCTTTTATTTGCCGAAGATGTCCAATGGACTAAGGTGACACATAATCTCTATAGCACGACTAGCTGCCTAATTTTCGGGTTGGGTTATGCAACTACAAGCAGCAACTCAAGGGGCTATAAGTGTTCTTGAGTTCCTTTCACTTTTCTTAAATCTATCTTCACACTACGCTACATAAATTTATGTACAAACTATAAGATTACATTTGTATAGGCTACAGAGATATAACACACAACTTAACTTAACTCCATCGTCACTGGAATAACAAATGTGACAGTGCCACTTATCATTACGCACTCGAATCTCGGTTCCGTCCCCCAATTGTATACCGCAAACACAACACTTAAAACAATCGATGTGATAGAATAGGCGTAGACTTTCGATAATCATGGCGGCTTCACGTCCTACAAATAAATCTTTTTTTAATCATCTTTTTTTCCAGTCATTCAGGCTCAATTGGCCTATTATGACATCCCTTCCCAGGCGTACACTCTCAGTCCCGGAATCTGTTTGTTCTTCTAATGAAGTTCAAGATATCCGGTACTCTCAAGGTCGTTAATTGGCCCTCAAATAGGAATTGTGAGCCGAAATAGTGCAGTCTATGGGAAGACTGCAGCTCTTGAGAAAGTGTGCGGCTCTGTGCGCCGCACACTTTCTCAAGAGCTGCAGTAGGGGTGGTGCGCATAGCTCCTACTATACCAAGACAAACAAGTCTTTGAAGGCGGTTTAAAGGGTTCCCTCCAATTCCGCTCATTGTTCTAGGCCACCAAATGAATGCGGCTGATCACTGTAACGTATAGCCAGTACACGCGTCTAGGTTTCAAGCCCCATGATTTACCAATGACTGTTTGCATTTAATGTATGTTGCATGCCAGTAAATGTTGCATGCTTTGTTGCATTTCTCTTTTATATGTTTTTTCCATATGTGACATTAATCTTGCTGACATGCTCCACTTTTGATGAAGGAAAAGTTTCAATGCCAATGGAACACCTGGAAATCAAATACTGAAATTTGGTGTTCCAGATTGCGCATTGTACGCGCCAGCCATTGTGACCACATGAACGTGATCATATTTAAACATTATTGTCAAAAAAATGTCCAACTCTATAATAAACACCCTTAATGTAAGCAAACCCTAGATGTATGTCACAATTCAGTCCAAATTTCACTGACTTTCAAATTACTGTGAAATGTGTCCGTCCATTACCGATTTTGAGCCTTCATCAAGCCATAATACTGCAATCGAGAATTAAATATCGGTGGTGGACTATAATATCCGGTAGAATTCTTCTACCAGAAAAGTGGGGATCCTCCTCCATTTCTTTCAAAATAATGTTCTACAGTAATGTGTGCAAAAGAGAGCTTAGCTGTGATAATTTTTAATGGGTGTATCGTAGCCATTATCAAGGTTCAACTCAACATACCAATCGAGTACGGTCGAAATGACTGTCCAAAAACGTTACAGTGAATATCTCTTCTGTCTAAATTTTAGGGTATATTCGATTACAATTTCTGATACTTGAGGAACATTAAGTAGGTTTCCATCTGGTGCTGAAAAGTCGGTTGTCCGAAGCTTAATTGAAGAAACTGTGTGAATATTACACATAACAGTTTGAAATAGGTAGATTGGGTAAAATTCAATCAAACATACTCAGGATTGAGACCCATAAGCATTACAAAATGTGATATATTAACTCAAAACAGATTTGCTCTATATCAATATGGCTCAACTATACAGTAATCTCAACCCGATTCAGGTTTATTGAATGGCAACCAGTTAGATTGCTTAAGAACTGATACGGTACGCCAATATATGCTAAGCTACCTCTTTGCGGTGTCATCTAGTGGCTCCGTTAAAAATTCCTGTCTCAATGAATGGGTTCAACTCTGACACATAGGAACACGAGCCTATCATAGCGAATTAATACCAGCATATCTCCGCACCAGCATGAATTATCTTGTTCGTGGTTGTCCACTTAAACGTAATGGTTGCATTATTACGGCCATTGGATAAGCCAATATTCACATATATATTATATTGGTTCTCATACATTGCAATTATTGTGAAATATTAAAGCATAGTGAAAAGACTTGATCAGTCATTGCGGTCAGTGAAGGTGGACTATATCCTCCTTGGTATTTGTTTTTTTTTCGGTTTTTACAGACCATTGTTGGCCCGTACCGAGTCAACAATCTGACTTAAACGGTTTCGATCACGAGCCAGATCTTCATACTGTTGCAAGCAACCTGAAGATACCAGATCGCTCTCTATACGCTGAGGAGCCATCGTCGCCGACAGCGACCTCTTCGCCTACCGAAAGGTGGCTCTTCCTTCAAAGATCGCTGTATCATTCGTTTCGGATCAGCACGCAGAACGTGACCGAGCCAGCGTTCTTGCTGTCCTTTGATTTCATGCACGATATCAGGAATTTAATTGTTCTCTCGAATGTAAGAAGCCATCTCTTGTACTCATCCGTGAAGGTCCAACTCTCATATCCATACATGACAACGGGTCTGATCAACACTCTGTACAGTTTCAGCTTATCCGCATTTGCAACATATTTTGATTTCAGCAGTGGACGTAGAGGATACAAAGCCCGATTGCCAGCGGCAAGGCGGACCTCGATATCCTCTCCCACACTATTATCGTGAGTGATGAGAGATCCAAGATACTTGAATCTCATCACTCCTTCAAACGTGTGGATACCACTACTGAAATCAATTGCGTCTTGGTCTCTAAAACCAGAGATTAGATATTTGGTTTTGGACTCGTTGATTTCGAGACCAATGGAAGCTGAACACTGTTCCAGTGGATCAAGTATCTCTTTCACTCCGTTGCCATTTAATCCAATCACACAGATATCATCTGCATATGCAAGAAGTTGATTGGATTGTCGGAATAAGATGTTGTCCTGAGGTGTTTCACTTTTACGAAGGATGTATTCCAACATGAGATTAAAAAGTATCGGGGACAGCGCATCTCGTTGTCGAACACCAGAAGTAATTGCAAAAATTCTCGATAGCCTGTTCTCAACTTTGACACAGCATTGTGAGTGCGTTACTGTTATTTTACACAGCTGTAAGTGTTTTTTCGGTATTCGTAAATATTCAAGCGCATACCATAGTCTCTCTCGATTGATCGAGTCTTAGGCTTGCTTGAAGTTTAGGAATACCTGGTGTACATCGCGAGATGTTTCATAGTACATGGGAAGAATCATCCGCAGCGAAAAAACTTGATCAGTGAGTGGCCGGTTTGAACGAAATCCTCCTTGGTAGTCACCGACAATTTCCTCCGCCAGGGGAGTAATTCTTCCCAAGAGTATGTAAGACATTAACTTATATTGGGTCTAACGCGGTCACTTTCCATTCTTGAGGCATAACTTCATTTGGCCGTACTATTCGAACAAGGTTGAAAAGACAGATCCACAAAGTTAGCCCTCCGAATATCAAGAGCTCTGAATTAATGCAATCAACTCCTCGTGATCGATTTTCTTTCATCTCTGCATGGCCATTGTGAATTTCTGATAGGATGGATCCTCAATGTATCGTATGCATGTATCGAGTACCGCATAGACGTTATCACAGAGGTTTTCATCCTGGTCCCAAATGTCAGTTGACCGAGATCTTAAGGTATGGTGCAATTCGGTGATTCCTTCAAAGAAACCACGCGAATTGTGCTCATTGCTGAGTTGTTGTACTCTTAAGAACTTAGCCTTCCACCATTCGCGCTTCTTCAGTCTACAAATGCGTTTAGCTGTCCTCCTAGCAAGAACTGCATTATTTTTTCTTGCAATTGTAAACCGAGTCTGCGCTTCATTGTGGGCTATATTACGTTGCTCAACAGCAAGACGACACTCCTCATCAAACCATCATTTTTAAACTTAGTTTTCACTATACCGAGAGTGTGCTGGGCAGCATCGACAACCGAGGTTTTCAATACTTCCCAGAAACTGTTCACATCATCAGATTGGTAATTGGATCGTAAAATGCTATTACTGACAAGATCTTGATATTTTCATTGCGTTTCTTCATTTATCAGACCTTCACAAGAGAATCACGTTTTATATTTTCCTGTCCTCCTTGACATGTACGAAAATTTCCATCGTAGCTTTGCAGTGACCAGATTATGATCACTGCCTACGAATTTAGTTGACGACCGATACGATCTCACATCTTGGACAATCCGAGCCCGGTCTCTTGAAATCAACACATGGTCAATTTAGCTTCGGGATGTTTTATGTGGATGTGTCTATGTTGCCAAATGGATGTATTTATGGGTGTTATTGCACGTCCCTCAATCTCGTATCTGGGTACTTAAGCGGGGGGTCTTTGTTACTTTGGCGGTATTCAATTTTTTTTTGCTTCTTGAAATTTTTAATAGTAATTGGTTTTTACGGATGCGGCTCGTCATAGCCCATCGATCCAACTAGATTTATTCGCCTCTTATACGACAATCTCTGGATACTTTTGGTGGTATTCTTTGGGTCTTATGTTTGGTTCGAAATATTTACGAAGCATGGCTGCCCCTCCTTGGTATAGTGCATCCTCTTTGGTATAGTCACCGATAATTTCCTTTCTCAACGTAGTGATTCTTCTCTTAATAATTTACAACAGTGACTGGTAGGCTGAGCAAAGGAGACCAATACTAACATAATTCGAAGAGATTGGGTATGACGTAGCCATTATCCATTTTTTGAGCTTTTGTCATATCAATATAATTATGTAGATCGAAAACACAGTTCAACCTAGGTGCAATAAACTACTGTCTGCAATTTAGAGTTGATGAAAGTCTCTCTCTTAGGTTTAATTCAGGTTGCATAAATCACCACCGTTTAGAAATCATACACTGTGACTTCGTACGTTTCGGTTAACTACACCGTGTGCTTTTCCACATTTTTTGAGGACTCAAGCAAGCTTTCGTATTAGATTACAAAATGTTTCCAAACCAGTGGTCGTGTTATGTACTCGTAACTATAAACTTAAAATACAAAACCTTTTATTTAACAATATGATTCATTTCGGCATCATGCTGCGTCATCATGGAACTAATCGGCGAAAACAATCCATTCACATCCTGCAATTATATTTTGTACAAAACAATTTTTTAAATTACTATACCAAATCTGCATAACGCGCGCGATTCACATCGCTTAGCATCGTCAATACAAAAAAAAATTATTAATCAAACCCTTCACATCGTATATATACCATCATTGACTCCCATCGAATCAAACCAAAATTAAAAATCATTTCCCGTTTTGTTACACTTCAAAAAACAAAATCAAATTACCAATTACCATTCCATGTCGATTTGGTCGGTCTCTCCCGATTATTTTGCCAGACATCCATGTACCGAGTGACATTATATGTATGTACAAACTCGCAATGAATAGTTCGCACCAGGATGCCGCCATCGCCTCGATATATAGACTCGTATATGTGTGTACAACTCGTATGTATACATATCCTTCACTTATATACTAGAGTGGGCTGCTGTTCCTCATGAATATATGTACATGGTTGTGTTGTTGTTGGTAAGATCATATTCATACATACAATAAAAGGACAATAAACAATTTTGAAGGAACAGAAAAGGGTAAGTAGTGTAAAGTAGACACATAAAATATTAAATATTTATAACCCCTTGTTACGAGCGTTTTTTATTTTGTCGAGGAACCCCTTTTATATATGTAAAATCGACTCGATATACTCGTATGTACAATATCATCCCCTAAAACTAAAAATTGGGAATCTTTTATCGTTTATTAGTGTTTATGTTTATGTATCCACGGATTATCGCCACGTGCAATAAAATTTTTAAATTTCTCTGATCCTTTTGTGTGTGTGGCCCTGCATACGTATATATGATGCAATAATGTTCCTTAAGGAGCACTAACTGGGGTATAATCAGCATTTAATATGTAGATAGGAGATGTGTTGCTCGGTACGATGTTCGATGTCAGAAAAAAAGGTGAGAGATTTGATTATGCTAATCATCAACGCTTTTGGTGATGTATATATTGATGTAATCTGACATATTGTGTAATTGGAACACCTCCCCTGCTCCTTTTATCCTACATGGTTGATGTTTGGTTTCGAATTTGTAAATTTTGATTGATTTTGTTGTAATTGGTTTTATTTTCTTATTGCACACATATGTACGTACACAAATAACGAAAGACATGTGTGTCTTGTTGTCAAAAAATGTTGAGTACACAAAAAGGGGGTTGAAAACAGCGAGGGTTGAATATATGGAACAAGATTAGTAATTACAAAGATCAAACAATGGTTGGTTTATTTATTGTACAAGTTATGTCTCATTTTGATTGATCTTATCGTGCTTTTTGTTTGTTTAAAATTTAGATTTGTTTGACTAAACAAAACGCTTGTTTACATACAAATAATTATTAATTAGAAATATGCAAATTAATCTTTGATGATTTATTGCTGGATCACCCCATGTAGCTGCTCATTTATTGGTACAATAATTAACACTGAACACACTTTTATAGTTTGATTGATCAAACTTCAATGTTGCGCAATGCATCGTGTCTACATCTCAATCCCATTTCGAATTGACACATTATTCGTATGTAGGGGTACACTGTCCCATCCGGTTTATAATATCCCATTACCTTAACTTCTCAACTGCAGTATATATTCAGCTTGGTATAGTAATAGGCTTAGCAGGCATAAATCTTAAACGTGACTACACGTCTCCGATGAATAGTTAATTAAACTCATCAAATCGAGTTAGGAAATAAATAAAAATAATCAATGTCAAACTGGGATCAAGATCTTATATTTGTGCCGTCAATCTGTGTTATATGAAACAGATCAATAGGACTTATAGATCGTGATGGAAACCACCTGGGGGACTTTCTGTCAAAATTAAATCCATATATAATATGGAAGCCTTTGATTTTTATGGAAGCCTTTGATTTCTTTTCTTTTCTACTTACCATCGATTAATATACTTTATCTACAAATCACTAGCTCTCCCGATGCTAAATTATGCATCCGTTGTTTGGTGGCCCGTGGTTAAAGTTAAATCTTCAATTGGAAAACTTAATTGTTTGCAAAATTTAACTTGTCGAGATGTAACTGGAGCCATGGTTTTAACTCCGCTACTAGCTATGGAACTCATTCTATCCTTACCCCAGTTACATTCCTTCATTTTAGGTACAGCTGGTTCGGCTGCCTCTCGCTTGAGGAGTGTTGGGGCGTGGAATGGTCTTGGCACTACTTCAGGCCATAGATCAATTCTTAATGAATTTATACGAACTATGCAGAAATCGACATGGTTATTGATAGCCATTTAATTTCCACAGATCTTTTGAGGTGTTGTATCCATCAAGGGATAAGTGGTTTTCGCCAGACTTGCTCAAACAGTTGTCCGAATCACTTATATTCTTTTCAGATGGCTCTGTCTCTGAACAGGGCACTGCGGCTTTGGTTACTACTGTCGATCGCATGATTTGAGATACTCAGGTAGTTTGGGAATCTACTGTACTATTCATCAAGCGGAATTAATTGCGATTACTCACTGCGTATTTCAGCTCTAAGTCTCGTTGCCGACGGCAAAGAGATTATATTTTGTACGGACAGTAAAACTGAACCTCCTTGGTTCTAGCAACAAGGTAACGGGCATGTGGGTTCCAGCCCATTGTGACATTGAAGGCAACGAAATTGCAGATTGCTTGGCTAATACTGGTTCTCGCTTACATTGTGTGGGTCCTGAACCAGCTGCACCACTATATGTCTTCACATAGTGAAGAATACAATTAAAATCGCTGCCCTATCGAATCTAAAGCTTACGTGGTCAGCCACACCAACTTGTCGCAAGGCGAAATACTTTGTCAAAGGGCCTAACCCGAAGTAACCAATTACGTTCTTTCATGGAATAAGGACAACTTGAGGAAATTGGTTTCTATACTTACTGGTCATGGCCGTTTCAAAAGCCACCTTCATCGAATGGAGCTCTCCAGTGATGCCGTATGTGACGATTGCCTTGAAGATATTGATGATAGCTTACACTTTATCAGCAGCTGTCCGGCTTTCGATCGCATTAGATCCCTTGTGTTCAACTTCAGGAATTTTTCTGTAAATTTACTGTCTTCTCTGCCCTGGTCCAAACTGCTCCAGTTTGCTAAGGTTGCAGAGCGCATCTGTGCGCTTTGATGGAATCCAAGGTTTGCGCCATTGGCCCTCTGTGGCATTAAGTGCGGAACTTCTAAGGGTTCCAGTCATATTTAATAATAAATACCATCGAATCGTTTCTGACCTTTAGAAATGTTCATCGCGATCCCTTAAAGATAAATCACACAGTTGATTGTTATAATTTAAAATCTTGATATTCAGACAGGTAACTTTCTCGGTCTGTCTCTTCATTTAAGTACGTCCGGAGAATTGAAACTTGGCATGTTATGCACAATCTTCAAAACGAATGGCTGCTCTCTTTTGCCCAGCATACTTGTTACTGTTGTATTCTTTAATTTTGAGAATAATCACTTCTCTGTGGGGTACGGAAAAAAATATCTTTAACAACCAAGGAGAATTGTCACCTTGGTTTTTGATCAAATCACAATATAGTGATCGACAACTCAACAGGAATTTAACATAAATTTTGTATTACGACAATATTGAACTATAATCCTTTTCAAGTACCAATGTCACGATAAGAATAATGTCCTTTTGCTCACAGGTATCTAATTTATAACCTGTAACCTAATCAATCAATATTGGTTTACCCAATGGTCTTTAAATGTAACCATTACATTTAAGTGGGCAACCAGTCGTTTTAAAGCACCCAGGTCCATAAAGCCACTAGAAACCATGAACAACATTACTCTTATGCAGATGCGGAGGCATTCTTTGCCAAATTCGAAATCATATGCTTTTGATGCTCTGGCAGTTGCAAGCATTCGCTAAGAACGGAGCAACCAGATGACACCGCAAAGAGGTAACCTATGTATGTTAGCGTAACTTATCAGCTCTTAAGCCATCTATGTAACCGATTAATCACTCAATAAACCTGAATTGAAGCTATTCGCTTCCACACGGGTCTATTTATCAGACTTTATATTTCATACGATTATGTTACTGTTATACTAATGCAATAAATCTTTAGTCACCTTGGTAGAAAACTAATCACCAGCCTTAAAGTGAATGTTGTCTAGAAAGTATTGAAAACCTCAATTGTCGATGCCGCGTTTAAAATTTTCGATGAAATCAATTGCAGAGAGTATAAGAGAGAGACTTTCATCAGTTTTTTTTGTTAACTGACCAAAAGACCTCATGTGTTCGGGTGCATAGACAGCGAATTTAAATTTCATGAGCATTTATCTGAGCCCCATTGACTTTCTGTAGAGCTTACTTGTACCCATCTATGTGCGACTTACAGATAGGAAGTTCTAAGGGATCTTGAACAAGAATGGTTTTTATCTTGATTAGTACGACAAAACCACTGTTTAGCTTCCGTTATGATTTATGCCATTCAGTTTCTGTTCCAGATTTTTTCGTCTAAGTTGGATTGATATTTTTTTGTTAGTCTTCCATGCTAGTATGCTTTCACTGATCGCTCAAGTAAGTATATAAAGTCACTGAACCTATATTAGGAAATGAACCGATGTTACCTTGATGGTGACCTTGAATATAGAATCAACTCAATTTGGCTCCGCAAAATTGTCTTTCTCTAAACGTCAAATAATTGTTTGACTGTCATTTCGTTTCAGATGTGTTTTACAGATTATTACACTGCCTTCCAAAGTGCACCAAAATTAGGTGATGCAGATGAAATTCTGTTCTCTGTACAGACGACTCACTTCGTCGATGTGAATAGCTTTCGTCACCATCCAAATAGGTTAATGATGTAAATGAACTAGCGCTTGTATTCTTGCTACGTTGTCGAGTTATTTTCGAAACATATTACAAATTGTAACGTGCTCTCCTCAGTAGCTCGGTTGTGGCTTGGGTAGACAATACAAAAATAACTTACGTTGGGCGCCAGTCTACCAGCACGTGTGTCCGGCTTTGCTCTGGGTATGAAAGAGTGGCTTTGGGCGGGATTCCTACTACTTCCACAAAAAAACCACCTCGCAAACTCGATGAAAATCAATCCGTTGTCTTGAAATCAAGGGAAAGTGTAGGATTGGAAAATAAGGGAAGAGAAGAGAAAATCGGGAAGGGGGACGGACAAGGAAAACGCACCTGTATATCGCTGTCGTGTTTCCGCTGCAGCTGAATAATCATGCACGCGTCTCCGATGGCGAACCACTCCACGTCGCAATGACACAATTGATCCAAAATGTTTCTCGTTTTTTTTTAATTTGCAATTATATGATCACACCAAACAAAAATATTAATTACTGTTTATGATTATTTTTAACACCATCAAAACACGAAAGAAAATACACTGTTTCAAAACATTACAAATATCTATTTTTTTATTAACATTTTCACGGTTTTTTCTTAAAAGTTTTTTTTAGCTTGAGTTTGGATGCGGTTATCTTTCCACCGTCAAACTCTTAATCATTCCCTTTTCTGTCTTTTCTTTTTTTCGACCGTCACCTTTGATGGTCCAACTACCATAATCGATTCTCCATGGTGGCTAAATTTGCTCGACCGACATACCCTGTAGCGCCACAATACTTATTCCAATTATTTTGGTTATGTCCTGCCCTTAACTACCCAGGATTGCTGTCTTATCTAACTGTTTAGGCCTACCATCAAATATACCATTAGTATCTATAAGTGATGCCACAGAAATAAAATAGCTGTTTCTCCGGATAATTTTCATCGCTGTTGGTGATTAATTTCTTTTCCAAATGATTTTCGCTGATCATGTTTCAAGATGATGTATTCCAATTTCTCTTATGGTAAGACAACCTGAAATTCTCTTAATAGACTGCGTATGTTATTTTGTATAGGTAAATGACTCAATAACGTATAATCGAGCTGGCAGTTAAAATAAAGCGGGCAAACTTTTACCCGAGGCTCGTCAGCTTTAATTCGAAAGAAAAGCTCCTACTGCCTCAAAAAGAAAAGCTTCATTTACGTACATTTACTCAGTTAGTCTCAGACCTGTATTTTATGTTATGAGGCTTTTATGACTTCCAAATTATAATTGGAATACAAGTCCATCTTCAATGTTATATAAGACAGCTCCTGCTAGGAAGTACTTCAGTTGGTCTAATATATGACCAAATTTACTGCAAAAGAATTATTATAAGAGACTTAACTGATTGAACTAGGTTGCCTGTTTTTGTGGTTCTTGATGTGGTTTGCCTTTCCGACCAGTTTCCATAGTCAAGTCAAAATAATTTTTGGTTTGATGGTAAACATGATGTTCGACCAATTTTAAGCTTCCCTTTTAGAACGTTTAAAGTATGGAAGCCCAGCAGGATAAGCCAATGGTATAATATATTACTTTCTTTCTCTTCCATTATTTTACCCTGTCTATAGGCAGTTTGCGGATAAGATCAGACAAATCCACATCTCCCTTTCATTCGATCCTAATTTGCACCTATTTTTCTTTTCGGGTTGCCTATGTTAGGCGATAAGTCTCAGGTCTCCTTCCTGTTCGGCTGAAATGTCCAATAGTATTCGTGAAAAAAAGTTAGTTTATCCTTGTCACATATACTAACCACTTACAACCTAATCGAGCCCCTGATTTTATGGTGTTGAGTCACTCGGAGCTAATATTTAGCTGACTATAGCCATTAATATTCAACAAAGTTACCAGACACGATTCATAATTATAACACTAGAGTTTGCCATAACAAAACAAATGATAGCATTTGAAAAGTCTTTTAAGTGTTAAAGCACTGATAATTGTTCGTCATTTAACAATCATACATGCCATAAGTACATCAAATATTTTAAGTTGTTGAATAGGTTAGGAGTGGCTTATTTTCATACCTACCCAAATAATAGAAGTGAGAATCTGGCAGTTCTGGAGTAGATGAAAATAAGCCAAGTTTCTAGTTATACATATATGAAGTAGTTGCGACAGTATCAAAAAGGTGTCTCAAACGAAGACAGAACGTTGAGAAACAAAATCTAAAACGAAGAAGTAATGTAAAGAAATGTGCCAAATTTTAAACAACCTGAGTGAGTGTTTTGGGCGCCTCAACACCTAATCATAACTTTGAAAAGGTGATATACGCCTTCGAACGTTGGGACTATACTAATTAGTTCACTAAACTTTGCAGGAATAACTGGCGGCAGTCATTGGATTTGGCCATCTTCCATTCAGTACACATATTTATTCAGTCCAGTATTTATACACCTCTGTTCGTGCTTTGTATAGGATGTAACGATTTAAAAAAAACATTACTTGGATTAAACCCATATAGTGTAACTCAAGTTATAAGGTTAAACGTTCCAAAGCTATAAAACAAAAACTTCAAATTTAATTCTGCCTGAAATCTAGTAATACAATCTATTGGGGTTTTCGAAGCTTTTCTTCTTGAATTTGTTTTTGGACTTGTTGATTTTGACAACAACGGCATCTGAATACTGTTCTAGTGTATCAAGTATCATCACACAAACCATGCGTCACTGCATTGTGACTTCTTTACGTCATTTTACAAAGATGGTCGTTTGATTTGATTATTCTTTATCAGTTAAAGGAATCTGCCAGTGACTGACCAATTTGGACAGAATCTTCTTGGTTACCGATAATTTCCTAGAAAGAATTTTCCCTAGATAATGTACAACAGAAGTATACCAATATTAGATCCATATTCTGATGAAATAGTAAAATATCTTCTCTTGGTAGTCATAGTTTCAATCAGATTCCATCCAACGACGATACGAATCATTGTGAATAAACATTACATCTATACTTTCCATTTAACAACCAATTTTTCAAATCATGCATGTTCAAAAGAATTTACAATATATAAAATTAAATTGAACAACAAATTAGATTTCGTAATTTATTCTTCAGCTTGCATCAATATATATACATCCCTATCCATATCTAACGACACACACCAGACCGAAACCGTATATATATCGTATATAAATACAAGGAAATTCGAAATAAAATCCTATATAATGCCATGCATCAATACAGTCTCTCCAAATAATCGAGTTAGTTACCAAACAAAATAAAAAATGTCACCAACACCGCACAATATATAATGTATATTCTGTATGTATGTTCTCGAGTATTTATTTCGTTCATCCACCTCCAAAAAGCTAAATGTTGCAAAAAAAATCTAAATTTTCTATTCATCTGATTATATTCTCTAGACCAAAATATAATTTACATAATATATATATATATATATATATATATATATATATATATATATATATATATATATATATATATATATATATATATATATATATATATATATAATGTACCAAGTTTTTAACCCACTATACACATCTTTTTATGGTGAGTATTTATTTGATCGTTTTCGTATATTCACCCTTCGACTCTGTTTTGTTTTCTTGTATATAGTTTTACCATTTTCATTTGAGACAATAACATGTACATACCATATATATATCCAACTTGACTATTGAATTGCATGTCATGCGCCCCTTATCAAAACTTTTTCCCAACCGATTGTGTATACAGTATGTATAGCTATTATTATTTATATTTCTCTTAATAGACTGCGTATGTTATTTTGTATAGGTAAATGACTCAATAACGTATAATCGAGCTGGCAGTTAAAATAAAGCGGGCAAACTTTTACCCGAGGCTCGTCAGCTTTAATTCGAAAGAAAAGCTCCTACTGCCTCAAAAAGAAAAGCTTCATTTACGTACATTTACTCAGTTAGTCTCAGACCTGTATTTTATGTTATGAGGCTTTTATGACTTCCAAATTATAATTGGAATACAAGTCCATCTTCAATGTTATATAAGACAGCTCCTGCTAGGAAGTACTTCAGTTGGTCTAATATATGACCAAATTTACTGCAAAAGAATTATTATAAGAGACTTAACTGATTGAACTAGGTTGCCTGTTTTTGTGGTTCTTGATGTGGTTTGCCTTTCCGACCAGTTTCCATAGTCAAGTCAAAATAATTTTTGGTTTGATGGTAAACATGATGTTCGACCAATTTTAAGCTTCCCTTTTAGAACGTTTAAAGTATGGAAGCCCAGCAGGATAAGCCAATGGTATAATATATTACTTTCTTTCTCTTCCATTATTTTACCCTGTCTATAGGCAGTTTGCGGATAAGATCAGACAAATCCACATCTCCCTTTCATTCGATCCTAATTTGCACCTATTTTTCTTTTCGGGTTGCCTATGTTAGGCGATAAGTCTCAGGTCTCCTTCCTGTTCGGCTGAAATGTCCAATAGTATTCGTGAAAAAAAGTTAGTTTATCCTTGTCACATATACTAACCACTTACAACCTAATCGAGCCCCTGATTTTATGGTGTTGAGTCACTCGGAGCTAATATTTAGCTGACTATAGCCATTAATATTCAACAAAGTTACCAGACACGATTCATAATTATAACACTAGAGTTTGCCATAACAAAACAAATGATAGCATTTGAAAAGTCTTTTAAGTGTTAAAGCACTGATAATTGTTCGTCATTTAACAATCATACATGCCATAAGTACATCAAATATTTTAAGTTGTTGAATAGGTTAGGAGTGGCTTATTTTCATACCTACCCAAATAATAGAAGTGAGAATCTGGCAGTTCTGGAGTAGATGAAAATAAGCCAAGTTTCTAGTTATACATATATGAAGTAGTTGCGACAGTATCAAAAAGGTGTCTCAAACGAAGACAGAACGTTGAGAAACAAAATCTAAAACGAAGAAGTAATGTAAAGAAATGTGCCAAATTTTAAACAACCTGAGTGAGTGTTTTGGGCGCCTCAACACCTAATCATAACTTTGAAAAGGTGATATACGCCTTCGAACGTTGGGACTATACTAATTAGTTCACTAAACTTTGCAGGAATAACTGGCGGCAGTCATTGGATTTGGCCATCTTCCATTCAGTACACATATTTATTCAGTCCAGTATTTATACACCTCTGTTCGTGCTTTGTATAGGATGTAACGATTTAAAAAAAACATTACTTGGATTAAACCCATATAGTGTAACTCAAGTTATAAGGTTAAACGTTCCAAAGCTATAAAACAAAAACTTCAAATTTAATTCTGCCTGAAATCTAGTAATACAATCTATTGGGGTTTTCGAAGCTTTTCTTCTTGAATTTGTTTTTGGACTTGTTGATTTTGACAACAACGGCATCTGAATACTGTTCTAGTGTATCAAGTATCATCACACAAACCATGCGTCACTGCATTGTGACTTCTTTACGTCATTTTACAAAGATGGTCGTTTGATTTGATTATTCTTTATCAGTTAAAGGAATCTGCCAGTGACTGACCAATTTGGACAGAATCTTCTTGGTTACCGATAATTTCCTAGAAAGAATTTTCCCTAGATAATGTACAACAGAAGTATACCAATATTAGATCCATATTCTGATGAAATAGTAAAATATCTTCTCTTGGTAGTCATAGTTTCAATCAGATTCCATCCAACGACGATACGAATCATTGTGAATAAACATTACATCTATACTTTCCATTTAACAACCAATTTTTCAAATCATGCATGTTCAAAAGAATTTACAATATATAAAATTAAATTGAACAACAAATTAGATTTCGTAATTTATTCTTCAGCTTGCATCAATATATATACATCCCTATCCATATCTAACGACACACACCAGACCGAAACCGTATATATATCGTATATAAATACAAGGAAATTCGAAATAAAATCCTATATAATGCCATGCATCAATACAGTCTCTCCAAATAATCGAGTTAGTTACCAAACAAAATAAAAAATGTCACCAACACCGCACAATATATAATGTATATTCTGTATGTATGTTCTCGAGTATTTATTTCGTTCATCCACCTCCAAAAAGCTAAATGTTGCAAAAAAAATCTAAATTTTCTATTCATCTGATTATATTCTCTAGACCAAAATATAATTTACATAATATATATATATATATATATATATATATATATATATATATATATATATATATATATATATATATATATATATATATATATATATATAATGTACCAAGTTTTTAACCCACTATACACATCTTTTTATGGTGAGTATTTATTTGATCGTTTTCGTATATTCACCCTTCGACTCTGTTTTGTTTTCTTGTATATAGTTTTACCATTTTCATTTGAGACAATAACATGTACATACCATATATATATCCAACTTGACTATTGAATTGCATGTCATGCGCCCCTTATCAAAACTTTTTCCCAACCGATTGTGTATACAGTATGTATAGCTATTATTATTTATATTATGTTCGCCAAAACAAGATGAAAATCTGTAAAATGAGAAAATTTCTCATTATAGTCGATTTCATCGGGATTCTCTTCTATTTATATTCATATGATATGGGAGACATGCGCGCACAGTGTTTTTCATAAAATTAAATTAAATGTTTCTCAACGATATTAAATTAAAAATAATATATTTTAATTAAGAAATAAAAGCGAAAAACTGATGAAAATATAATATTGCGGGAGATGATGTACACTTATATAGTGTAGTGCGAGAACGAGAGACAAAGAGAGCGGATTGATGAGGGGAAACTATTTTCCTTTTTATGTTGCTTCCTTGCATTACATATTTTATCTCCTGACCGACACGACACCAACACGGAAAACAAACCAAATACAAAAAAAAAGAGATTTTCACTGCTGTTGTTGTTGTTGTGTGCTAAACGAGATTTCGATGTTTTTCTCGGTTTTATCATTTCTTCAGTTATCATTGAGATTTTATTCTGAGCAAACCTCTGAATTCTAATTTAAGTTTCGTGTTTTTCGTGTCAAAAAAAAAAATTAAAAATAAAAATTAAAAAATAAATTAAATTATATAAATTGGAAATAAATAATAATTTATATATGAACAAATTAAAACAAAATATTAATTATTTTAATTCTTATAATTTTTCCAATTTTCCGTGCTTTATAATTTTTTGCCAAACTCTCTTCTACATCGTAACACTTGATAGGACCGTTTAAGAAAGCTTTTCTTGAATAAACATTGCAAAGTGTTTTTTCCTTTTATTCAGTTACGAAATAGAAACCAAAAATGTGAATGTGTATGTGTGTGTGTGTATTGTTTTTATTTATATGTATAGTTAAAAGTTAATATTTGTCGAATTGTTCGTGGTTTTTCACCGTAAAATATACAAAAAAAATATAAAAGGTGAAATGTCAATTATAAGTGATATAAAAGTGAAATTAAATATTTTGTGAAAATCATAATTTTTAAACGTGGTTGTGTATGTGTATAGAACTCCTCTATCCGCACAGTGTTTTTTTTGCTTTACAAACGGAAAATTTTCGTCTTATCGATTGGAAAAATTTTCGTTTTTTTTTTCATTATATACATACACCAGGCTGCAAAAAAAAAAGAATTTATTTGGTTCGGGATATATATTATGTGTATATTTTCGAGCAGACAGACAACACCAAAAGCACAAGAAAAAGCACCAAAAATATAGTATACATATATGTAATAATAATAAAACGGAAAATTGGGAAAAATTTTCATAAAATATTCATTATTTGTTTACATTTTTCGTATATCATGACGTCGTGTGTGTATTGTTGGTTTTTCCATGTATGTGTATTTTCCAAAACAAATTTTATTTGCACGGCCAAAATATAACCAAACACACAAAAAAAGAAAATGGAAAATGACAGACAATGAGTGTGCGTGTTAATTTAATATTTTTCTCTTTTTGTATATAGAACACACATCTATATACATGCCAATGGAGTGTGTATTGGTATTTTGGCGATTTTTGTTTTATTTTCATCCAATTTTTCCATTTTATGAAAAGTCATGGATCTTTCTGCGTTCGAAAAGTTCAATGTGATTTATACATCTTTAAAATGATGGTTAAATTTTCACTCACACACTGTATACGAGTACATACACATAAATGCGAGGATTTTCTTGTTTTTCCTCATTGTATATTTGTTGGTTATGTAATGACTGCAGAAATTTTGCCAAAATATAAATTACATGATTATATAGTGTGTGGTTTTAGTTCTTGTGGTTGAAATGAAATCTGTGTGTTGTTGGTAATCAATTTTTGGTTAGAACACGTGATTTGGCTTTAATCTGAGATTAAAATTTTCCTATGTATCGACTTTTCACAACAGATGGATCAAATGGCTCAAAACTATAAGAGTTTGACGTTTGCGATGTATACATCCAGTAAGGTGTTTTTGAAATCATTTCAGACCAAGGGGTCAGAAAAAATATAAAATCCCAAATTGTCCCCAAAAACCAGTTTGAGTTTACGATTCTTTTTAAAATAAAATGCAAACCATTTGTATGGTCGTTCATAAGTCTAGCACGGTCACTTCATTCGATTGATCAGACGATGATACTTGGTCACCCAATTTGTCAGAAATGGCCTCTATCTCAGTACCAATGATCAAAAATTTAACGTAGCCCCATAAAATGCCCGATAAATCAGCTCGACCATTTCTGGATATAACACGTTCTTATGTGTTATATGTCACACCATCTTGTTAGAAACACATATTATTAATGTCTTACTATATATGACATTTCATCCAACATTCCCAGAGCCTAATCGGAGATCGTACGTCGCTCCATAAGCTCTTGTGGCTTAAGTTCTTGAGTTAACTGGATTTTATAAGGTTACAAGCCAAAATTCATTCGCATAGTTCGCCAAACTATTGACTGAACGAAGTCAAATTATTGAGAAAGCTGTGGAAACGACTGTATATGTTTGTTTGTGAGGGACTCTTGAACGGCTTCAATATTCTTGGCGCTTCGACCAACCCGTTGTCCCACTGGTACGAATACATCTAGCAGCGAATATTTAGACTCTAATTTTTTCACAAGGCTATGAATTGCTTGTCTACTGGGACGATAATTACCACCACAATTTGGAGTTAATGTTCTTGAAGCTACAATGGCTGAGTCGGAATTTTTAAAGAAAATTCTATTTGCTCGTAAACGTTGTTTATTTCTCTATACTTCTTCATGATACAAATGGTGTCTTAACTATGTAAATGTTTGATACTGACTGTTTGGTTATTTTCTCTCAGGCCAAAATGGGTAACCCGTTAGCACCAAGACACGTTCTTTATTGATTGTTTGAATAACTTTCCATAATAATCTATGGCTTAAAGGCTGTAAACAGCCCTTAACACGTCTTAACTGAGACTTTACAAACCAATACGACATTGAAGATGAGTCAGCACAACGAATGCTTTTATACAGACAAAAGCTTTTTACACACCATCGCTTTTTATGCCATCCGGAGCATGTTAATTTTTGGCCAATGGCTAGAACTGAATGAAATCCTAAACTTTTATTTTTGAGCTTTATACCAAGCTCAAGCTTTGTAGTTAGTTCTTGAGAGAACCAATTCTAAAATTTTATCGGTGAAAATAACTGGATTATCACGATTCTATGTTGAATGTTTGCTGGAAAAGGGAACATGGTCCAAAATAATTCTATTTATGGGTTTTGCCATATACTTATTCCAAATCCCGTTGCATGAAGCTAAACATGTCGCTTAAACATGACCTTATGAAAGTTTTTTTAATAAATGCTGTGCTATGTTGTAATTGCCACAGATTTATGTACACTTCCACCAATATTGCTTTTGTCCGAATCCATCCAATGTTTCGTATACATGCAATTAAACGAAAATTTTGATTGCAGATGATGAAATAGTAGCTCAATGCCACGGAAGGTTGGCTCACAAGTCACAAATACACAATCGGGAACCGAACACAAAATACCGAATGGCAGGGCTATCACAGCACTTGCTCTGCCAACGAGGGTGACAAAAATGTGTCTGCCCATCTCATCATTTCATGTGCACTCTTCTCATCATCACTTATCGACACACAAATTAGTTTCAAAAATGATGCGTCGAGCAATTTTGAGGACTCAGCTTTACAACATACAAACTGTAAGTTGTATTCGATAGATACTTGCTTTTATACCGACCACAGACTGACTAGGACCACGGGGTAGATCATCTCCGAACATATCGTTTTGATTTCACTGAGGTTGTTGAATCACAGAAGGCAGTTAAAGCACTTCAAAATTTATGTTCTGGTTCTACAACATCGTTATTATAACTCGATACACTTTTACTGATTCCTAACGGTTAAGGTTAGACAGTTAACTACTCATGAGACAGCTCACTTGGTGCAGGTTTATGTAGAGTTTTTCAGCCAGACTTTTCGGAATTCATTATATGGTGATTTTATAATTGTGTCTCTCTGGCCAGTACATAATAATTATTTACTCCTTTCAACGAATAATTGGGTAGATACAAATCAGTTGAAAGAAACTGGTAGAAATGTCATGATAATGTTGTCATTATGTAAATTAATTATTTAAGTAATCAGATATGGCTAATCCAAACTTCAAATGGATATCAGTTCCGAGCACTCCAGGATCATTAACTTAGTAAATCCACATTTAAACGTATATTTGGTCCGAAATGTTCTGTGATGTAAGACGACATATCATACCAGAATTGCAAGCCCTAGACACAACCCATCATCGAACCGCGTTATGCTTATATACGTACCTAATTCCCAGTGAAACAACCAAATATATATATTGAAATCAAATAGCAAATCAGGTTGACAGTTAACACTCGTAAGTCACATTAATTTTTGGATTTTATAAATTTATTATATATTTGGTTTGATCCAAGTCGAAAATCCTGATCCCAATATATAATATACCAAATCTAAATAACACGAGAAATATGTATTAAAATCATCGAACCCAAAATAAAAATGAACCATCACATGGAATAAAAGACAAACCTAATAACTTCCAATCTACCTGCGTGTACCAACAACCTATATATATATGTACTATCTCTAGATAAGGCACCCAAAAAGATTGATATCTAATGAAAAATAAAAACAAAATTCTTACCTTCATCATTATCACCAACCATCAACGTTATCAGTCAACTGCAAACAAACGAAACGAGAAAAACACAAAAAAAAAAAAAAAAATTCCATTCCAATCAAAATATTTCCATTTTAAATTTTTCCATTTTCCAATCTACCTCTCCGAAATTAATTTCAAATTTTAGTGTATATAACACGCGTGTATATAACACGAATGACGGATGAATAGGTCTTGTGTGTATATATGTGGGTGAACGTGTGTGTGTGTGAGGATACATATTGTCAAGAATAAATTTTATTTAGAGTTTAAAATGGAAAAAATGATAATACTTTGCAAAGTGCGAAGACGACGGGAAGAAGAAGAAGACGACGAAGAAACGTATATATCTTTAAATTGTCCGAATTTTCTCGTTTTATTTGATTTCTAAGAATACCCCGAGTACAGTATACATACATATACAATAAAGAAAAACATTGATAAGACAAATAAAAATTTATATTTAGCACACCAGAGAAGCAAAAAAAAAAAAACAAAAACTTGGAAAATGATAACAGCAATACGAAGAAAATTAGAAATTAAATTTTCATTTTCGTGTATTGGAAAATTGGGATGTTTACCGAGTGTATATAGAAAGTTTTAATGTTGGCGTCTGGAATTTTTTATTTCGCTTTTCTTTTTTTTTTTTGTTTTTAAATTTGAAAATTGCTGTATAGTAGAGATGGAGAAAATGTGACAAGAATTTCCAAATGGAACGAAATTAAATTAAATGTCTGTATTTTTTTTGGGGAAACAAAAATGTTGGAAATGAAATATGCTTCTGTTGTACTTATAACCTACTGATTGATATATACTCCGCGTATATATCGATTTTGTACTCGATGAGGATTTCTTTGGGTACAGGGTGGCCCTTAATTCAAACACGAAAAAAATATTTTTTAAAATCGGTTTGTTCCACGCTGTTCGATTTGATCTTTCAAGTCTAGGATAGTATCTGGATAGCAAAAAACTCGTTTATCATGGCTTAGCAACATTATTGTTTAAATATGATTCCGGCCTTGTGGCCGCTACGGGTATACAAGGTGGAATCTGGAACAACATTTTTCACCAACTTTTCGTAACATTGACGGCCAAACTATTCGAATGTTGACTTCCAGGTGTTCAATTGTCTCTGGTTTATCGAAATAGCCAAGTGACTTTACATAACCACAAAAGAAATCATCCAATGGGGTTAATCATACAATCGTGATGGCCAATTAATTGAGCCATTACGCTAAATAGTTCTTCCATTAAAAGCTTCTTTGAGTAAATCTATTGAAAACCTGGTTTAGTGCTATGGAATCACATGTCAGCAGGATTAATGTCAGTCTTATCATGTCCCCAAATCGCTCACCATTGACAGTAACATTCTGAACATCATTGTCTTTGAAGACATATGAACCAATGGTTTGGCCAGCCCGTAAAGCTCACCAAACAGTAATTTCCTGTTGATGTAATGGTGTTTCGGGAAGCTCGGGTGCTTCATCCCATTCGCCGAATATGATAGCCGTTTGGCTTTAATTCCTGCGCACAAGTTGAATCCTTAAAGCTTTTAAGTCAAGACCCTTTCGTAAAATCGTCTATAAATTGGAAGGACACAACCATAGCTGCGAACGGTGACAGATTGATTGATTTGGACCTTATCTCATACTTTTTGTACATCGACTAGAACTCCTTCAGTTCGCACTGTTAGGCGTCTCACGGGATGCACATTATTATTAAGAGTAAATAATATATTATTATTCGAATTAGCTCCTCTGAAGATATTTTGTACGATTATGTACGATTATAAAATGGTCGAAGTGCACGATAAGTACAGAACCATTATTTTGATAAAAAATTTCACCAATTCACAGGCGTTGCTCTGATGTAAGTCTATCCATACCAAACTAGAATGTCAAACCGAACTCAATAGAAAGCAATTGTCAGTTGTTAAATGAGTTTTCAAATAAATCAGTGTTGCCACTCAAAGGTATGAACCTCTAAAACAACATACTTACTTACATGATTCAATTCGTTTAATCAATATGATCGATTCTTTATCGGGCCAATTGAACTTATGCTAAAGTAAAAAAAAAAATATTCATCCAAGAAAAAAACAATATTCATCTGGTAATACTGACTTCATCTCTTAAACTATTGAAGTTATGAACGATCGATGGATTATGAAGGAGGTCATTTTGATTCGATATCATGCTCACTATCTACTCACAAAACTACAAGACCATCCGTATGTTGATATCTGTGCATTGGCCCATATGTAGTATGTATATGGCCCAACTATATTATATTGATAGTTCCCATGAACCACGAGGGTCGTAATCGATTCAACATACGACTAGTCTTGTACTTTTGCTCGTTGCCAGTGGACTTGATATCCATTCGACCTCATATGTGAACCATCATACCTCCAATCAATAACAATTACTTTTGGAATCGTGGGATAACTTCACATACTTTTCTCTTAGTATAAGAAATGATTAAAACAGTTGGAGATAAAATCGTCTTAAACGAGTTACTTAATCGCATAAACGATATGGCAGTTTAATGATGATGCTTGAGTTGAAATGGGAGCGATAAGTGCTTTTCTTTTGTTAAAAGTTTCCAGTCAAATGTTGACTAGTAACGAATTATTATCGAATAATTTATTAAAGATTTGATGTTTAACCATATACTAATGCATATGTCATGGAACTTACTTAAGATCATATAGATTATGATTTGGGAATATTTTTTCCAAGATTTCATTTCAGTAACCAAAGGATGTAGTAACATTTCCCATTGAAGCGTTGAATCAATGAGGACACGATGCAACATTTATACAAAACGCAGTCACTCGTTGTGGATGCATTGAATTCGTCATCACTACGTGTGAACTTTCTGAGCCTCAAATGCTTCCATTGTGCTTGTTGACATAGCCTATCCAAAAAACTTTGTTGGAAAACATGATGTCCGGTAAAAAACAAATGCTCACCTACTTCCAATCGTTTGCTGCAGCTTATGCACTAATTGAACTTTGTACGCCTTTGTACTGAGGTCTTTACTAAAATTTCTTAACACCAAATTGCGTAAAAAGTTTAATTTTTGAGCACAATGACGATTTTATGTAAATGGTTTTGAATTGATGTTGTAGTTCAAACGGATTTTTTATGAAAATGGTAACTGACAGTCGATATACCTGTAACTATATCTCTTATATTTTTGGCATGCAGTACAACTCTAACATCCATGTTCATTTGTTAAATGGAAGAACTGATGTTATTTAGAGGAAGGACTCTAATACTTTTCAAACGCTTCAACGGTGCATTGAAGCTCGAAGAGCAGCTTAAATGAGTCTCGACTATAGAAATTGTTCAAGTACCTAGAAGTCGCTTTAGCTTCACGATATAATGAACGGTTCTTTGAAGTCAGGAATAACCTTGCTCACTGGAGGAAGCATACAAAGGCAACAGGAGAGTTCCTGTTGCCTTTGTATGCTTGTATACTAAGTCTAGAACTGGAACGATGTCTCATTAACTCCAAGGAATGTTTTCAAATGTCTATCTTCATATCCCGTAATAAGTGTTCGACTAATTACAAATACGTAGAAACTTTCTGTGTAACCTCCAAAGAAAACTGACATCAAATTCACAATTACTGAACCATTTTAGTTGGCACTAACCGCGATCGGAAATAAAAAATCTGACAAAATTCCTGAAGGCAAATGAAGCTTCAGGAGGAGACAGTCGAGAAGAAAATAATATTTGTGGTTATAACGTAAGATTTATCAAAAGACATACATTGCCAAAAAGCGGAATATGTTTTCATCCAGTGTAATTCAAACGAAACAGTCAAGTTTGATATCTTATCCTAATTCAAGATTGTGGCGTTCTTGAGCAACTCCAACAAAATACAATTAAATTATCTCACGCCACAATTAATTAATAAAAAATATTTCGAGTTAAGTTCTTGTAATTCACTAGTACTGTCGCGACAGAAACATATATATATACGAATCGCACAGTATGAACATCAAGTCCGGTTGGTAGCATATGCCTGATGAGATGGATTTGATCTTTTCGATCACACGGTCAGGTCATTCAATGACGTCATCATCATCAGATCGAAACCGGCCTAGTGGATTACAAGATACAAGGAACAACTCAGATTTAAAATTACTTCGAAATTTACATAAAGCTATGAATTCCATCACGTCGGGGTCACCAATGAAGCATGTAGCTTTGCTGTAAATTGAATGTGCGATGTACTTCGAGTTGTTTGCTTGTTCTTGTAAATTCACTAGGCCGGTTTCGATCTGATGTTGATGACGTCATTTAATGACCGTGTGATCGAAAAGATCAAATCCATCTCATCAGGCATATGCTACCGGACTTGATTGTTTATACTGTGCGATTCGTATATATATGTTTATGTCGCGACAGTACTAGTGAATTATAAGAACTTAACTCGAAATATTTTTATTAATTAATTGTGGCGTGAGATAATTTTAATTGTATTTTTTGGAGTTGCTCAAGAACGCCACAAGACACTTGACGTGGTTACGATCTGGGAATTTTCTCACCAAAAAAAGAATAAATAGTCAAAAAGTTAAAAATAATTCGCCTCGTAAATTTGACTAAGGTGAGAGTAGTCCGCTCTGATGACTCCCTTTGGAGACTTTAACTGAGATGAAAAATACAAAATGTTCAACAATTCAAGATATGAGCCTATAGATTCGATTCATTTGACTATGGAATAACAAATACCAAGATTGATAGAAACGGTTATGAAAGTCTTAAAACAAGTTCAACAAAAAGCTCCACCAATAAAACCAATTCTTGTAATGTAGTTTTATAAGACATACCAGCTCTGTAAACATGTTGCATGTAACTGAGTGGTGACATGAATAAAATATCTTTTTTTATAAAGCTGTCAACAATTCATTCCAGAGCTTTCAGGAAAGATGAAGCCAGTTTGTTCCCACCCCAAAGAATTGAAAAATTGCAAATATCAGCAATAAATTTAGTAGATGATCAGTAATTAGAGGAACCCCAAACTGAATTTTAGGTTTCAACATGTCTGTTGTGATTATACTTTTGTAGGAACAACGCTCCGTTTAGAGAACTAGAAGGGAAGCTAAGTACCGATAAATTATATTTAAACAGGAAAGTGGGCAGGAAACAGTATATGCTCGTCTCATCGATAAAGTTACTGTACCATTAGGTAAATTAAGTGCTCAAGTCTATACAGTTTTGAAATTTTGGACAAGATCTTAATTGACTACCGACAACTGGATGACTTTTAAATTCATTACAGACTTACGTCACAAATTCCTAGAACTGGCGCCCGTTTAAGATCGAAGTCCCAAAAAGATTTAGTTTCACGACTGGAATATTCATATCCTTTTAAGAGCAAATTGAAGGTGGAGAATTATGAGGTAACGTTACCATTCTGATTGATTACAGATTCTATGCAATAGAAAAGTACACAATATCTGGAAACAGGAAAAGCTTGGTTAAGTCACTTGTATCAAAAGCTTTTTTTTTTAATTTAGCAAGAAGTGGTCCACGTTGTACCACTATTACATTTTATATGTAGATTTATTGAGTGCTCTGAGAACCACAGCACACCCTAAGACAGAAAAAATGGTACCCTCGCGACAGAGCAAGTAATGTGCTTGTTCTATCGAACCTAGGTATTGAGTACGATATACTTGTAAGATATTTTCTAATCTCAATTATTTAATTCTAGATCATAAACAATAAAGATTATTATATAAGCTTTAAAGTTCATAATTTCCCAATTTATATGTTTTTAATAAACTCACAATATGAGTCATTTATAATCGTACAAAATAATGCCAAATTCATTCCACCTGTATATAGTTTCTTATGTACATACACAAGCAGAACGAAAATTGCCATAATTATTTCTAATTTCATCGGAAAAACAAAAACCGAAAGAAAATTACTGTATGCTTTATATATGAATTAATCAATAATTTATTTAATTTATTCAATTAAATAATGTGCACGTATGTAACAGAGGTATGTATGTACATATAAATTTCATTTTCTTCCAATACATCTTAATCAGATGACTTCATAATACTCTCAGGTAGAACAAAAACCTATTAATTGATTATGTGTGTTGTATACGACACACTCACACGTATGTAAAACCTAAATTAGAAGTGTTAATTAATAAATTATAAAATATGTTAATTTATGGTACAACAGTTAGTGGCAGTATATAAGAAGTCGAATAAGAAATGCGATATGACAGTTGATTTTCGAAATCATATAATTAAACGATATTATGGCACGCGATATATTTGGTTCCCTATATCTATCATCCCTAATCAGGAAAAACACTGTATACAAGCTTTTCCCATTTATGTATATAGTTTATGTAACCATCAACTTACCTTTTATATAAAATGTACATCAAAATGAGTTTATGTTCTCTTTAACTTTTTGATTGAACAAAGATTTTGTACTTTATAAAAGTCAATTGAGTTATTTTGTTAGGAAAGTTGTTTGAAGCTTTTATTCAATTTCGAAATACTGTACAATACTGAAAAAGCTCAATATATTTATTTGAGTTAAATGTCAACGAGTTCACGAGTACATTGAAATATGATGAGGATGGGAGTTTAAATTTCTTGAGTACACAGTATGTATACAGTTGCGGAGGTAATTGATGTAACAACAAATCAAAATGGAAAATTATATGTAATTTTCTAATAATTTTCAGTTATTATTATTTAACAAATATAAACAGGAAGTTAACAAAAAAACAGAAAATCCTCATACATTTTTATATTTTATTTCGAACCTCGCTACCCCTCTTATCTCACCCCATCGCATATAATTGGCTGAAAGCTTTTTTCATTTCTAGTCTATTGTGTGCTGTTTGCTTATTGTTTTACAGAAAATGCTCATTTCCTTTTCGTTTTCGCTATTTTGTATTTTTTTTTGTATATAAACGAAATTAGTTAGAAAATTGTTGTAACTTTTCTCCAAGTTTTGCCATGATGGAACATTTACTTAGAACAAATCTATTTGTGTTTATGGAGAATGTTTTTTATTAATTTTAATAACGGGCAGAAAATTATAACGTAGACTAATGAAAAACACGTGCCGAATAGATAACCTGTTTATAATTTTAGTCCCTTCTTACATCTTAGGTCATCGGAAGATGGTTCCAAATAATTTATTAACTGTAACTATGATTGAACTTCTTTGATTCACATCACGAATTTGTCCGACATTTTAAAGCCAGCAGAGTGAAGCTTGATCAGTAAAAAATTGTCATGCCGGTCCAAAGGTGAGAACGTTTAGGATCATAAATAAACCACACCCCATAACACTGCGTCTGGTCAAAGATTCAACCGCTAGAAATCCAAAAACATGAAACAATCATGGTAAGGTAGAAGGATATCATCATTAGGTCGAAATGATGAAAGACAGGTTCTACGAAACTGTCAAGAAGTTAGAGTCTTCAGCTGTCGATTTCTTGCACTTGATTTCTCTACTTGTTCTCCAATTTGTCAGTTGGTCAATAGTATAATCATACCAAACGTTTTGTCCTCTGGTCTGATTCTACTGGCCCAAACTCATTTCGACCTATAAGTCAGTCATAAACTTTCCAGAAAGTTTTTGAAATATTTGAAGACATATTTATTAGAGATTATATTTTATTCTGATAACCATTTAATGATGTCAGACCTGGAAGGTCGTATGAAACTGCACAACTTGTTTTATTCGTGAAGCTTTTGACAGCACTGGTTTCAATACTATCATTACCTTTTGTACAAATTTTGGTGTTGACGGCCCATAATTATGTGAATCAAATCAATACTCAGATCTGGGGTTCTTCAAATTTTTTATTTCGGTTTAAGTCACCAAGGGCTGTTTTCAGAGTGAAGTGTTCTCACCTTTTCTATGGATTTTTTAGACTGATCAAATATTCTTTTAACAGTTTCCTGATAACACTGGAATATATTTTACGAACATATTCTGAACGCTTTATTCATATTAGAGACCTAGTGCCTAAAAAAGGGTCTTCTAAACCTTATAAGCCTGAATTAGTTGTTTTTACTCAACGCAAAAATGTCAACAGTTTAAACTCTTTTCGGTGAGAAAATTCCCCGATCCGTCCACATCACGCATCTTGAGCTAGTACAAGATAGCACATTATTCTAAATGAAGCATTTAGACTGTTAAATCACAAAAAAGATTACCACTTTTGGACAATGTAGATGTTTTGAGAAATTTTGGAGTGTAGCCAATAAAATTATGTTCTTCATTTATAGGTCCCTAGTGTTGCCACTTTTATCACTTTTTCAAGTGTTTGGTTGCTCTGCTACTAGCGCTACGAGCTGTCTTAAGTATATTGGTGCATGGAATAAATTTGAATAAGTTCTGAGGCATAGACAAGTATAAATAATAACTCGTCTTTGCCTAAAATGGTTATGATCCATGATCCTATATATATATATATATATATATATATATATATATATATATATATATATATATATATATATATATATATGTATATATATATATATATATATATATATATATATATATATATATATATATATATCCCACTGTCTATCATCTTAAAATCTTAAAATTTATTATCTATGCGCTCTGATCAACATGATTGTAACCTTTCATGTATGTCTGGTTTGCATTGCTGGCCAAACATTTAAGGTTATTTTACTTTTCTTTGAACATAACGGCCCTTTTCGTTTTACTATTCGTTTCAAATAAATTCCAAGGGGTCTTGTTAACGTTACTTGGCTGATGTGAATTCTCTGATAATCATTACCAACAAAGTCTTTCAAACTATCGTAAACCTTGTTACCCTACACATAGTACCATTAAAAATTTACTTACCCGCTTAAGATTAAAAGATAACTCATATTTACATCTTTGATAGACTATTAAAAGCTTTAAGTTGTTTATTAATTTAATGACTTAAGGGTATTGGGACAATTTACGGATACCATCTTGTAGTTGAATAATACTAAGCTTAAGTTTAAAACTTGGTCGGCTTATGACACTCAAACAAACCTCTTGCTTGTAATCGCACAAAAGAGTTATGAAATAATTAATAATTAAAAGCTCTCTATTTCACCTGTCAAATTTATTTGCCCGAAAATTGGAGCTTTCTATCTACTAATATTTTTACTTCTCTTATCTTGACTATAATCGAACTTTTCACAAACAAAAAGCTTTAAGCTTTTTGTTTTTCGTTCCGCGTTTTTTACCAAACCTGCTAAAATAATCGAGTCGCACTATTTAACTACCCAATTTGTAGGACTGAACAAACTCATTTGTATACATTAAATGTATAGCGGTGATGTATTAATACGAGTTATTGTTCTAATTTAAAGTTAATTTTCATCACAAAACATAACAAAAATTGTTAAAATTATAATTTCCCTGTTATAATTTCCCACTAGCAATTTTTCACATTTTCCACATTTTTCAAAACTATATGTACAATTTATTAATTTATATACAACAACAATATTTTTTGTGCTTGAACAATTTTCTTCCTTTTGTTGTGTTCTGGCTCGGCTCTCATCAACACAATGCACAAAAATTTTTACAAATGAGATAAAAATTTGTCGTTTAAAATTGTTATTTTATTTCATTCAACACTAAAAATTGTTTTATATAATAATAATAATATTTAAATTTTTATGTATAAATGTGTTAATTTAATAATAAAATACATAATATAATTTTTAGTTATAATATAATTTAATTTGTTTGTTTTATATTTTTTCACAGTTAAAGTGGTAAAAAAATTAACACAAAATATAAAAAAAAATTATCACAAAATATTTAAATATACATATTAAATAACATATAATAAAAACAAAAAAATTTTTTATATAAAAAAATTATTATAAATAGTTATGACGTCATGAGACCAACATTTAATAGTCAATTTTGGATATTAATATTCTTTTATACAATTTTATTATGTAAGTATTAAATTTTTATCAATTATAAATAATATATTATATTTTTTATTTAAAAATTAAAAAGCTACTGGAGTGGTTGTAATTCCTATATAAGGAAGCTTTTTTTCATATATACTCTACAAGTACAAAAAGCTAGACTTCAATTCGATCAAAACTTAAATAATAGAATTTATATAGTTGACGGCTTTATATCAGCAATAAGTAATATCAAATGGCATCTAAAATACTGCAAGCTTTAGTAAAAAAAATGAGCTTAAAAACTTTTGTTTGATCAATACAAAAACAAAGCGATACTTAATGCTTGTATACACTTACTTTTTGTACACTTATATTTTACACTTGGATTTTATCTGGCTCTATCTAATAAACTAAAAAATTCCCCATTTTTAAGCTCACAATATTTAAAAGTTACAAACACTCTTTACAAATAAATAGTTATGAGTTTCGTTTAAGAAGAACTAAATATTTAAATTCAAATATTTAAACTTTAAAAAAGTTTGAATGTTAAAAAAAATGTTTTTTACTCCAAAAGCTTTCTAAGCTCAAAAGCTTTTTAATATTAAGCAGTACTTTCATCAAGCAGACTAAAAACTGTCCATTTAAAGTTCACAATAAATCGTTTCATTATTACTTCATATTGTGTTGAGCTTTTTTATTTATAACATATAATTTAAAAGCTTTGGCATTTTTAAATTGATCGATTACGTTATTTAATATTTATAAACAGTTCAAATGTTTTTCAAAAGATTTAAAATATGAGCTTTTACTATTTAAAAATAATTAAGGCAGGTTTTATCAAATATTTCAACTAGTAATATGAAAGAAAACTTTTACCTAGTACTTTATAGAACTTATTAAGAACTGAAAAAAAATAAACAAAGGAAGATAAAACGTATTTTTAGCTCTTTGAGCTTTCTCGATATGTCATAATCAGTCAGAAAATGGAGAATCTTCAGTACCTGAGCCAATCTTTTAGCATTATTTGATATTTTTTATGCATATTCTAGGAACATTCTATACAAACCTGGAATCTGAAAAAGACGCCTTGTCAAATTTTTTTGGCACTCATTCCAGACATATCGGTTTTAGATTTCTAGAAACTTTTGTCATCTTATTTACATTCTTCATCCTTATGGATGCATAGACTTTCTAAACCATATAGCAGCTTTTAGAACGATTTCATGAAATTTTTTTATCAGTTATAAAATTAATATTGAATTATTTATTTTAAAATTAAAAAGCTTGTAGAATTGTTTTAGGTCCTATAAAAGTGAGCTTTCTCCAAACAAATTCTTGAAGTACAAAAAGATTTATAATAATTTGAACTTTTAATTTTCTTGTTGGTTCACAAAGAACATTATATGTTGTAATATTCTTAAACTCAAAAAGCTTTGTTAAAAATTTTTACTAAAGAGACGCATGAAATTTGAGACAAAGTAAAAACAATTTAAAAGCTTGATACGTTTACTCGATCAAAAATAAAAACAATACAATTTATAGTTAGAAGCTTGTAATGCAATCAAGTACTCAATTGTTGATAATAGCTTCAATAAAAATGAGCTTAAAAGCCTTTATTTGATCAATACAACAGCAAATCGATGTTCACTTTTACACTGGCCTTTTATATTTTATTTTATCAGATACCATCTAATAAACTTTAAAATTGGCGATTTTTAACCTCATAATATTTGAAATTTGTCCATTGCCATTTAAAAATCTCCTTTTATAAAGAAAGCTTTTATCAAGCATTTCAATAAGTATTATAAAAGAGTACTTTTACCAAGGCATCCGTTTGTTAAGCGTAAGCCAATTTCATAAAAGTACTTATTAAAAACTGATAAATCCAAACAAAGGAAGGTAAAATGAATGTGCCACTCGACATTTCAAATAGAAAACAGAGATAAGAGCCAAGCTTTATGTATCGTTTGATATTTTTTAGCATATTCTCTAGGAATGTTCTATACATACCAATGAAGTTCTGAAATGGATGCCTTATCAAATTTTTGTAATTGTTTAATGAATATTGTGAATTTTTTTGTCCCTCCGCCTTCATTGTTTTATTGAAACTGGCAGGTTGCATCTATATATATCGGATTCGGTTGTTGGTTTTTCCCTGAAAAATTATAATCCTTACCACATGATTTGTATTACTTTAGTCAATCAAATATAATTATTCAAGGAAATAACTCAATGGGATTTTAAACGATTGAGTGGTCCCTTTACGCTACGGTCGATTTAACTGACGATTTCTGTATAATCGTATGCCTCTTTTACTTAAAAAAAATCATTTGAATTGCAGTTTGGATTTTTCGTGATGATATTACGGTATTGGATGCCTTTTTCAACTTGGTTGGTTATTGTAATTCCTCACTGAATTACTTCTAGCTTTCTCTACAAGTATTTTTAAGCTTTAAAGCACACACTTCACCAATGAACAGTATGTTATTGTTAAAAAGAGTCGGTATACTCTGGCTCGTTTTTGGTCAAACTATAGGCTAAGGCTAGTAATAAAATTGGTTAAAAACTGGTACTTCAAGTAAACCCGATTTTACAATACAAATTAATTAATGCAAAAGCTTTATATTTTTTAATATTGAGCTTTCATTGATTTTTGGACAAATTTGATAAAAAGCTTAAAACAATATTAAAAGACATTTTTCTTTGCGACTCAATCAATTGGAATTTTGAAAAGCTCGCCGTTGGCTTGAAGCTTTTCGTCATTTAAATTTTGAGCTTTTTACTTTTGAATGAGTAAAATTAAGTTTTGTTGACAGACTTGTTAGTTGTATGTGTAAAAATAGAACTTTGAAAAAGAAAAAGCTTTCAACTCATCCAAACGCAATGGTGATCCAAGTCGTTAAAAAAGCTCTCGCTCAATTTTTCTGCCATATATAGCCAATTTAAACGGTATCCCATTGAATAATGTACCTCGACAAGTATACAATTCATAATATACCTCAATTTTTTACAAAGAGCAATTAATTTTAAATACCCTTTGTAATCTGCTTCCATAACATTGTCAAAACACATATGTATACCTATATATAGCTGTACACAAGTACATACAAACAATCCACTTAACCATTTAAAAGAAATTTTCACATTTCCCTGATTTTAAGGAAAAGCAAATATCTGCCAAGTACATAAATTCATAAAACAAACATTCAAATGTCAACCTCAACATCAACCAACCATCCCTTAATAATTGTATTCGAACAAAATATTTTATTTTTTTATATTTTTCCAAATAGAAAATATCGGAGGGTGGTTTCTATGGGTAAATTCTTCATACATAATATTATATAGAAGCAGTACAATCGAAAAATTTATGTATAGAATAGACGAAATCCAAATATCATAAGTTAGTGTAGCAACCAGCAAGAAGAAAAAATGTCACCCAAGAATATATGTATGTACTCCTGTTTTATAGGCAACGATAATTTTTGGTGTTTTGGTGGGTGTTGCGAAAATACCGACTTTTCGTAATTCGCGATATACACATATTTTATATTTAACAACATTAAATTTCGCGTTCGCCATACATATATACAATATAAATATAAATAAAAATGTTACAAATAAATTATGATTTTCGGCTTTTGGTTGTTGTAAAAAAAAAAATTAAATAAGAAATAAATAAATATGTTTATTTCTTACACTTAATTTTTTTTTTCAGTTCAAATTTATAGTCGCTAACTTTTTATGCAAAAATGGAGATAAATTTAAATATAAAGTTTAGATAAATGTGGGTTCGAAAATATATAAAACGATTGTTGGGTGGGGTGAGTGAGCTTTCTCCATACATATTGACGTTTTGGGATGCTTTGGTGGTACTTATTCAAGTCATTGTTACGTAATTGGCAATTTAAGATCAAACAGCTCGACTAGGTAAAGAAGTGGCTTATAGTACACTAGTTTAAACACTGGGTACCTTGAGACCACAACAATGATTAGATCTGTATTAGCAGCTCATCACTGATGGAAATCTAAAACAGGCCGCGTTGAGGTTCCGCGCTAGTAAAATTACTCACTAATAACTCGCCAAATCTCGTGTTCTAAGTGTTCAACCGTCCTAGGTTTATCGAAGTGACGAGTGTCGTAAACTATCCACAAAGAAAATGTTCGAATGGAGAGACAAATTAACAGGACCGTTACGTGAAATTAATCTTTCATAAAATCTTTTTTGCTATAAATTAATTATATCCCGAGCTGTGTGACATGTGGCGCCGTCCTGTTGGAGCCACATATCAATAGAGTTTATGCCAGCCAATTACGCTTCAAAAATAAAAGTTAGAAATCATGTCACTAAGCCACTCATAATTGACTGTAACATTCCGTCCGCCGTCGGTTTTGAAGATATATGATGTACCATTGATTCCACCTGTGATTTTCTCCGGATGTCATGATGTTTGGCATTTAATCAAAAACAAAGCATCGATGAATGAAATTTTTGTTTGGAAATGCCCACCGTCAGATGGCTTAAATTCTTGTACAAGTTTAATTTTATAGCATGTTAACCAATATCCTTATATATAAAATCTCCCATAACGTAGATGGGCACATCTCCAGTACTGTTAAATTTTAATCTTTAGTGACAAATGGGAAAATCGTTTGTTTGGTACGCACTTTCCGACGTCTTACTGTATGCGTATTTTCTTTAAGATTGCATTCATGGTTCTGATGGAAGATTATATCGACCGTAAAAGGAACGTAATGCATGATGAATTTGGGGAACAGAACGATTATCTTGTTAAAAAAATCAACAGTTTGGAAGCGTAACTCTAGTGTGAGTCTATTCATCATGACAAAGCAAATGTCAATTGCCAAATTGTTCAACTGTCAAAATCAGCTCTCTCCATAAGTATTGACGTTGGATGCTTTGGTAATGCTTATTCAAGTCACTGTTGCGTAATTAGAAATATAAGATCAAAATGCTCGACTAGATGACTTAGAAGCTCACAGTACACTACTTAAACACCGGGTACCACGTTGCAATCACAATAATGGCTACATTTGTATCAGCAACCAAACGCTGATGGAAATCAAAATCTGGCCGCGTCCTAGTTTCATTCACCGTCGTATCTCGTTAATAACTCGCTGAATATTGTATTCTAAGTGTTCAATCGTCCCAGGTTTATCGACGTAGACAGGAGACTAAATATATTCGGAAGAAAATAATCGAATGGATCACTAGTGACCATTTAACAGGACTATTACGTGAAATAAGTCTTTCATTAAATGTACCTCACGCGCTGTGTGGCATGTGGCACCAACCTGTTAAAGCCACATATTTACACCAGCCAATTGCGGCATAAGAAAAAATAAGAAATTGTTCAGCGTTGACTGTATCAATCGGCCCACCGTCATTTTTGAAGACATATGAACCAATGATTCTGCTGGTCCATAAAGCGCTCCTAACAATGAATTTCTCTGGATTTCGGCAAAGCTTTATAGATTATCTTCCCTCTGAATCCGACAACTCATACCGATAGTGTACCAATTCAACCAACAGATAGCTCATCGCTGAATAAAAATGCAGCCATTGGTCGTAAACCGAGATCCTTTTATAAAAACGTTCATAAAGTGATTGTACACACCTCCAGTTGCTGAAAATGACGTCTAGATCATTGATTTACGTCTTCCTAAACACTACGCTTTACAGCGTCTATCGCGTGTACCGAACGTTGTTTGACAACTGACTTAATCATTTCGATTATACGTGGTTTGAAAACGATCCACAGTTAACCGAATTAACTGCTCTGATGGATGATTATGATGACCGTAAACGAGATGAATCTGATAAAAAATTTCAACAACTTACAAGCTTTGCTCCGACATGAACATATTCAATATGAAATGACAAATCAAACTAAAGATAAAACAAACATCAGATGTAAAATCAGTTGTTTAACAAAACAGTGTTGCCAATTTGAAGATGTGAACGTCTAAAAAACTCATTTCAGTGCCCACACTTTATCGTTAAGATTCTACTTGACTGTGCACTTATTGAAGGCCAGCTCTTTCTGAGGAATCAAGTAGTTTTGTGTCTAATAAAGTTCGTTGCATCCAAATGATTTAGTAGATAAAGCTTGGAGCCAGAGAACAGCTCTTGCTTACGGAACCACGTTAACTCCGAATGAGTTGGGAGTGCATCATCTGTTATGTGTTGTAGAGTAATTATGTTTGTCAAGTTGTGAAATAAAATATTCCAACATATAACAAAAAGCACACGGCACAGTCATTTTTTGAAGATGTGAATTGAGTTCTGGAGTTCACGTTGAAGAATATAAGGAATAAGAGTAAGGTCAGTCTCATTTCCAACATTCACAACTTCGCAGGTATACAGTGTCTTACACGACCCGATAATTATAAGGACACATCTACAATTGAATGAACACATTGAGTTCTATTTGACTGGTTGTTGTTTATGCTGGAATAGAAGTAGATTATCTGTCGATAAAACACATTCTGTGTTAATTTTGTGGGGTGAACGAAACGATCAGACATTTGATTTGAATGATGCACCATTGTCTCTGATAATATATTGTTTGGTAGGCCTGAGGTCTTGAACAACGATTTAAGACCTTGCATTGTCGATTATGTCGTCATAATTTGATGACAATTTGATGACAATTGGATCAGGTACATCACACTGAAGATCGAACCAAAAAAAATGTCAATAATCTGTCACAGTCTCGTCGATTATGGTCAACCGATCAAAGTGTTTGGTCGTCGACAAAGACCACACTAGGCACTTTTTGCTTCCTTGAGTGTAAACATAATCTTGGTTTTCCTATATCACGTCTAGATCGTCTTTCAGAGTATCTAATTTTTGCTACTAGACAGACGGAAATTGTTGTAGATTAGTCGTTTAAATAGTTCGCCATCACCAGGCGGTCTCGAGTATACGATTGACTAATAATTAACATGCAGGGATAGCACAATGGTTCGAACGTTCTCATTTGAGACGCGGCTAGGGACGTTTACGACCTTTATTATAAACAAGTACATTGTTAATTTTTTCTAAATAGGACTAACCTATGCCAGATTTTATGGGGTATGTTACAAATTTTAACTGATGAGTGAGAGATGAGTGAGCATTTCAATATTCAGATTATCTGGGTCCTCGGCCACTCTGACGTCGAGGGTAACTGCAGAGCAGACGACCTAGCTTGGCAAAGGTACAACTCTTCAGCTGAAACCTGAAAGGACCAATGTGGGGTGGCCTACAGCGGAGCTCAGACTGGCTTTGAGGAAAAGGGCAGAAGCTTTAGCACTGGAGAGGTGATCTCACACCCTCACATGCGAGAGAGCCAGACAAATGTGGTCCAGGCAGGATTTGAATCGCTCCAGGACCTTAATCTCTCTGGAGAGGAGAGATTTAAGAAGGATAGTAAGAATATTAACGAGACACTGCCTTTTTGGTGAACATGCGAAAAGGCTGGGTGTAGAAATAAATGACTTCTTTAGAATCTGCTTGGACGAGGAGGAGGAAGAGACGCTTGTTCACTTCCTGTGCTCTTCTCCTGCACTGTCACTAAGAAGAAATTTGGACAAACTTTAACCTAACAAAAGAACATCCCGCTATTTTCCCAGTAAAATGAAAATTGATATAGAACAGAACTGGATCGGTTACGATCAAAACAGTTATTAAAGATGATATAGCGCTTCACTTGCCACAGTTTAGCGCGGAGCATAATAAAACATCTGAGAGTACCACTGCTAAATAATAAGTCGAATCTCAAGAAGAATGAGAAAGAAAATAAACCACGTGGTACGGCTACAAATAATGAGTCAGGATACGAATAATGAGTCAGGTTCCTCTCACTTGTCAACTTTATGTCTATTACTCTGCATTCATCGCAGAATTGGTGTGCAATTGAAAGGATCATAATTCGAATTTGGTAAGAGATCATTTCTAATAAAATTTTGTAATGAGTTCTTCACTCTCCCTCGTACCTATATCTTATGTAGTTGGTATTGTATGTGATGCTTATTTAGTTATGCCCATAAATCAGCTTGCTTAAAATTTTTTAGAGTCCCCTTTTTTATTATTATTATTATTAAATTTGGTTGGAACCTTTAGAGGTTCCGCACTCCATGCCTCAGAGGGCCCATGGTGCAAACCTAGGATTCCATCAAAGCGCACAGATGCGCTCTGCAACCTGGAGCAGTTTGACCAGGGCAGAGAAGACAGTAAATTTACAGGAATATTCCTGAAGTTGAACACAAGGGATCTAATGCGATCGAAAGCCGGGCAGCTGCTGATAAAGTGTAAGCTATCATCAATATCTTCAAGACAATCGTCACATACGGCATCACTGGCAAGCTCCATGCGATGAAGGTGGCTTTTGAAACGGCCATGGCCAGTAAGTATAGAAACCAATTTTCTCAAGTTGTCCTTATTCAATGAAAGAACATAATTGGGTTAGCTTCGGGTTAGGCCCTTTGACAAAGTATTTCGCCTTGCGACAAGTTGGTGTGGCTGACCACGTAAGCTTTATATTCGATAGGGCAGCGGTTTTAATTGTATTCTTCACTATGTGAAGACATAGTGGAGCAGCTGGTTCAGGACCCACAAAATGTAAGCGAGAACCAGTTTTAGCCAAGCAATCTGCAATTTCGTTGCCTTGAGTCCGTTGTACTTCTGGTCTCTGGCACTTCATGGGGTTTCGGAATTTCAATAGTTATGTTGCGTAGTTAGCCTGCTGTGTTTGTAGTGAGTATCTCCCTAATGTTGGAAAATACGGACATGGACGATGAAAACAGTACTCTATTACTCGGTTTAGTGTATGTGTACAATCATCTTTGTTATAAATTATCAGATTTACTTAAATGGATTAAATTTCAAAATAGTAAGTCAACTTCTGTTGAAATAAAAAAATTGCTTGTTAGCACACAGATCTATACTTAGTTCAGAAACCCTACATTTTTGATAGTTCAGGTTTTCGACTCACCATTTCTAGAGGCAGAATTTCTTACAAGAGTTCGATTACGAGAACCAGAGCGGGCTATTTATTTGATATTGCACCTGAACGCACTACTCTTAACTCTCACACTGAGTGATTATTTTATCATTATATTTACCTTCTGATTCCATTACTGCACCTCCTTCTGAGGATTTCTCATACCTTGTAATTTGGTATAGTTGAAAATATTTCTCTGATAGCTAGTTGTGATGCTAATCAATTGATGTGCCCTTTATGGAGACATTTGAAGTACGAACGTTAGTAAAAGAAGTCCTGCTCTGCCGAACTATTTGCGTTTCTCTTCATGGTATATCTTTAGATGAATGTAAGCCTTGGTTTGTGTTTCTTAGTTTGAACTGGAGAGTGACGAATGATATATGCGCCCCGGATCACAGATGCATTTTCTTTACTACTACCATCAAACAAACCCCCTTAATTTGGGCAAGCCGTACTAAAACAACCACAAACCGTTTCGGCCTTTTGTCTTTCATCAACTGTATTGAACATTCTTTTCAAAAGGATTGTTGATAGGTTTTTAACAGATTACTAACCTGTAACAAGTTTACAGAGTGAGCAAATCTTGTGAGACTGTCGGATTGACAGATTTATGCATAACAGCGAGTTTCTTGTGGGTTCTTTTGTGTATATTGATATAGTTTTTTAACTGTATCATCGGCGTTTCAAAGTAGTACCAATGGTGATTTTGTCATAAAATTAATTTACTAAAACTGAGCTACTCATAAACATTTTACATACTTCCCACTTATATCCGCATATATATACATAAACAGCAGTATCGCAACCATGTACACTTTTCTTGCACCAACTACAATTTTGATTTCTTGGGAATTCAAATTTAGAGCTTCCATATTCAATGCTTCTTACCTCCAAAGTAGTCAAGAATTTTTTTTGATATATAATCGAGATAGTAGATTGTTCATTACCAACCTGTTATGGAGGTGCCATCTTTATCAAACAAGATTTCTTTCGAAGGAGAGTGTACGTGGTTTGGACTTGCCTTAGTTTTGCGCGGAGCATATTCAAATACCTGGGAGTATCACTACTAAACAACATGTCGGATCTTTACGAGAATGAGAAATGAAGTAAGCCACGTGGTATGACTACGAATCATAAACAATCAGAATAGTCACTCTTACCTGGTGTTTGAGTAATTTCCCGATCGAGGATCTTGATATAGTTGTGATGAGTTGTAATTACACCTTTAACTGTATTTTCTGCGTTCAAACCAATAATTTTGTCGTAAAATTAATTTTGTAAAACTGAGCTACTCATAAACATCTTACAAACATCCCACTTACGTATCCGCATATACCGCAACCATGTTATACATGTATATCGTATTACAATTTTCTCGTCAATTTCGCAAACAGAATCCAATTTTTTTTCTATACCCGTACACAATTCCATTTCATAAACTAGAACATGTACGAGTGAAAAGTGGAAATGGTTGTTTTCGACATAAAATGTCAAATACTATGTCGAAAATAACGAACATATATATATATGAAACACAAAACTTGCAAGATGAATGTTTATTCCATTTATTTATACAAAATATAACATCGCATCGTGTATGTATGTACTCGAGACGAGTGGAATGAAACGAAACGAGAAAAAAATGATTTATCATTAAGAATTTTCCAATTTTTCATTACCCCTCACACCACCAATATATATACATATATATTTCGTCTCGCATCAATACTCGTATTTGGTTGTGTATATGATTCCCATAATTTCCCGAAATTGATGTTCAACAATCGAAATCATATATAATGATAAAATTGTGTACGGGAATATACGATGTGAACCTTCGAGCGCAATCACAATTATAATGTTAAGTTATTTCGCGATGGTGGGTAGGTATCGCGCGGAATACAACGATACGTATACAAAAAAATTATAATTTCGAATGTGAGTAGGAATTGATTGTAATTATCAGTACATGTAACGTATGTAGCGAAGAAAATGTGAAAATAACACAGTTTACTCGTCTGCAAGGTACGAGTACACAAATACACGAACTCCAACTACAATCAATTAATTACAATCAATTCACCCCGAATATATATATTTATAGTTGTGTGCTCCTCACTCGGCTGTTGTGTTACGGTACATACTCGTATATACGTTACGAATGGGAAATTTTTCTCCTCCACATTCTTCTTCCGTCAAATATTTCGTCATATTCTTCTGCGTACATTTTAATTAAGTTATTTACGGTAGAATTTATTTCCCGAACCACCGCACGCTCAACTCTCATTCCCCGTCGTCGTCGTCGTCGTCATCATAGTCGTTTTTGTCTCTATGCCTTTGTGTGTCGAACGTCAATTTTATATATATAGGCGGCAGTGGAAATGTGTTTGCGGGATGAGCGATGCGAAGGGAAAACTCTTATTTTCTGTGCAATTTAAAGTGCGGTTGCAATTCGGTGGGTTAATAGGGTTATTGCCTTTGGCACAAAATAACGAAACATTGTTTTGAGTTTTTTACACAAAAGAAGGTTAGATACAATTAACCTAATTAGAATTTTCTTTTTATATATATAGGAGGGTCTGTATATGGTAGTTAAGTACGGTATATTTATTATTAATGAACGAGATTAGATGGTGAATTTGGATGGATTTATGATGATATCGAAAATGTGATTAAATTTTGTTTTCAGAATTCATTAATTAGATTTGGTGAGGATTTATGAATTTTAGACTGGGTGAGCAATTGAAACACAATTATTCAATTGACAAACTATTAGAACCTTTACATGTTGAAGAGAGGTCTGTCGTATAAGATGACAATACCTCTTGCTAATGGGCTATTTTTTCCTTCTTCATGATTAGTCTCAACTGCTTCCCAGTTGTCTCGGTAGTAACACGTTTGATTTTCAGTCTTTAGGCTGTAGTTCTTATTATGATCCAGCCATGTTCAGTTTATCCTCCAGTATGCACTTGTCACTGGTCAAAGTTGCAAATTGAAAAAAAATGTCCACTTCAAGAGATGTGAAGTTAATTCACGTCCCCATTTGCTTAATTCAAAGGCTCTAACATAGCCCGCACTCGCTAACTTTATGTCCATATATCTCTGCATCTATCGTAGAATTTGTGTGCCGTTGAAGAGGCTCATTAATTTTCTTTGTTAATGCGAGCTTTTATAGTGTGATTAAGATCCTTTTTTTCATGCTCAATTGTGATATACCACTTTAACTTGACGTTAGGCTATAGGTCCGAATTTAAGTAGAAAACATCTGCACATTGCACGGCTCAATGTCTGCCTATATAGTACTAACATAGGAGATCGGACGATCCATCGATTCTTAACTCAACAAGAGGTCTCAATGTTACATATCCTTCGTATGTTACCTTACCTGCTTGATGGTTCAGTATCTGGATTCAACACTTCCAGTGGCAGAATTCTTTCCAAGAGCTCAACCGCGAGAATCAGAGAATGGGTCTTTATATCTCGGTTAATATCAATGCCTTCCTAATTGAACAAATATAGCTCGGTTGATTTTGTAGCTGCACTCATTACTCCTAGCTCTCACATTGAAGTTATTACTGCTTCAGTGTGTTTACCTTATGATTCGATTACTCCACCTCTTTCTGATAATTTTACATACCTTGCACCTTGGTGTAAGGATAAAAATTTTCCTCTGATAGTGGGTTGTGATGCTAATGGACATCACGCCCAATGGGGAGTAAGAAAGTTTGTAGCAGAGATTTAATTCCTCTGAATTAGATATCCTTAATGTTGCGGGTGAGCCTACTTTTAAAACTCTGTTCGCAGAGAAATGATTGTATATTACTCAGTTGTTATCATATTCTGAATTTATATTGAACTGGAGAGTCACAAACGATATTTTCACATCGGTCAAAGGTTTATTTGTTTCAATATAAACCTCAAAGAACCTTTATCATTACCATAACAGGAATCTAACCAACTCGTAAACATTCTCATTTTAGCATGTATCCTTACTCTAGGAACCTATGAAGAATCGGTCGTTCGTGGACATGAAGACATGGACATGATAAGTGCAGGATTCAAGACTGTCAAAAGCAACACAACTGGGTTTGAGATTTCGAATCTACTTAAGATTAACAAAAAAAAATCGAAACAAACTACTTTGGTGTTTGGTTCTTAAAGGGTTAAAGAAAACTACCAGAAGACTGTAGAATGCACTTCCTCTAAGCTATGACATAAGCTTACCTTCTCTAAAAAAGGGCTTTCTTGTTACCTACCATTTTTGGGGTTGTAATACTATCACAACCGATAATATTGGTGTAGCCACTAACGATGTGGTTGTAACTTCCAATTGGAACTAATCCTGCTGATTAATTAAAATTGAAGTGCTGAGTTTATTCCTTTGAAATCTAAAAAATCTGTCGGTTCTAATGGTATGTTTTTATCGTTTTCAGGCAATATCGCTCCACAATCTTGGAGCAGAAGTAGAGTAACTTTCGACCCCAAATATAGTTCCGGCCTTTGTCTGTTATCATCTTTTCTGAAATCTTTAGAAGGGATTGCTGATAGGTCAATAATCCCTTCTAAAGATTTCAGAAAAGATGATAACAGACAAAGGCCGGATAGGTCAATTAGGAATAAGCATTAAGTTACCGCTCCGCTCAGTACCATGCAACTTGCTTACATATTTGACAAATCTTGTAAGACTCTACCTTAACACAAACTCATTTTTGTTGGCAGTTTTATGGATATTGCAGGAGCTTTTGATGATACCATACATTTGTCTCGTATACTAGTATTGACCTACGATACTCAGGTAGATTGAATGTATCTCGCATCGTTTTTATGCGAAGTTGTTGATACATTAATTATGGTTAAAAGCTAAAACTTCGGTGGTCCAGTTTTATCAGTCAATGTGACGCTGACGATCTGCAGTTCTGACAGTGGCAGGCAAGCACCTGAATGTTTAATCAGATATAACTCAACACGCTCTTCTTATTATAGAACAATGGTGTCTAAAACGAACCGGGTTATATTTACAAGGCATAGAAACACTGCAGCTTGCTTGGCTGCCTTTTGATTGAGGTGTACTGAGGCGTGGAACTTTTCCTGCACTATTTAAGGCAAAAGATTAATTCTTAATGAACAAGTTATTCCAAAAATCGACATTGTTAATGATAGACTTCTGTCTGTTTTTTATTTCCACAAATTATTTGAGGTGTGGTTTATCCCTTCGGGATTATGTGGTTCTCAACAATTAGACTTGCTCAATCAGATGTCCGAAATACTTTACGCTCGTTCTATGGAAAAGGACTGCTTAAAAAGATTGGTTTCTCTACTTACTGTGAAAAACTATCTTCATCGCATGGAACTTTTCATACAATATGTGACGAATGGCTTGACGATGTTGCTGGTAGCCTATACTTCATTCGATCTAGTCAGATATCTTGTGTTCCCTAATTTAAACTTCTCCAGTTTGCCAAGGATGCAGAACGCATCCGTATGTTGATGAAATCCTAGGTTTGCACCATCGTTTGTTTGTGGCATTGAGTGCGGAACGTTGAGGCGTCTCAGCCCAAATATATTGATTTTACAATCGAAGATAGGGTTCTGTACAGAAGAGTGTAATGTTGACACATAAGAAGGATCTCCACTTTACTTGATCACATAGAGATTTTCAGTTGACTAAAGACTTATGTTTGGTGAAGTAGGAACTATGACTTCATTCGCAATTTGAGTCTATATAATGAATCAATGGGAATTTCTATTCTACAGAAGTCGAAAGGAAGTACAAAAATTTTACCCGACAGCTTCGAGTTTGTTTTGAGTCAGACTTTCAAGTAAAAAACACAGTCTTCTCTCTTGCTTGTCAATTAGAAGTATTACGTGGTCAGTAATGATATCTATTTATTTTTAGAACTTTACAGTGTTGATAAGGACGCATAATCAGGTTCAGTTTTGATCAGATCTGTCGAGTTGTAATATATATGATGTACAAATTTGCCCTCTGTTAGTCGTCCTTCATTTTTCGTTTACCATGGTGGCTTGGTAAGAGTACCCATTCAACTATGTCCAGTGGCTTAAATATTTCTAATTATATGGCTTTTCAAGGAACACTGAAAGAAATTATAACTGTCGCCTATATTCATATATGATGACAGTTAATATCGACACAGCGGATGGTTTAGTTAAAAGTAATACTTTGATCCTGTGGATTCTTTCGGTGCATAGCCAACATCTAGCAAAAATGTAAATTTTAACTTCACGGTTCACCTTGACCGGGTTCGCGAGCGTCACTTTACTCAGTAGTGCCTCCAACAATAACAAGATGCGCGTTTCTTATCTGCGAACCACTTTACCTATCACCTTACCACCTATATCTGAATAAATATCAAAAACCAAAAACTTTTAGTTTTTTTTTCTCGATATAGTTGATTATGAATTCAAACCACCTACATCATCGATCCAGAAAGTTATAAAACTATGTACCATATACGCAGATATGGTTCTCATAGCAATGACCATATCACGTTACTATACTCGCATCGAGTAATGTATACGCCGTTTCCAAAGCAATACAATTACCTAAAAATCTATTTAGCTAATCCATTGAAACTATATATTATATATTCCAACCCCTAAACACATGTCACCCCAAGACGAACATGTATACATGTTTTTAGTTTAAGTAAATTAATGACGTAATTAACAAGAAAACACCCTCACAAATATATACATGACACATTTTTGGTTGTTGTTGTTGTTTTTGGTTGGCACCAAAAACTATCATCCATTTGATTTGTTGAGTCAATTAATTATATTCTCTAATATTATATCTCGTTTCGTCTAATCCCAAAAACAATTACACAACGAACCACTTTACGTTGAGATTTTAATTTATACGACAGAATCTTAAAAGGTCTCTCCTTACCGCACCAAAAAACCATATCGTCATCACATATCGTTAATCCCTGTATAACACTTATAAACACCTCGAACTCATCTTATATGTGTATGTATATGTGTGTGTAGATAATTCAAAGACGATATATAATAAGATAACGATATGAAATCATGTTTTATCTACTGTCTTAGTTGGTGTGTTGTTGTTGTTGTCATTAATTTTTATATCAAGATGAAAATTAAAATTAACAAACAAAACATGAGCCTCAACACAAGATGACGACAGAATAAAAAAAACTATTCTTCGGATTGTGTCGTATACATGCGAGCTTCTTGGATGGGTGGTTGAGAACGTATATATAAATCCACCCTAACAGATTTAATTTTATTCAAGATGAAAATAGAAAAAAAAAATAGAAGCATAATTCGTATATATGTGTGTGTGTACGTCTTCTATACGAGTACATATAATGTATGCTTTGAACATAAATAAGAACTTGGAGATGTAGAAAATAAATGTATCATGGGTGTCAACCATTTCTTATGTGATGTATGTATAATCAAAATAAGGTTTCTCTGATAAGAAAACGAAATTTATTTTTTATTTTATTTTATGATAAGAAAATTTGAATTTATTTATTTTTTATATGTGTGTGTACAATATATATAGGATATAGGGTGGGTCGTATATCGTGCGAGCTTCACATAAATCGATTAAAGCTTTTAAGTTCTCATCCCTTATTTTCTTGTGCGTAATGCCATAATCGTTAAGTACTTTTTGTGTGTGTGTGTGTGTGTATGCTATCCCAGAAATGTATTCTATTCAACCTTCAAACTCCATTAAAAACAAATGTTGTTCGATTAGATGAGACATCCTGTTCGGTACCAGTAAAATAAAAAGGATATATAATATTCACATATATCCTTCCATATTCTGATATCAAATAGACATAAAAATAGTGCTAAATTTCACACGGTTCGATGATTTTTATTTATTTTTGTGTATTTATGTGTGCATGCGAGTGTGTGTATTCCAAAAAAACCAAGCAAAAAAAAAATTTCGTAAAACTTTCCTGAGCTCCACACCATCCTCTCACACCCCGAACAAACAAGTAGATGTGTATATAATGAAAGTTTCTTTTTAAATAATATCTGGGAGTGAAAAAAAACAACAACAACAAAAAATACCGAACGGAATAAATTCGTTGGATTATTATAATATGATTATTATACTCGCACCCTATCGCCAACAGCGGCACCCACCCACCCACAGGATTAAGGTGAAAATTTACATTATTTAGGATTTTTCCAAACAAAGTACACAAAAAAATTGGTAACACAAACATTCTTGAAATTCAATTCATTTTCTGTGTCGGAATTTTCTCTTCTTTTCTTCTGTTGGCAAAAAAACAAAAATTTCTTCAAATATGGTTAAAAGGTGAAGAAATTCACACGGTGGATGTATTTTAATCGGGTGGGAGAAGGCATGTATATCTGTATATATATGGATGTATGCGAAGGTTCAATTCGATATTTTTAACAATATTCCCTTGCAGCTAATGGTGATGTTAATGTAGAGGCAATAAATAAATTATGTTTTACCATTTGCCGGTGTGCTAACAGGTTTTTTCGCGATAAGCATAATTCTCTAATTAAATTTGAGCTTAAAAGTTTTTATCGTATATAACAAAATGCATACAGCTATATACACAATATGTGGAGTGGGGAATTAAATAAGAAACTGAACTTGTCAATGACATGAACAGGATGCTCTCTCTGTCTACTAGCCTAGTAGACAGAGTGTAATTTGGTCACACTAAGTGACACCTCAGTTGAGCGTGTAAATTAAACGATGAAATTTACACGGGTTTTTACATGTAAAAAACGTTTCATTAAAAAAACTGACGCGCCATCTCTTATCAAATCTAATTGTAATTAAAGCACCATCTATTATAAAATATTTTTACTATTTTTTAAATAGTTAACTGTGTAAAAAAATTTTCGATTATTTACTGATAAACAGGTCAATTCAGTTAAAAGTCACCTTAACTGTTATTCGTAAACCAAAAAACTGATTTTGAAAATGCGAAACTGAAACCGACTGAACGTTTTATTTTTTGAAAATAGATGGCATTGCAAATGGTTTTTTTTTATGTAAAAAACCTTTTATACATAAATAAATCCAAACTATGAAAAATGGTCATGTCGAGTTGTGCGCAGATGAAAAGTGTCAGTACAGAGTAATAGCCCATGTTATAACCCAAAAGTATATATCACGGTAAAGTGGATGGTTAGCGATCAACTTCCGTAAATGTACAGTGTTCAGCAGGCTCGCCAATAGTTTTGAAGGTGTTTTGAGTGAGAAGCACTGTCTAAAAACTCCGGTGAGTCTCATGAAGTCGACGATTTGTACAGTTGGGGAAAGTAGACGGTCATGATTATTCCAGAATTCTCTAAGACTGCTATGAATAATTTTTTTTATCGTGATTTTTGCATCTGCTACATCAACCAGATTTATTGTCCGTATTACTTAAACTACCCATACGGATTTTGCTTTTTCATCGACCACTTTCAATTTTCTTTCCCGCTTTCGTATCAGCCTTATGTTTTCCAGGTGGCTCATTTTTACTCAGTAACAAATTGTTTATCATTTGTACAGTACAAGTTGAGTTGAAGAACGCTTTGATTCCTGGGTTTGAAATCAACGAGACGGTGAACCTTCCGATATGGTATCCCCCGACTTCAAAATTTTCATCAGTTTTTATAAGTCTGTTCGGCCGTTGATAGGGTCCGACTATCATAAATTTACTTCAAGAAAAGTACACGGTGCAACGTGAGATAATCTTGTGTGAAGCTATTATGAGTGTCACATAAAAAAGGTTAAAATTATTTTACGAGAAGCAATGTGGCATAACAGATCGTTCATCGATCAACCGCACAATTTTTTCGAAGTTTTCAATGTCGTGTTGGCACAAAAGTTTAAATTTAATGGCCGAATAAGAAGTGTACCGTCAACACACCTATGAACACGTTCATAACAAAAACAAAACTAGCAAAACGAGTATTCTTAATTTCAGGAAAAATATCGGGTAGTTGAGCTTAAACAAGGTTTTAACTCCATTCTCTAAATATGGACCCTAAGCACTGCAACCTAAAAGAAAAATTTTAGCTATGTTCCCTTATACACTATCCTTCCAGTCTATTTGCAGCCATTTATTGATGATTGGGCCTCTAGGATGCTGCAATAGGGCAATAAAGCTGCAGTGCAGTAGCATACGCCATGTTCCGTTGATTCTACTCAGTCACATTTTCTTAAGATAATGACATCCATAAAGAAATCAGTGAGAACTTAGTGCTTCTTGGTTCTATCGCCCTGGTAGAAACCATTTTTTATGAAGTTCAAGGCCCAAAACGTAAACTGTTGGCCACTTTGAAGCCACCTAGGGTTTCACTACCAATCTCATGGGTTCCGTTCCAATATTGGTTGTGTCGCTCAAGCACTACCCTAGGAGTTGTAAATTGGAAGAATAGTTCCTTCTTTTTGAGAATGTTTGTGAGTACCTATCTTTCTAAGAGACGTTTTCTTGACATGACTATTAGATATTTATAAAACCATATTAAGAAGATATGTGGTTTACTAGAAGATCTCTTTTATTGGCACGGTACCCAAAGAAATTACAATGTCGCATATGACTCGGTCTACTAAAGATTTAAATGAGTCTATGACTCCAGCTTCTATTAATTGTTTGCCACCATATCGAATAAGAGTCAATGTGGATGCCGATGAGTCTAAAATATTCCGATCAATGTGTGGTGTTTCCACTTACTCATCATTTTCTATATAAGAAAATTGGTTTCTCCTCAAAAAATCACATCTATACCAACAACCTTTTCATACCTCGAATTTGAGAATTTAAGGATATCAAGTTCCGCATTGCTTCCGGCAATCGGGTTTTATATCCTCTTCGCCCGCACCTTGATAGATATGACAAAAAAATTTGCTAATACACTGATTTCAAAAGCTCTAACTCTCCAACAAGATTTCTTGTAATCTGCAACAGGGAATTTGATTCCACATTTATATAATGCGCCTTGAGTACACTGCAAGACCCAAAAATAAATTTACAAAGCTCATTGATTAGCTGTAACTGCTTCTTAGTTAGGTATAAGCGTAATCATGAATTTCATTATTAGCATCTTGTAATAATTGCAGCTTGAAGATTCTGGAAACAATCGTTGATCATGGTATCGTTACGCATAACAAATATTACAGGAACGCAAAGTCCAGGAACACTTAATCTATGTACTATACCTATGCTTCTCAAGCCTAGAAAATGGCTAAATAACACACCTATTCTCATGGCTCTTAATGCAACCATTCTCAAGAAAAAAACTTTCTAGATTAACAAGCTACAAAATACATTGGGATGGTTTCTGGAAGTCAGTCGAACACAATACGAACTTACCAGTACCAATTAAAATTCCGGCTACACGTATGTTACACCCAAAAATGAAAGGGCAATTTGTGTGGTATTGGTGGTGCTTGACAATTATAAATTCAAGAAAGATAACCCAAGAGAATGCATTAATTAATCTCTCTCCTTAACACTCGTAATGCTCATCCTTGACAGAATCTCACATAAGATCAATGTAAAATTTAAACACGAACGAGCTGTCTTCAGACCAGGAAGAAGTTGAACTGATCACATCAACTCAACCCATATCATCACTGTTCAACCCAGTTACTAGAATTCATCGAACAGCAGGTACAATTGCTGTTCGACTATTTCGAACACACATTTGATACAATAAAAATAATCTTATTATGGCAGACACTTGGTGACATGGACCTCCCAAAAAAATTGATTGACCTCATATAAGAAATATATTCTGGAAACCAAGCGAAATATAAAAATTTTACGATGACACTTTGAGAAGTAAGACAAAGATGCAGAATCTTACGAATGCTGTCCCTGAAATAAAGGAGCGAATCATCAAGTGAAATAACAAATTTAGCCTATTAGACATCCTATGCTCCTAAAATTGGAGATACAGGCAAAAAACACATTTGACCTAAAAATTGCAATTTAGTGGCACTTATCGAGTTCTCTTCAATTCCAAGCAATGATATTGCGATCTCTAAAAGAAGCACCATCTATCGATAGGCAATCTGGCATCTTCTAATTGTTTACAACAGTATAAAAAGCTGGTTCGTCACCAAAACCGATGGTGATTCTTGACAAACTTGCCCACCAAATTGATCGATTGGGTAGAGACATGATTTCACCTCAATTAATATTTAAAATAATGACGGACCATCTCAAACGTGTACACGAGATACTTAACAATCACAAACATATATTTACTTGTCGATAATTCAATTCTAATACTCCTTAAAAAAAAATTGTAACTAAATGGAAAAAGGCTTCCAAATTTCTATGAATTCAGAGTTGGGGATGGGGGCAAAGGAAGAAAAATAATTTCCTTATTCCAATTTTAAATTACATTGTTCTTGATTTATAGGCACTTCTAAATACGTAATTTTCTATTTTACATTATTTTTGAAAAAAAAAAATAATTTATTTATAGGATGATAAAAAAATCAAAAGAATTTTCAATCAGAAAATACACAAAAAAAAAATTGGAAAATAGAAAAATCGAAAAAATAATTTAATTTGAAGCACAACACAAGACGAAAAGTATAAAAAAAAATATTTAATCGAATTTCTATCAAATGATTCCTTATCAAATCTCTGAACATTCGATTTCTTTTCTCCGCACATTTTCCGAGAACCTCATTTTTATTCTACTTTTCTACACACACACATATACATACAGTTATTTTTTTTCGAGACATTTTCATTTATTATTCTGTATCGGGTTCTAAATTTATAATAGGTTTCATGTACTTCATCCAACATAAGGTCGAGGGTATACACGATTACATATATACTTATGTGTGTGTCGTTATTTTGTATTTCCATGTCAATTCGTTGGAAATTGAAAATTACAAGGCAATTTTCGTCATTCGTGATTATAATATAATTTTGGAAAATGAAATTTTAAAGTCAATGACAAATTGGAGGGACAATTTTGAGCTACGCACCTTCTTATATGCGAACAGTATACCATCATACTCCTTATGGCTCGATTCCTATCCATATAGTTGACACCTCAGATGCTAATAAAGATTCAAACGACTTGAGTTTAAAATTCTGATAAAATGGCCGATAGTCACTAGTTTTCACTTTCTTCTTACTCTTATATGTTCACTATATACATAAAATTGATTTAACTGCAACCACTACCACAGTATTGCTTTGTCGGACACAGGCTACAAGGTTTTACCCAAAGTAGCAGCCGCAAGGTTATCAACATACAGTTTAAGAATCTGAGGTGATTACCTGTGCGGTTTTCGTCCAAACAGATCAACAACTCATCAAACTTTCACTCTGAGTCCTAGAAAACTGCAAGGTAAAGGACAACCCTGTACATAGCAGGTATATGACAGCATTAAGAAGATTCTATTATGGAACGTATACTGTGGCAAGGAAGTCCAATAGTGCAAATTCTTTTGAATCTATCATTTCAAAATCTCATCCGCCAGATCAATAAAGCGCAGCGTAGCTGTCTTTATTACAAATAATGAAAAGGTGAACAACTATAAAAACCCGTTTGGTTGTAAGTCTTGCACATTGACAGCACAAACCATCCAAAAATTAGCAGTAGCTGAGCTTAAAACTATTCGAATAATTCTCGGTTCCATCAAAGAGGGAGTCATTTGCCTGCGATGCAAATAAATCGTGAGATCAGAAATGATCATGATAAATTGACATGGGTTGAGATGGATGGACGGCATGAAAAGGTAACCAAGTAATTGCATGGTATGTCGCGCGAGTTGCAGAAAGTTCAAAAGAAGTCTCCTTCAAAAGAAGTCGAACCAACTTCGTCAATTACTACATACACACTCTAACCACTTGACTATTGACTATTACGGGGCCTTGTCGTTTCGAACACCATGCTTGTTAGGTCAAGGAGAGTTACTGCAGATTTAGGTGGTGATAGGATTACGGTGGCCTCCCGAAAGGGATGTCTTCAGGATGAAGTTCTGTATCCGCACTTATGATGTCTTGTTCTATGTATACTATGTGACCATATGCAGATAGCGATTAATTGTAGTCTGGTGTGATCAGCCTAGTCACAAGACACCGTACTCGTGTCTTAGAAAATTGGGGCTTATACCATTTCACTCATACCCATTTGGCAGTTAAGTTTCTAGGGATCTGGTTAGATCGGATAATAATTGGAAGTGCAAAGAGTTATTTAGAAAATCATGGGGCTTGAAACCCAGACACGTATATGTATAGAACATTGAGTGGGGTGGGAGGAAGATTAAATTTCCATCATTTGTTTGTTTTGGTATTGTGAGAGCTATGAACCCCACACCCACTGCAGTTCTTGAATATGGTTGTGAGTCTGCTGCTTTGGATCAAAACGCTTGCGAACCTAACAGCTGCTTGTCTACAAAGCAGAGATAATTGATGTGGCCTTTCTGGGCACTGTAAAATATGAGAGCAGGTGGGCCGGCACATAACTGACAACATGCTCTCGGATACTATGGTGTCGAAGCACGTTTACGAGAAATTATTTTGTGTAATTATTACCGAAAAACACGAATGGGACTACAACAACCCATTCTACTTCTCCGATGAAGACAAGATGATTTTTACTGATGAAGCAGTATGCTATAATCTGTCTCGTGTCGATACAGATTATAGCATACTGATTCATCAGGAAACAATCTTCAAGGTTTTGGGCCACGTAGTCGTGACACATTTATCAACATACAGCAAAAGGATCTTGGGTGGTTATCCACAACTGACAAAACTTTCAAAAGCGCAGCTTAGCTGATTCTATTACAACTCAACCCAACTATAATAAAACGCTGACAACATTTGGAGTCTGAGACGCAGCACGTTCTCATTGAAATGGACCTGCAAATCAATCAAGCGACGTCACCATGGGAAAGGAAGACACGTGGAGACTTCGTATCAGGAGAACTGATCGTAAAATTATTTTAATATTTCTCGGTCCCATCATAGAGGGAGTAATTTATCGCGGTATGCGAATGAATCCTCAAATCAGAAATGATCTTGATAAAGTTCATTGAATTCATAAAACATCAGGAATAAGATGGATCACAAGCAAATAGCGATTTACATTGTTGTAGCCTGGTATAGTGATCAGGGTCTATCAGTCAACTATATAAGATAACTGAGATGGAACACTGTAGTTTGCCAAAAATTGCTGCTGATACCATTCGGTTCTCTTCAGAAGTTAAGTATCTGAGGATCTGGTTAGATCAGAAGATAACTTGGGGGTTGAAGGGACTCCTTTAAGCCATCTTCGAAAACTTATCTGGTTATTGTAGGGGCTGACATCCCGAGAACTTCTTTCTAATTGAAGAGCTTTTAAGCTTTTACACCTCCGTCAGTTGTGAATTTGTGTATAAGTTTATAACAGGAGAGTCATTGTTCCCTATTAAAGGTTACATTGATGCCAGAAACCGAGAGCACCTCCAGCAAGTTTTCAATTTCGACAGCACTGTTTGGTTCCTTCAAATTTAATTATATTCGTTACAGTCCACGAGTAGTAGAGAAGAATTGTCACATCTAAGTTGGTTATCGACATGGTACTGTTGAAAGTTTTTAAGCGGTGTATATTTGCCTGGCTCCCCACTTAACGAAGCTAGCCAGTTGCCCGGTGACCACCACGAAGAAGTTACATTAGTCCTTATGGAAGCTGAAAGATACAGACAGCAGACAGCTAGTGCCAATCTAATTTACACCTGCCCACAATATAACGAATATTATTTTGGAGGTCTGCAAAAGAAGAAATGGGGCTACCTCTTCTCTTGTCACCTATCCAAAATCTTGATTCGAACAATAAATCAGCAAAGATCTCAGCGCTTCTTTAATTATACTAGACGAATTTAGAGGATGTTGTTGGATAATTTCACTTGGAGAGAGTTCATCTCATAGACTCCTCTGTTTTGGAACACGATTTCTATTTGAGGAACAACTGATGGTCTTTAGAATACTGAATATCTTAGACTTCATTCGAAGAACCAACCGATTTCGGGACTGAGATTGTACGGCCAATCGAACCCTAGTGACGGTGTTTACTGTATTGATTAGTAGGCATATGCCTACTAATGAAAACAGTGAACACCGCAATGTATCGGTCCAATATATTATACCAATCGAGTTTATATAATGAATGATGTGCGGTTCTATTTCACCTTATCTCTCACTTACACATAATAAACTATAATAAAAGATAAATTGAAGATGATTTCGTTTCTTTGCAACAATAAATCGTTAATCAAATTATCATCTATATATCGACGCAATGAACCCTTGTTGGAAGTATACTGTAGGGTAGCCCCTCGATTCACAAAACAAAACAAAAAATAATTAAATCGAGATTTTATTTGCTTCGGTTAGTTTTTATCACATTTTACAGTGGGTAAAAAATTATGTGTTTGTCTTCACAAATCACGTATCGACTATACACAAACTATGTAGGTAGTTAATAAAACCATCAATACGGTGTCTGCGTGTGTGGATATATAAACTCATTAATTTTATCTACCATTAATACATTTGACAAATAATAATAATAGGAACTATAATAATAGTGTTGTGTGTACATATCGGCGAGCACAATCACCCTCTGTATACTGTACAAAACAATAATCAACCCCTCGAACACATTTCCCGATTGTGTGTATACATACAATATATGTGTGCCCTGTATTTTAAACGAGGGATGAAAATTTTTTATTCAAACAATGAGACGATACATCTTAGGCCGATTATATTTAATGATCCCCACATATGGTCCATTTTGTGTCGTGGCACATAAACTTGAGTGCGTATTCCCAAGTACATATTTTACAAAATTTTTTAACTGCGATCCGGGATTAATTTCGAACGACCCACTCTTAAACGAGGTTGATTTAAATAACGAGATAATAAAATTTAATTGAATGAGTTTTGTATATACTCGTACATCCTCGCGAGCTATAATGGCACGCGCGCTTATATACTCATCAACCGAAACACATTTAGGCATTTCGTCTCGAATGGTGTGTGCTCCCCAAAAAATAAATTCTTTTGTGTGTGCAAAAAATGAAAATTATTTTCACTCGATTGAAAATAATCGGAATTGATGATGATAACAATTCGATTGTATACGAGTATATAGTCAGCAGTGTTTCCTTCGCCGTTTGATTGACGGGTTTCTTGTAATTTTTTTGTGCGAGCTGCGTATTGTTCAAGAATTCAATTGAATCTCGTGCTGGCTGGGGTGCTGCATATCGTTTTCATAAAATTAGATGGGTTATATTGAATCGTACCATAGACAGATTTTTTTTGGGTTTCGTTTGGGTTGTGAAATAAAAATTAATGATTGGTGGAAGTGATAGGGTAGTTTATTACGAAAGGACAAAGATTAATAGAAATGCAGAGCCATTGTTATACCATTATCGTTTCGTTTATTGATTTGTTCGGGGGTTAACGACACATTATATTGGTAATGATGTAGAACTGTGTAATGGTAAATGCATTACGATTTCGGAAATTTAGATGTGTTATCGTAGACCACTGTCTGCCTGCAAACGTAAAGACGGGCATAAGATGAAAATGCGACCATCGTTTTACGTGTATGGCTAGATGCATTACCATGTTGGCCAAAAACTACTGGTTTGATCTCAGTATGTCGTCAGATGTCCCATGTTATTAACCAAATGAAAATGATTGGACCATTTGGAGATTAATCATTTAGGTGGTAGATTTAACTCGGTATAATAATATAATCATATCACATTTATCGGCCTAGAACAAGTTTTATACGATTCGATTAAAGTTATATGGTGAACTTTTAAGAACGAAATAAGGGGGATTTCAATTTAGACCCTCTGTGAATTCTTGTACTGATTTTCTTCGAAACTTGAAAGATTTTATCTATTTTGGTGAGGTCCTGTAGCTATACAACAGTCAAGTGTAAATTTTATAGTTCAAATAAGTTTTGAGAGATTTCCGAAAGATGGCGCAACTAAACGTGATAAAACAAACAATTTCAAGGTCATTGGGATGGTGCAGGAAATTGTGTTCCTGTTTTTTCAAGTGTGAAAAACTGCTCCAAAAGACAAAAAAGGGATTGCGGTTTCGTATCGTGAAGGGGGACAAAAATTGGATCTAATACAATTATTCAAAGAGCAGACAATACGAGTCATGCATTAACTGCAACTACCAAATCTAATATTTATAGTGAGAATCTAATGCTTTGCATGTGATAGTATCAATTCGAAGTGATCTACTATGAGCTACTCCAGACTAACAAAACCATCACTGGAGAACGTTATCAATAACAATTGATGAAATTTTTAAGCTCAAACGATCACACTATGCCAAAAGACTTGACAAAGTGAGCTTTCAGCATGAAAACGCTTGTCCACAAGTTGCAAACGTCGTCACTACAGATGCTAAGATGGGGTACTCCATATCCTATACCACATCATATGCACCACATACTACTTCTTCCTTCCAGTACTTGTTCCTTTCGATGACTCATGGTCTGGTTGAGCAGCACTTCACAACTTAGCAAGAAGCCAATAATACAGTCGATTCTTGGATCGCTTGGATAGTATTCGATTGCACAGGACTCATCAGAATTCAATATTACCTATGGCAAAATAGTGCCTTATATATATTGTTAGAACTTGCCAAGATTTATCAGGGAACACAAAACAACAAGTTTGAGTAAAGGGATATTATGTGATGACACGCAAACCACAATACCACAGTATAGACAACATGAAGCTAACTGATTCGGTTCTTCCACATCTGTTCATTTTTTCAACCCCTCTTCTCTCACTAAACACAAATGTTTATACTTCACCGGTCCATTTTCAGTTAAAGTATCAAATGGTCTTGAAAATGAGTATCAAATGGTCTTGAACCGAAAAATGAGAAAAGCTCGACATGGAACAGTCAGTTTAACAAGTTGTCGGCCTATTACACGTGTGATAGAGAATTGGTTGGAACTTGAGCTATGAGGGAAACTCGTAAGCTTAAAAGTAGTGATCATATCCAGATGTCCCTTACACATGTTCACCACTTCTGTCCTCTCAAAAATTCTCATACAGTTCTCATTCTTCTGTGCAGTTCTGATCGAGGAATATACGAAACGTAAATATTGGATCTAATCTGATACTCGCAGCATTCATAAATTTACCAACCCGTGTATAAAGATTAAAGCAAATCGTTGGTATGGTGCAATCAAAATTCGATTGGTTTGGTATGCTACAATGATGTTACGTTCGTCCTTCGAAATCCGTTAGCAACAGGTAAAAATTTTTCACTATACAGATGAATCTTTCCAAGGAATGTTGAAACATTTCTTGATGAACACTTGGTATTTCTAGAATTTACCCCTTTTGAAATCCCAAGAATCATACTAACAAATTAGCAAACTGCTACCCTGTGAAGATCCCTCCTCTTTCCAAATATTCGGAATAATAATTCTGAACAAATTTTAAATACGGTAGCCAAGACCGTCTACGTGGAGTACAATCACCGACGAACTGGATCCTAATCCTCTGGTTTAACTGTTGATTGGTTTATTTAATGCTAGTGCTTGGATCTTTTACGAGAGATCAAGATTGTGAACTTTTCAGTGAAATAGTTTCGATCAGTTAAATTCTGCATGTATTAAGTCCAATTTCCTGATAAATGGTGAACAAATAAATGAAAAGGCTTTTCCTGAACATAGAAGATTATCAACAGTATTCAGTATGTTATAATTCGCCAACGATGTAAGTACTGTTTAATCGCGTATCTAAATGAAACAGTTGTGTGATGTGCGGCCCAAATCGCATACACACCTTCAGAAGAGTAGATGACATGTGCAAAGCCTGTTTTAAGCTCACGCATGATAAATTGCGGTATATACCTTCCACCAAAAGGATAATTATTCATTAATAACTTAAAGATGTTCCACCGAAAGCCTAATTGTATTTTCCCATGAAAGTGTTCAAAAATATATACATAATATGATCGTCGTTTTATCTCAAATCTTAAAAGCTTAACACCAAGCCGCTTTCTTAAAACAATCAGTGTAAACACCAATATCTTTCTTTTTATATAATATATAATGTATACAGAAAGTTCCCAGAAACACACCAACAAAAAAATCGTGTACATACAAAATCTTAAAAACAAAAAAGCTCAAATTTCACGCGAATCTCTTAAACATTTTACACCTTTTTAAAAGTTTTATGTATTCACGAACATAAATATTTTATTTACGGTTTGGGCTCTCTCTCATTAAATCTCAGTATTTGACCTGCCACGTTCACACCTATATATACTATGTATATATACCGACGCGCATTATATAATAAATTTATTTCGTTGCGCGTATTACAAAAAATATGACAAAAGCTTTTATGTTGTACTCGTATATACGAGTACACACACCGGTAAAAGTCAAATGCACAATCAAAGTGATAAAATTTCACCTCATTAACGGCAAAACAAAAACACAAAAATGGAAAATATACACGGAAACCTAAATTATGTGTCCACCGATTTTACCATGCCATTGTGCTTTATTGTGCATGTTGAACAGGGGGGACGAGAAACGACAGCGATACCCCGCTAAATGGAAAAATTGTTAATGTTTGTTTATGGTATAATCCAAAATGTATGTATCTTCGATGGTAATTCAACACCTGAGATGAAAAGCTGGGTTCTTTAATGTCTGTATAAGTGTGCGTACATTGTGTGCTTTCATTTATGAATATTTGATTATTCGAACATTATATACCAATTCGTTATACGATTGTATAGACATGAACACGAGGGGGTACGATATGGAAGAATTTAATGATTTCCTCGTTGCTTTTGCATATCCAGGGTTACTGTTCTCGAAAATTTGATAGAAAACAACGAACCGGTTATCCCTCGAAGGCATAATTGTATTCATGTCATATCATTTCATTTGAGCTTATGAATAATTTATCCAACTTTTATCTTTTATACTATAATTATTTTCCTCTCCCAATTGTTTTTCCACTTTGAAGTTTTTTTCTTTTGGTTGTTGTTGTTAGGAAATTTATGGTTTTTCCGTTTAAAAAATTATTTCGGTTCTAAATTGGAAATTTATATATATCCATTCACTCGACTTAGGGGCTCCTTCAACTATATACCTTCGTACTTAGTTTAGTTGTACAAACACACACACACACATTCTAATGCTGATGAAAAACAATTTTGAGATTTTCTTTTCAAATATTTCAAAGTAAATTAAAACAGGAGAAGAAAAAAATGTTGGATGTAAGATGGAAAATTTAATTCGTTCCATTTCGGGATGAAAGACAATGGAAAATTGTTATTTGAAGGATAAAACGGTATTAGTCTAACCGATAACAAAGAATGAACAGTACAAAAAAAAATTGCAATTAATTTTATGTTTTCTTCGTCGCTTTTCATTCTCGTCTCCCGTTTTGTATATAAAGCTCCCCATATTGCTTATGTACTCCTCGTCGTGTATAAAGCACAAATTTTTGGGAAAATTAAATTGAAATAAATAAATTATGTGTAAATGAAGTCGAACGGTACGTATTCCAGTATTTTCTATATATTGTGTGTCGGATATGGACCAACGACGAGGAAAATACCCCATCTGGAACAAGAAAAATGTACTGCATCTTATATAAGATTTATTTATTGGATTAAGCTTTGCAAGTCGATATTATTCATATATATGCAAAATAAATTTTATTATTTATAATTAATTTTGGGGTTTTAAATTAAATTATCGGTTTATACAAGATGAGGCACCAAATCACAAAGGATGCTGCACCCATATATATTTACACAAATTAATTTGAATAAATTATTTTGTTTTTTAATATAAAAAATGTAAATTGTTCAGGATAGCGATCAGATTAAATATTTTTGTACTTTTTGTGATTATTCTTGGATAAGGAATCCTGATTATGTAAATTATAATTTGCTTTGAATGTGAATTGTATTTATACAAGAATTAGCATTATATAGTCTATTGTGGTTCGACAATTGTTTTATTAATTTATAAATTTAGAATTGAATTAAATAATTAATTTATTCGTTTAAACTGTTTAATTTGCTTAAAGTAGATGATACAGGATTATATACTCGCCCGTGTTAACACAGTGCTGATGTGATCCAAATATTGAGAGTAGCCAATTTGACACGACCATTTGCATACGATACACATTTTGGTGTTCTCTACGAGTGTGACGAATAAGCTTCTTGCCACTGGTGGAGACTCATTTTTCTCAAACTGTAGCAAAGCGCAATCGGAAAAGTTGTGGCACTTCAAATAATCAAGAGGCTCCAGTTCAATTAATTTGAGAGATTTCCAATTCATTGTACAGGAGCATCCAATATTGTTTATTTTGATTCGAATATATCCACTATACCATTGGTATGATTACTATGACCGAAAATTGTAATAAAAGCTCTTATAGTGGCCATCACCGACTCATAATATGCGGTAGTTATTTTTAATAATCTTATCTTATCTCTGACTGACGTTTTGATGTTGACAGATCATGAAAAACAGCCAAGGGTGTGTAACACTTAACAATCAAACACTTCACTGGTAAAACAATACTCGAATAGTCTAAAAGAGATTCAAAACTGAAGTTCAATGTAAAGTAATCTATTGTCTCCGGTTTGGTTCAACCCATTTTCACTTTATTGACTATACACCCCGCATAATATAACCGCACTTACGACTATAAGGATATAGTTTTGATCAAGTAGTACCCTTACTTCCTGATCTTCTATTACGAGTATTCAAATTGTAAAATAGATGCAGCATAGTTGTTATAAGGTTCCATCAGCATCATAAAACAGTAATGTATGCTGATTGGACCCAAAACGACCATAAAAATTACTGTAACCGAAAAACCACTGATAACGATCTTATTCCTGCGATCATGGTAAACCACTTGTAATGTAAATTGAAACAACCTGATTGAACCAAAATTGATGAATAAAGAGTACAAATTTATAAAAATTTGAGGCTTCTCTTTCAAAAGGCTTATATAGGAAAAGATACACAGAAACGAGTAGCTCAGTAAAAAAATAAGATAATATATCAACCAATTTTAGTAGAGAAGCTTAGTCTGAAATATGGAGGGAATTTAAGAAATATTCCTCCAGTTATTAAATGAGAGTGCTGAGGCTCGATTCCATACTGTAAATTTCAAATTACATTTGACTTAAGAATCCATCATTCTTAGTTATTATATTACCGCCAAGGTGGCGCAGTGGTTAAAGCTGCGGAAGTTGGAGCGGAAAGTACTGAGTTCTAATCCCGATAGGGTCAAGATGCATAAAGGGTTCTTTCACCATCGATCGTTTGGGCGGTCCGATCGGTAGTGTGAATAAATGTCAGTATTATACGCTGACATGGAGCTTTGCAATTCGCAGATGGTTCTCGTTAATCGGACCTATAGCCGTACATATAGTGGTATCACAACGAACCATTGCCGGTCTAAGTGTGCGGTAGCAGCCACCCAACAAAAAATATTATTATATTCAGTTCAAAGTCGATCGCCATTATCGAGTTATTGTTGATCGTCAACATAATCGAATAAACATTGGTTGGTTCATCCTAGAAGAAGGCTTAAAGTCAAACATCCACGATTTGGTTTCAAATGTCCACAGAGATGAGAATTTGGAGTATAAAAGTTTATGTTTTTCATAATAGGGCCATGGTTTGTTCGTTCAAACATATTTGTTTAACTGTCTCACAATTTGTTAAAATAAGAGTATCGTCTAAATAACCTCTTGAGTAATGGTAAACTGTACAATCTTTGCGATAAGGCTTAGATTATAGTTTATCATAATTCAAGGGGTTCAGAGAAGTGGACATTTAAAGGTTTTCAGTTTTATATACTTGTACTGATATAGAATGTTTCAGTTGCAGTGTTGGTAGAACTGATGTGATTATTGGTTGTGACTGTAAATCTTAAATTGCCATCTATGAAGTGGAACTATAAGTTTGTGTTATTTATGATGCAAAAAAATTACTCAAACAATTTCGAGAAACGGACTGACACCAGTGTTATAGTGACAACTAGGGTTTCCATTTCGGGATTATTTTTGTTTAATGAACAAGAAGTTAACATGGTTAACCAGTTAACCATTCTACGCCTGGCTATTTCACCGGCTGAAATGGTTTTTAACATCTTTTCATTTTGAAGATTGTGCCAGAAATTGGATTGTTAAAAAGAGTGTCAGAGTTTTATTGTTAATGTTGAAACACCTCAAACGAAGCTGCGATTTTTGATATTGCCAATGCTACTTGATGTTATAGTTCCGTGGAAAGCCACAAAATCTAGATAATGAGATATTGAATTTAACAGGTCTACCACTTTTATTTTGAGAGTTAACAAGCTTTTTATTTCTTACGGGTTGTTCGGACCTCGAGTGTTAAGACGAAATATATGAAAAATTTACCTTAGAATTCTTAGCGGCATATCTGTTAAGGTAGATCATCCTTCAATGATCCTAAGCTTCTTTTCGTATTCACATCAGTACTCCAAAATGCCATTCGATTATTTGCTGCGACCACCAAGTTATGTGGCAAAGACACACATTCTCTCACCAAACATTTCAATGCATATCATAATGCATTGAGTGCCATCTATTTCAAGCGATAGTGGCTTCGGCAAGTAGATTGGTACATACTCATTCGCGTGTTACAACTTCAATGTCCTCTTTTTAAGCAATATATTTCGTGGTTTGAAATTGCTTGGTCCACTTTCTAACAAATACCTTGTGTCGCCCACTGGCAGAATATATCATTAGAAAATCTCGAATAACTTCAATCAAGAAAGTTCTGATCATTCGATTTATCAGATAAGACTATTTTCCCAAATTATGATATATGCACATCATGAGGGGAACTTCGAAGGGAACCAACTAATAGCTTCTTTCGTCCCTAAATTCAACTCTAACAATCGATCTGGACGACAGAACTGCTTTAATCCTACCTGTAGTAAATATATTAAGTCTATTAATTATGAACTATGTCTTTAGGCTTTAAAACCCAATGCTTCGCACATACTACTACTCTCTTTGGTCCGTCTTACAAGTGAATTTGAACGGAGCTCCATATAAATTCATTGACAGAAATCTCTCGTCTTCGTGTTCAAGTTCGTTTATTGGGATTGTACTTACTACTCCTAGTGGTTAAATACTTATTTGCTGTCTCGTGGCTATATTAACTCTAAGACGAAGTTTCCACTAATTTCGTTCACTATCAAGCAACACCATTATCTGGTCACTGCAAAGCAATGATGGACATTTTCGTACAAATCAGGAAGGACTAAACGAAAGATGGCTTCTAACATTCGAGAGACGAATGATACGTAACGTTGATGGCACACACCGCGTTCTGTTCAATCACAAGATCAGGAATTTATTTCCTGATATATTGCAAGAAATCAAAGAACAGCGAGTACGCTACAGCGAATGATACAGCGATCTTTGAAGGGAGAACCGCCTTTGGGACGGCGAAGAGGTCACTGTCGGCGACGATTACTTCACGGCATATAGAGCGATCTGGCATCTTCTAATTGCTTGCAACAAGATAAAGAGCTGGCTTGTGATCGAAACCGTTGGAGTCAGATTGTGGGACGGTACTGGTCAATAATCAACTCAGAATACGTGGTAAATTTTTTTTATAATTTTTAAACGTTGCTCGTGTGGGAACTTCCGCATGATAAATTGTTAACTATGACTCGTTGACAGATCATGAAAAACGTCCAAGCGTGCGTAACAGTTAAAAACTTCACTGCCGTAACCATTTATGCACTGCACTGGTTAAAACAATTTTTTGTTGCAACAGTCAGTAGTAGTGCCTCCTATAGTAGTCTATACAACAAGTTTCGACAGCATTCACATGATGTTGATTCATTTGTTGCTTTCCTTTTGACCATCACAACTTATTATGAGCAATATTAGTAATCTTTACGGTTTTGTATCAATGTTGCTAGCATTCTCAATCAGTAATGGTTTCGTAGTGGTGGTTCTACGAAAAAAAGAGTATTAACTTGCCACCATGGAGATATACTCGCCATCGGTGTTAATCGGTACTAAAATCAGATCTATATAGTGTGTCGTTGATTCCATAATTCACAAATTTGTTTTGTGTTGCGAGGAAATCCGATCTAACGGCTAAAATTCGTCTCAGCGTTCACTAATAAAATTCTGCAAGGGCAATGAGTTTGCTCTTGATCAACTTAAATCTTGAATTCCTTTTTTTCTACTGGCTATTTTGGACGTTTACCTGCATTTAAATTGAAAAATTGATAATAACAGTGCTGCTTTGCCAGTTGGTCAAGAAAAGTCCCTAGAAGTTATTCTATCATTCAAAAATGGGCATAGCCTAGCAATATTGGAAACAAACTTGTAACGTCTCGCCCACGAATTGGTGGTCGAAACAATATGACTAAACCAATAAAGATGGCTAAAAAGTGCCAATTTGGAAAAATTTGTAAGTTCGTTTTGTAACCGTAAAGAGTACCAATTTGGAAAATTTGTAACCTCGAATTCTAATCGAAGATATATTGATTGTTTTACACTGTAAAAGAAGATGTACAGTTGAACACCCATGAATTGGTTTCTAATGACCAGAGAGGTGAGAATTTCGAACATGACAGTTTATGTATTCATAATGCGGATATGGTGTTCATTCAAACGTATTTGCTATAGCTTATCATAAATTATCAAAACTAACAAAATTGTACACACTAACCTACCCGGAGATGAAGAGTAATGGACATTTGGAGTTTTCCATTTTTATTTACTTCTACTGTTTGTTTGTGCCTGTATATCCTTAATAAGCATTTCTACAATGCTTATTGTTGTTGTGAGATTGAAGATGATTGATTCGGTAATAATCTTATCTTTACTGCCGGTATTTCAGGTATTTATTAAACCTCGTCACTCAGACCCTAGTGGGTCATTGCAAAAAACCCTTTCTATTCACAGTAAATATTACTAATCTGTCCATACTTAGGCTTTAACTGCAAAATAAAAATTCCGTATTTCGTCCCTTCCCTTGCTGTAATTGGAACTCGTTATCATGTGCCCTATTGGAAGTGTCTTATTGGAAGTGAAATTAAATTATTTTGATAAAGAATTTTGAGTTTCCCAGAACAATTGTGACTAAACCCGTACCATTCCATCAGCCAAAGGAAATACAATGCTGATAAGACTTATTGGTCATTAAATGGCGGAATCAATTCGTTGTGTTCCCTTTCCGGCAAGGCATTGCTTCACCGGATTTCTGAATTCAAATCTCGAAATTGTTCTTAATCGATATAACTCATTGAGAACCTCGATGTAGGTTGTTAAAGAACAACTTCTTTCTTAACGTCAATTATTTGGAACTTGATAGATTGGTAGATATTTTTTACATGACTTATAACCACAAGTATTTATTGGTCGAATTTAATCTATAACTTAGAGGCCGTAAACGGCTCCTACTGCGTCTCAACTGAGACCTTACGAACCAGTTTCTTAACGATTGGTGCACATTGTATAGGTGGTTTGCCCAACGAATGTTTTTACACACAAACGCGTTTTTATGTCATCCTGCAACCGGTTGCATGTTAATTTTTTTGGTCAACGGTGAGAATCGAACTCGAGACCGCGCCGTGATGAAAAACTCTTTTAACCATTAAGTTGCAACCGGCGACTACAATCGATTGGTCGAATTTATAAGACTATAATTGTGCACTCAAGTGTATTGAGATCTCACACATCTTTGGAGTCTTTGTGGAATGATTTGGTAATCTCAAGCACGGTATAGCCATTGTAGTCCTGGCATTTTGATTGGCTGGATTTTGGTCACATGTTTCCATTTTGGTCACATGCTGTGTCAAAGATTGTATTCTTATAGAGTGTTCGGACTTCGATTGTATTTGACGTATTATATATAAATAAAAAACAAATCCGATTGGTTTCAAATCCGAAATGTATTATTTGTGTTTTAAGTCCATGTTTAGGTAGTTCAGCATCAGTCCTTACACTCGATTATTTGCTACTACCACCAAAACATTATGCATATCATTATACAATTCTTCTCAATTTGGCTTGATTTGACTCGGCATTCGACTTAAGTGTCATCCTAGTTGCTTCGGCAGGTAAGTTGTTACACACTTCTAAGCGGATTACAATTTCATTGTTCACCGTCCTTTTGCCTTAAGCCAGCAACACCTTTCGTGGTAGAAGTGCCCCACTAGGCAAAATGTATGATTGAAGAACTTCGAATGACTTTAATCGCAAAAGTTGAGGATCTTCTAACGAGGGAACTAGCTACAAAATGGTTCAATTTGACTTTCGCCCCTGTACTCAATTCTGACAATCGATTTACATGACATACCACTCTCATCCTTTATTAGCGTTTCCTGGCATCCACCTGATCAGGTACAGTTAACCATTTTTCAAGCGACTCGTACACATACTAGTCTACCAACTTACTGCTGACTACCAATCAAAATGTCTAAGATGTAATCAGTAAAATCACATATTGCTGGACATTTCTGTTTCCACTAATAAGGGAACCTTAAATTATTTATTTTCCTCTTCTCACTAACATGGTTAAATTTTGGAGGTAATCAGTTAAGAGTTTAAGTCACAAATTATTATCAAAATGCTGATGTTCATGTGTCCTGTAGTTCATTAAATACAGATACATGATATCTGTCGGCATTTCTTAAATAGGGCACCACACTTCATACTTTGCTGGTAATTGACATTAACCGATCCTACTACAAATGAGTAATCTGCTCCATATCCGGAAACGATATATAGAGAAAAACCTAATTCAAAAGCTCAACTTTGTTTGTCTCACTCCATCACAAGACTCAACCAATACTGTTGGATACATATTTATCTGACTCACCCTTCTGCAGTCTTAAGATGGTGAAACAGAAAAAAACGAAATATTTGTTCCACAAGAAACAGAAAAAACTTTATAATTTATTGAAACCAAACTTATGGAGATTTTCACAAATTTATTATCCATTTGCAATTTTCTTAATTTCTTATTCATTTTCCGGGTTAAACATTATAAAATTATTCATTCCATCTTAATGTTTCGTATATATACTTTCGTGGTCTGCACATAATAATCATACGTATATCTTGGTAATTTTCCATCTTTAATCTATTTTGCTCTCGTAAAAATTTTTATATATCTAAAATTAATGAAAATATAAATTTTCAATTTTCCATGTGACGGTTAATTAAGTTTTTTGTTTCCCATCCGTTCGGTATTCTGTAAATTTTTGGAAGATAATTTCATTTTTTCTTCTATTGTTGTTGCTATATAATATGTGTGTATGAAACTTGAACAAGATTTATGTTTTATATGGTTTTTGTCTCAGTGTCGTATAAAGATTATATATTATTGCAAAGTAGCAATGTAACAAAAAAAAAAGCTTTCCGAAGCTTTAACAATTCTATTTTTAGTTTGTCTCCTCTGTCTACACAGTATTTTATGGGCGCTTTTGGGGTTTGATTTGGTTTTTATGCCTTTTGGGTGTGGGACTGGTTATGTTCATGCGCTAATTTATGCTGTTTATCAGTGAAATTATGAGCTTTTTTATGCGATATCAAAAATCCATTAAAAATGGGATGTTTTTGATGTTCGGCTGTTTTATACTATAGTTTCAATGTGTTGCTGCGTTCGATTTTGATATTTAATCCTCGTATGAGCTTTTATTATACAAAGTTATATGTTTGTGTGTCGGCAATATAAATAAAAATTATGTGATGATAGCAGTTTTATATCGTCGTTTGGTTTGTAACATTTTGTTACACACCGACAATCGAAAGCTCATCAATATATTATACACTATGACCTCGATAAATTCCAATGACCCGCGTATTTTATATACACACTTCTGTCTTATGTTTGTTGTTGTTTGTTCCCATTTCCTTATTTATGTTGCAACATGAATCAAAGTCATTAGCATTCATCGTATTTCCTGCGAATCCTCCTCACACCTCCGCTATATAGTATATATAAAACTTATCGTACATATAGTTTCACTATATACGAGTATACCCTCGTATATACACAAAGCTCAAAATATACCAAAGAATTGGCTGTGGAATGCGAAGCTGTACTGTAAAAAATTTTCCTTCAATTTTTCACAGCGGTCGTTAAATATTCAAATATTTTTTATTGTTGTTTTGCAGAAAAAATTTTTTTTTTACAAAAACAACAAAAATGGAAAAATAACGATTGTGATCAAACTACTATAAAAAAAATTTAACGTCCGTAAATGAAAAATGGAAAATAAGATTAAAAAAAAAAACAAGAACATAAAAAAGAAAAATTCTTGTGATTTGATAATTTATTATTGTTGAACTTTTTTAAACCACCATAAGCAAAAATATAATAATTTATAAAGCTTTTTTGTGTATGTGAGCTTTTACGATTTGAATGCGATATTTGTTAGAGCTACCATTTTTTTTTTTGATTATTTTTGTCGGATTGTGTACCGATTGACGAAACTGCCCTAATTATATTCTGGCGGTTTGATGTATTTGGCAAGTGTATGCTACTCGATACATGACCTGGACCTTTTTCTGACCTTCTATCTCTTCTATACATGAGTCGCAAACTGTAACACAGAGATGTTCATTCAGGATCCATTCCATGAGAATTGATTTCATTAATTACGTGCTCTTCGATTGTTAATTCGATTGGTAAGGATGAAAACTAGACGAGTTACGAGTTGTATCGCATATAAGTTAATGTCGTACATTATCTTGGAAAGAATTACTTCCTGGCGAAGGAAATTATTTCAAACAACCCTATAACTCGATCAATCTAGAGAGGATAAGTAAAGCGCTTGTATATTTAAGAAGGTCAAACTAATATATAGTACATATATGTAAACCACAGTCACTAAGGGATTACATTAAGTGGCAACAGAGTGCAAGAATCACTGTATCGTCATTGTTGATTTACGTTTTTGGCTCCGCACACTCTGCACCGATTTTTTACAGAAATTTTTCCTGCATTACTGTAAATTAACAAGATGATTCTTTGGCGTTCACAAATACGACGAATAGTCACGCCACAATAGTGAACAAACATCAAGTCC